>CM019713.1:11845773-12158273 GCA_009760885.1 Achatina immaculata
AGCGCTGACACACGTGTACACTGTACGAGATATATGTACATGAACATGTACAGGTGGGTTGCCATTAAAAACAAAATGGGGAAATATGGGCACTAACACCATATCTCTTTGTGCCTCTAAGACGTGACAGGATTACCTTTACCTTAACTTTTAAAAAAAAATAATAATAGCGATGGTGCAGACAGTGGCAATATAACTTTGACATAAGTATGTGAGGCAATATTAGAAGTAATAATAGCAGCAACTGTAGTAGTATTAGTATTAAAAGTGGAGGTTGTAGTAGCAGTAATTTTAGTAGTATTAGAAGTAATAGTAGTAGTAATAGCAGCAGCAGCAGCAGCAGTAGTAGTAGTAGTAGTAGCAGCAGCAGCAGCAGCAGTAGTAGTAGTAGTAATAATAGTAGTAGCAGTAATAGAAATGATAGTTGTAGTTGTAGTAGAAGTAGCAGTAGTAGAAATAGTACTAGTAGTAATAGTAGCAGTAGTTGCAGTAGTTGTAATAGTAGTAGTAGTAGTAGTAGTAGTAGTAGTAGTAGTAGTAGTAGTAGTAGTAGTAGTAGTAGCAGCAGAAGCAGCAGCAGTAGTAGTAATAGTAGTAGTATTAGTTATAGTAGTAGCAATAGTAGTAGCAGTAGTAACAGTAGCAGTGGTAGTAGTAGTTGTAGTAATAGTAGTAGTAGCAGTAGTAGGAGTATTATCAGCTGTAATAGTAGAAGAAAAAGGATAAAAAATGCATATATATATACATACATATATATATACACATATATATGTATATATCTACATGGTTGGGACATGTGCTCAGAATGACTGACAACTCACTACCAAAAAAAAAAAAAAAGGCGACGGACAGGCATTTGTGGAAAACCCTTGCGGAAGCCCCATGTGCCCTGGGCACTTAAGGTTCAGATATATATATATATATATATATATATATATATATATATATATATATATATATATGTATATTCATTCATTTGCATGTCCCTTGTGGAACTTTGCCTCCCTAACAGCACTCCTATAGGCCTCTCGGTGGTGAGCAAGATGGCCTGCTGCTGATGCATCCGTTTGCAGATCATCAACGATGTCTTGCAGCCATCTTCGCCTAGGTCTTCTCTCTTTCTTTTTCCAATTATATACCCTTCCAAGACGGATTTCTCTAAATTATCATGACGTTTAATGTGTCCAAAATGTTTAAGTTTTCTCTGTTTAATACTCTTTACTAGCCAGCCTTCTTCAATATTAAGTTCTTGTAGTATGGATCTTGATTTTGCTGATGACATGACTCTTATCAGTAATAATGTGAATTCCATGCAAGAAAAAACAGATAGCCTGTCTTCAATGGCTAACAAAATAGGACTTGAAATTAACAAGGACAAAACAAAAATAATGAAAATTCCCATTAATCAAAATGGAAAAATTCACATAGAAGGGACAGATATTGAAGAAGTCAATCAATTTGCATACCTTGGCAGCTACATAGACCAGGATGGTGACACTAGAAAGGAAGTTAGAATCAGAATTGCAAAAGCAGCATCAATCTTCAAGAATCTTGAGAACATATGGAATTCAAAAGTTATAAGCATAAAAATCAAGTTAAGACTATTCAATTAAATGTAATATCCACCCTCATTTATGCATGTGAAAGCTGGAAAACAACTAAAGAAATAGAAAAGAAACTAGACTCTTTTGAAAACAAATGCCTAAGGAAAATACTCACGTTCAAGTGGAACGAATTCAAGAACAATGCAGAGATAAGACAGATGACTGAACAACAACCAGTCTCATGGGTGATCAGGAAAAGGAGATGGACATATGTTGGTCACTTGATGAGAAGAAATGATCAGAGAATCCCAAAACAAGCTATCAAGTGGAACACAACAGGCCAAAGAAAAAGAGGCAGACCGCGTGAAACTCTGAAGAGGACATTGTTAAGAGAGGCCAAATTAACAGGCATAAAATCCTTTGATGAGGTTGAAAGACTCGCCGAAGACAGGAAAAATTGGCGAACTACTTTGCGAGCCCTATGTGACGGCACGGGAAGATTATAAGATACAAGATAAGTATGGATATATTTGTTCTTTTTTGTGTCCATGATATTTGAAGAGCTCTTCTGTAGCATTTACTTTCAAAGGCATTTATGTGTTTCTTATGTGTTTTGTTAAGTGTCCAGGTCTCACAGGCATATGTTGCGATTTGAAAAATGCATGCCCTTAAAAATCTTATTTTTGTAGTTCTGCCTGTTCCTCTCCACAGATTCTTCAGATGTTTTACTTTCTGAAGAGCGATAGATGTCCTCCTTTTAATTTCCCTCATTGTATCTCCATTATTAGTTAGCAGTGATCCAAGATATTCAAAACTCTCCACTTCTACCAATTTTTCCTCATTGATACATATATCGGCTGCCTTGTGTTGTTGTTGTTTTTTTTTTTTTGTCAGTTGTTATCAATTTAGTTTTCTTCGCATTAAGATAGAGGTTTTCCTCTTCACTACTCTTACGGACTGACATAATTAGTTTTTCCATTCCTTTTTTGTGTTGTGCGTGAGTGAGTGGGTGTGTGTGTGTATGGCTTGGCATAAAGCATATATGGATTTAACTGACTTAGTGCGCAGAAACTGAATACGTATTAGAAAAAAAAACATGACGTCAGAGATGAAGCAGACAAAAGGTCATTTTTAACAATGGCTTCTTGTCAAACACAACATCGCGCATTCACCGTTGAAACTTATGTTAAAAGTGGAGAATCGTCTATTAACTGTACAATGAAAGTTTCATCGGATTTTGAGTTGCATCCCCTTGATAATGTTCCCGATCGGAGAACAAAACAATTTCGAGGTGGGTAAAAAAAATGTAAGGAAACCTCTAAGTGCCTTAATAACAAGTCTACTAGTGACGGACAACTCACTACCAAAAATAGCACTAAGATGGACACCACAGGGGAACAGAAGTAAGGGTAGACCAAAAGAGACATGGAGAAGAACAACAGAAAGGATGTTGAGCAATAGAGGGCTCACCTGGGCAAGAGCAGAAAAAAAAAAGGCGAAGGACAGGCATTTGTGGAAAACCCTTGCGGAAGCCCCATGTGCCCTGGGCACTTAAGGTTCAGAGAGAGAGACAGAGAGAGAGAGAGAGAGAGAGAGAGAGAGAGAGAGAGAGTGGTCCAAGAACTCAAAAGACACCTGAACGAATTCAAGAAGTCCGCAGAGCATTGCTGAGTAGCCCTCGGCGATCAGCTGTTAGGAACGCTTTGGCACCTGGCATCCTCTTACTGTTAACAGTGATCTTTATGTGCAGATGCTAACTGAATACTTCATTCCAGACTTGGCCAATGGAAATAAGAGACTAATATGATTTCAACAAGATGAACCAACTGCTCACATAGCCCGTCAGTCCATGGCCATGCTGCGACAAACATTTCCCAATCGTCTTATTTTCCAGATTTGGGGGATATTCATTGGCCGTCAAGGTCGCCGGGTTTATCGGCCGCAGACTTCTTTTTGTGGGGGTACCTCAAGAACACGGTGTATGCTAGTCGACCACAGTCAGTTGCAGACCTAAAAGAGCGAATCCGACACTGCATTCAAAATATCCCTTTGAACATGTTAAATGGTGTTATGCAGGAATATTCCAGACGCCTGGCTGAATGTATCAAATATAATGGCGTTCATCTAACCGGCGTAATTTTCAAAACCTAAATATGATTGTCATTAATAATAAAAATACTCACTTTTCTGAGTTTCATTTCACTTTTTTTACCAAAAAATATATAGCGCTTATTTATTTTCCATGTTAAAAATCCAGCTATGCTTTATGCCGGACATTGTGTGTGTGTGTGTATATATATATATATATATATATATATATATATATATAACCATATTCTTAGCGTCATCCTATCTCATTTCTATATTATATATACAATACTCCTCCTAGAGCTCGTCTGTGACCGAATCCAGTTTCCAAAATGAACGTGACGCATTCACACAAGCTTGCTCCTCACCAAACAAAAACCACCAGCCAAGAAAACCACATTACTTAATGATTTTCCCAAAATTGCTCGCTGCTGAATTCTGAATTCCCGTTTCAACCATAAGTAATCGCTGTCGTATCCCGATCTTTGGAGGGTTAAAAACCTTAAAAGGTTTAATTAAAACAGGTCATAAGACTGGTGTCTCATTTTTAACGGTTTTTCCAAATATGTAGTACAGTTGTTTAAAGGCCATGATTTGTGCTCTTATCAAGTGACATTCTAACCTTGACCGCAGTGAGCTGAGAATATCCTTCTGTGGCCTGACTATAGATCTGTACTACTAAAGGATTATCTACATTCTCTGTAGTAACAAGTTTTATTCACCCATCCATCCATTCACTCTCTCTCTCTCTCTCTCTTGCTGTTATTCCATCTCTTTCTCTCTCTCCCTCTCTCTCTCTCTCTCTCTTTCTCTCTCTCGCTGTATATCTTGTCTGTAGATCTGTCTGTCTGTCTGTCTCTATGAATGTATAACATAGTCTGTCTGCCTTCATCTGTCGCCCGACAATGACTGTTTAATGTGGTGTGATCCAGTCTGTGATTAATTTACAAACATCTGCTGCTCTACATGCACCATAAACTCCCCCATAAAACAAGAGAAGGAGATGAACAAGCGCTGCATCATCTTTTGGTGAGTATAAAAAAAAACGCAGGCACATGGGTGTACGTGCTTGTATGCGCATTTCTGTGTTCTTTGAAAAGTTATTACAATATGATTCTTTCTTTAATGTGTCGTGATTAATGGTTTTATTGTTAATCTCCACACAGCTGCTGTGCTAACTTACATTCTCCTGATGCTTTGAAGTGATGTGTAAACGTCTGCTCATCTTGTAAATGTTAGTAGTGATCTGTAATGCCCCACCTATCCGTCTAGCTACCAACTTACGACTAAATCAACATTCAACTAGACCCCCCGTCAGAAAAGCGACCGTTAAGTCGGAGCAGAACTATATGTTTCCCTATATTATTGTGCTTATTTATTTATTTCTATTTTTAAACTTCTCGTTCTCAAGTTGTTGACACAGTACCCGTTTAAGCGTTTCCACTTTTATCATTGATAACAGTTGCAGAAATATTTTTTTAAAAAGTGTTGCTATATTTACTTATCGTGAACAAAAATGAACCGAAAGGTCAAAAATCTAGTAATAGTAACCACTGGTACCATAAAAAGCTGGTGGACCAACTGTGCCCAAAATCTCTGTCTAGTTCAATCGATTTTCTAGGGCCTTGCGCTTCGGTCAGAATGCTCTTCATTGTGTAAACTAATCAAAAGAGTTGGTAGTTTATTTACCTTTGTTCTGATAAAACTGAAGCTTTACATTAGCGTTCATTGATGGTATGATGTTCTTAAAAACATATAGTGGCTTCTTCCTCTTCTTCTTCTTCCTCCTCCTCCTCCTCCTCTTCTTCTTCTTCTTCTTCTTCTTCTTCATTTTCCCTGTAACTAGGAGCTGGTGTTCTTAGCAGCCGATGCTGTGAAGGTATTGAGGCACAACATCGCATCGGCGTAAGGAGCGGGCTATGGGAGCTATTTTTTCAGTACCAGGATACAAGCTAAAAGGCAGGAGGTGTGGCAATGCTTCTTTAGCAGAGTCCACCACCATGGAGACTATGGCGATTCCCGGGTACGCCTGTTACTGGGGGTACCAACGGAGAGGTGGGACAGGGTCTTGGTCAGCTATGGTTCGATAACCCTTACGCTAGTGTGTCAGCTATGGGTCGCTGACTGCCTAATCTGACAGCGTCTTCGCCTTCCATCAGCAGCAGTAGACGTGGAGCAAGAAACTGGCAAATATCAAGAAATTAAACCTGGAGTGCGCCAAGCATATGTGTTATCATCTGGTTTATTTTCCTTCTACAGCGATGGTATCATCCGGGATCTTGATGACCTACCTGGAATATCGGGGGTGGGGGATACAACTTAAAGAGATATGTAGATCACACAGTCTTAACAGCAAAGAGTGAAAAAGGACTGCAAGAACTTCTGGACGTGTCAGTAAAGGAAAACTAAAGCAGAAGCCCCGCCCTGAACAAGAGGAAAACGGAAGTTATGGCCATCTCAGTCAGTCAAGTCAAGTCAGTCAGTCATCAAGTCATTAGCACATCCCTTGCGGAACTTTCTAACAGCTCTCCTGTAGGCCTCTCGGTTGTTAGCAATATGCCTTGCTGCTGATGCATCCATTTGCAGATCATCAACGATGTCTGCAGCCATCTTCGCCTTGGTCTTCCTTTCTTTTTTTTCCACATTATGTACCCTTCCAAGACTGGCTTCTCTAAATACTCACAATGTTTGATATATCCAAAATATTTACGTTTTCTCTGTTTAATCCTCCTTACTAGCCAGCCTTCTTCAATATTAAGTTCTTGTAGTATGGATATATTTGTTCTTTTCTTTGTATCCATGATATTTGAAGAATTGTGGTTCCTTTTTAAAAGAGAAAACTTAAATATTTTGGACACATTAAACGTCTTGATAATCTAGAGAAGACCGTCTTGGAAGGGTACATAATGGGAAAATGAAAGAGAGGAAGACCAAGGCGAAGATGGCTGCAAGACATCGTTGATGATCTGCAAATGGATGCATCAGCAGCAGGCCATCTTGCTCACAACCTAGAGGCCTACAGGAGAGCTGTTAGGGAGTCAAAGTTCCGCAAGGGACATGCACATGAATGAATGAATGAAGACACGTTCTACGGCGACGTAAGCTAGAATACATTGAGACAACAGGAAAGATAGAAGGCAAAAAAAAAAAAGGGATCGAGGTAGACAGACAGAAGAAAAAAAAACAAACTGGACGGGCTAACAAGATGGCAGGAGCAAAGAATGCCAGCACAGGTCATACTCAGCACACATAACAAAGAATTGTGGAAAAGCTTAATCGCCAACGCCAGTCATCAGGGCAACAGACAGATGAACGGACGGATGGATTGATGATGATGATGATGACGATGATGATGATGATGGACAAAAATGACAGCAGGCGGTCAAGGATCCCCCATTTTCTCAGCGCAAACGATTAAAAAAAAAGACTAGACTTTCCATGGCCAGGACCGTATCGATCTGTTTCCTTTTGATTGGCTACTGTGCCCCTCCTTATTTCAGACAAGAACTGTTGAGCAAAACAGCAACGCTGCTATTTGCCTGGGTTTTAAAAATGATCATATCAGTACCGCATAAACCAGTCATTCCATCTGCGTCCGGTTGACCTCCCACTTGTCCTTCCGTGGACCCACTGAGAGTCCATGGACAACCAGGACCTTCCAGAGAAATTCTGTAAACCAGTGTCCCCGCTCTTCCTTCCTCACCCCCCGCACCAAACCGATTATCTATTTTCAGTCACTAAGGGCCACCTGAAGTTCCCCCGGGGCCATGTAAAACCACAGAAAAACGCTCCATGCCTGGCAACGATGCGCAGACCCCCAACCCACAGGACCTATTAAAAATCACTGACATTGCACAGATAGGACTTATAAGAACAGTTCGTGTATTGCAGTATTTTAAAGGTCATTATCAGACAGCAATTGTAACCTTGTGGGTAAAAAGTCATAAAGTTCGTTTCTATAAAACATCTCAGCTTAGCCGAAAACAAAAATGATGGACAAACAAACACGTGTTCTTTTAAAAAAAAGTCGGCGAACTGAATCTGGTTCATTCACTCTTGTTGTTGATAATACTGTACATATGGCTAAAGATAATCGTGCTTACCCCTGTTTGATTGGTTGTTCAGCAGCCAATGGCGAGTTGCCTAAACTAAAAGAAGAAAAAAAAAAAAAAATTCGGTGTCAAGTGATGTCATGGTTTCCCCCAAAACATTAAGTGTTTTTTTTAATCATGTGCATACGTCACATGTTGAGGTCCTGATTGGGGAAGTAAATGACAGTAAATTATTTTCATGAAATGAAAAGATACCAAGAGGTACCTGACATACTAATGTAATATTTTGTAGACTGGCTGCGGCATAAAATAAATTTCTGTATGTCATTGACATACAAAATACTGACATCAGAGGTATTAAGGAAACAAAAAACGAAATATAGAAAAATTGAACAGAAACAATGCTCTGAAGACAGTGAAAATTTGGTGTCGAAAAAAAAATTCTCATTTTTATGACATACACAGCAAGAAATCGATATATTTTATGGTTACTGCCTATTAATATTTTATTTCATTTTATGCCTGCACTGTTTTAAGAATTCACTGTATTATTATTTTTAAGAAAAGCACAATTTTGCACAAAAACTTTTAATATCACAAGTATGTGACAAACCGCTGGGTTCAGACCTTCTGCTTCTTCTTCTTCTAAATAAGAAACTCAGCATTGTTTTACAATATTTTACAGCAAACTTTTGAGTGTAGGTAGATTTGATGTAGACTCATGAATAACAACTTTGGCCTCGTGAGACAGTTGTGCAAAACTGCTGAAGGAGAAACGCTCGGCTGCTGGGGAAATACCGATAATGTTTTGAATAACCCTTACAGAACCTCACTCGTGACGATTGAGGGAAAATAGTGGGCTTGCTATTCCCAGAAATTGTCAGTGTAATAAATGAATACAGTCAACGGCTGCACGGGGCACCCCAATATATATAAAACCCCAGCTCCGGGGTCTGGTTAGTTGACTGGCAGTCTAAGCGACAAAACACTTCGCGTTTGACGAGACTTTTAGTCCGACTTAGAATAATCGTCAGCTAAACGAACTTGTAATCAGTGGCTTGCCTTCGCTGTGTTTTGAAATTCTCTTGAACTTTTACTGGAGTTTAATTATTTATCTGAACTTGTGAACTGTGCACCACGTTGGTTTTTGTATTGTGAAAAACACCGATTGTGGATTAAAAAAAAAAAGTTTTTGAAATGCCCGCCGGTAAGTTCCTGTATTCTGTTTATATTTTATATCTTACTGAACTAAAGGACTATAGTTTAAGATATTCTGCGGTTTTCTATAAACTACTATGCGCTTAAAGCAGCGTTAAATGTAAGCAAGTAACATGCAGCAAGTATTCTGAAACAAAACCAATACTTGAAACAGCTGAATAAAATGTATCACTCTACGTTTCTGCTGGCATGTTAAGAACTTGATATTAAAATTATAATTAGTGCCCACTGGTTGAAGAGTTCAGTATTGTTTTCTTATAACTAGACATAGCTCATTTAATGTGTGAAGAACTAGGCCCAAGTGCGCAAGTGTTTGTCTGGAGAAAACTAGGCCTACATGGCTTCTCAGCCTCCAACCCCAGACTTTTTTTTTCCCCCTTTCAACTCGTGAGAGCACCTTATCCCTATTAACACCAAGGTACAGTCTGAGCAAGGTGGAAACTACAAGGCTTGCGCACACTTGTGGAATAGCGAAAAGTAAAAGTAAGAGAAGAAAAAAAAAGAAGCAATTATGTTTACATTTGTCAGCCTTTATTAACAGTTTTTAATCAATGTCCTTTCCAAAATTTTAAAAGTTGTGTCCCTTGACAGTTTCAGGTTTCACCTTTATTGAACAGTACCGCACTTTGGCTAAGGATTTGGAGCAGCAGTCTTGCAACGATATGTTAAACTTTGACCAGGAGGTAAGCAAAGATTCACCTCAAATGTCACATTAGATTGGGGCACTGTAAAGCTTTCGTCTGCTTGGAATTCTGAGTCTTGTCGATAACAGAGAGAGAGAGAGAGAGAGAGAGGATGGGGAGAGGGAGGGAGGGAGGGAGAGAGAGTGGACATATACTGTACATAGTTACGGAAAATACCTGCACTTAGAAACAAAATAGATTTTTTTAACGCGTAAATAAATTATGGCCCCTGCCAGCGATAAGAAATCAAGATAACACGGCTGTTACCTTGAATTTTGCGCAGAGCCGTATCCATAAATTCGTAAGGAGATTTCGGTAAATAACTAAAACACAGTCTTATTTTTTGTCTTTACAACTTTCGTCATTCTCATTTTGTACATAAACTTATAAACAGATGTAGTGCGATTATGTCAAAAAGTTTTAAATATTTTAAAATAAAATATGTGGGATACGCCTTCTGCTATGTCGCTGTTGTCACATAAAGGTTCTGTAAACAAGCTACCTGGTTTAAACCCTCCCCACTCCCTCTAGTTTAGTGCAGAAAGGAGATTTATAAAGGTATGTAAAGTGACACTTTTATGGGGCAAAACATTTTTGCAAATAACAGTACGTTGCTAGCCTAGCGGGGAGTCAAAATTTGCGAGAGGTTGACGGGAATGTCACTTTGAGCTTAGAATAAAGACACTTAAATACAAAGGCTTGCGTTACTTTAATTTATGTAGATTTTGGGATGGGTGAAGGGGAATGAGTCCCTCTAGCTTCTGATATCTCAACCATGCAAAAGCATATATAAGTTACCTGCAAATCACAGTGTTATAAAAACCACTTGTAGAGTGAAGTCTAGTGCGCATGCGCTATCTGGGGTACAGTAAAGGGGATTTTGTGCTTACGTCTCTGACGTAAATTGCCCCCTAATTATATGATCTTTCATTTTGACCCTCGACCTAGGGCTCATAATGCCCTGTTTTACATTTTTAAAATAAAACACTAAATCAGGTAAATTAGATTTTGTACAATCTAAATCTGGCCTTTGCTGAAACGAATTTGCGTATGAGGCAGTTTGTAAGGGACAGTATTTAAAAACAACATCATAGCAGGTAATATGTGTGTGGTAGAAAAAAAAAGCACATGTGTGGGGAGGAGAGGTCTAGTACTAAGCTTCAGCGTGGGTAATAAAACAAGATTAAGTTTTTCAATAGCTGATAGTTTGTTATGCCCTAGCTCATGGAATTGTTGGGTCGAGGTTCAATGCCGTGGGATAAGAGCGTCATATGTAGCAAGCCATGAAAGCTATTTATTCAGGCTGCACCAGATAAAAGCTTTGCAAACAATGCGTGACATTGGGGTGGGGGGGGGGTGGTAAGTTTTAATAGCTTCTCATGTCTATCCGTTGCTTCATAACATTCTTCTATTGCCATGTAGACTATGCCAGGTCGTTACAACCTAACATTTCACCTTTGCAACAATCAGGCCTGCTTGTGCATTCCTTTAAAAAAAGTATTCGTTCTGTCTCCACAGGTTCCAGATTCAGACATTAAACCAGAAATCAGATATGAGGCAGCAAGTGAACCTGACATCCTCAGCATAATGACAGGCGTCAACACCAGCAGCGGTGTCACGGAGACAGCGGTTTGCCAGAGCTACCCAAACTTCTTCGGCAGCAGCAACAATCAGAAAAACACTTTCCTCGATGGCACTGACATTCAGAACAAATTTATTACTGCTCCAACAGCGGCAGCTTCCACATTATCACATTTCTCATCTTCTTCATCATCCCCCTGGATGTCCTCGACCACCCTGCCATCACTGTCACCATTTTCAAGCTCAGCCTCACCATTATCATCCAGCCCCATCTTTACCTCCACCAAGACCAGCACGTACATCACAGAACTAGGAACAAGTGGCTGCACTGTTGTCTCCAACATAGACTTTCTTCAGGACACTTCCAGTACAATGCCCCCTTTTGGTCCTCAAGATGACAGTCGTGACTTGATTGACCTGGACAAGCAGTCAGTGTCAATGTATGAAGATTATGAACCATTCTCCATTATTTCCAAACATGGGTCCTTGTCAGACGAGCCCAGCGGCATTCCCCTTGAGGAAGTGTTCATAATGACAGACATAATTCAGAATGAGTGTGATAATCTCAAAATTCCATATGGTGAGTAATCTGCTGTAGCTTTTAATTCACTTCTTACACCGTATGTTTCTAAAGCTTGCTAATTTTTATTTTCAGTAATTTTTCAGTAGACTTAAGACTGCTATGACTATAGAATTTTGCAAATGGAAACTCCAAAACAAGAAAAGCTATAAAAGATTCCAAAATCATCTATCCCGTAGTAATAAGTGATTCTTCAGTTTCATTTCTTAATGGGTTGTTTATTATTTTATGAGGTCTAACACAAAGAAAAAACAAAAAAACAAGACTGATCCTGTAGCTTTAGAGAGTGGAAGGGGAGAGACAAAGAGATGGAACTATTTTGTCTTGCAGACGCATTTCTTGATCATAATATTGCTTATACAGTGATTTTGTTTTTGTTTTTTTTTTTACTTAAATACTCCATATCTTGTGTTGTTTTATATTTGTGGCAGCGTTTCAAATGTGTAATGTTTCATTGCCTTTTGTCTTTCTCCAGATCCTCTTCTTTGGACCACTGAACATGTCAGAACTTGGGTCTCCTGGGTGTGTCAGAAAAACAATGTTCAAGATGTGTCAGGTCACCTGCAAAATATTAATGGGCAGATTCTGTGTTCCATCTCCGGTGATGCACTTGCAAAAACGTTAGGTGATTCCGGGGTAAAATTAACAAATGAGCTGGAGCTGTTGAAAGCAGGTGAGTGAGCAATACAAAACAGTGGCTTAAACATCATCATTAACTTTCTGTTGTAGTTCCGTCCATCATCCTTTTTTTTTTTTTTTTTGCATTTTGGACGTATGAATGCAACTGGTCTGTTATCATAAGTTATCTTTAATCTTTTTGTACCCAGTTTCTCAAACTCTGCATGTGATATCAACATCCTAGAGGTATAAGAAATTATTAAAAAATGTAAATCTTCTGGACACAGAAAGATGCTACAACCCCGAATTAATGACAACTATACCAGGATAAGCTGAAATGAAAATGATATCTATGAAAACAACAGTAGATAAAGTAATTATGCCTGTTTACACTTCCTCAGTTGTGTATATTTTCTTGCATATATAATACACAACAGTGTACAAATACCTCAACATAACAGAATACAGGTGAAGTACACTATTATAGCCTCTTTGTAGTTATCTGTTTTATGCATCTATGCAAGCTAATGAAATCAGTGGAGCATAACATGGCTTGAATTTGAAATTGCACTGCTTTGCACACGTGAAGAACATATGCTATTTTCAGCATGAAAAGCTTGTTAAAAGCACAAGTCTTTCAGTTGTCTTCAGCAGTGCATGAATCTAGCCCAGAGTAATTAACTTGCATAAACATACATACATACATTCATGCTTCAGTGAGTGCACTCTAAATCTTCAGTGTTTACTTTAACATAGACCACTGCCTTCTTCCCACCATACACTTTCCATCTATTTGTACCTATCCCTGTACCATTTCCCTCTTTCCACCATACATTTCCCACTGTCTGCATTTATTCTTACACTAAGTGACTCATTTATGAATATCAGACTACTACTAAGTCCTCATTTTCTCTCTTTCTTTCATTTATTACAATTGAGTAAATCATAATTCCATTATAAGTAGAACAAATTACAACCAGTTCTTATTGAAGTCATTATTATTATTTTTTTTTTCTTTTTCGTTCACAGCAAACGGTTGCTTCTCCAACCAGGCACCATATGCAGATTTTGATGTTTTGGCCAGCTCACAGGATTCATATCTGGATAGCTCGAGCTTTCTGCCCAGCGCTTCCCAGCACCCAGTACGTGCAGCAGCACCCATGACAGCAACACCAGCACGTTGTCTACACACTCTGACCACAGTGATGATGAGAGTAGTGGATACGGTATGTTTAATTTTCATAAAATTTTGCTATTGGAAAAAAAAATTTGTTGGAAGAACAACGAGAATTAAATTGGTGAATTAATAAAAGTATGGTTTGTAAATTAATGGCGTGTGACAGTTTGTCTTATTTATCCAGAATTCAAGTGATATTATACTACTTTATATATATATATATATAATTACAAGAGATGTGAATTTTAATAAATTTTTTTGTAATTTATGTTTTCCAGGATCTCAACTTTCATCGTATTCAACCTCATCAAAACGTGAGGACAGCAGAATTTCACACAAAATTCCAAATGGACGTGGCCACAAGCAGACCATCCATCTCTGGCAGTTCTTAAAAGAATTGCTGCTTTCCAAGGAGAATAACTTCAGTGACTGCATCCGTTGGTTGGATCGCAAAGCTGGAGTCTTTAAAATTGAGGACTCTAAGAAAGTTGCATCTCTGTGGGGCGCCAGAAAGAATCGCCCAGCCATGAACTATGACAAGCTGAGCCGGTCTGTCAGGCAGTACTACAAGAAAGGAATCATTAAGAAAACGGAGCAATCCAAACGACTAGTCTACCAGTTTTGTGCTGGGTACATGTGAAAAACTTGATGTCACCTTGTACTTTGAAAAGACACTGAGATAAGGCAGAGATTTATTACCTCTGTCCTGTACACACTAGATTGTATAGTGTGTTGATTTTGTTGTTGAAGCTGGCCCAATTTGCCTTCCACTATGACATCCACATAAGGACACTGCCTCTGTAGGTAGAGATCCAGTGGAGAAGCAAAGGTCACTTCATGCAGTTTAAGCAAATTATTCTTTAAGATCAGACCGTAGCAAGTTCAAGGATGATCCGAAGATACACACAGTAATAAAATAATACAAACAGCAATAAAATAAAGTAATACAAACAGCATGTTTGGACAAGATTGTCTGTGATGTACTGGTAACGTCTGCTGACGCTGAATGTTGCCAGATAAACTTTTTAAGGTCAGCTTAATGAAACACCCATGAGAAGGGGAGTAGTTTTTAAGTATAGTCAATGTACGTAAATATGAACATGCCACATACAGTGATTAAAATCATATAACTGTTCACAATTTTATTAATTGTATATGAAACTTTTATGCATTTAAAAGTGAAAAACAGATCACAGTGTCATGAGGAAACAAATATTTGGTCCTATTTTCGGTATAATTATGTACATCCTTCAAACATAGAATTCAGCGTTGCCATAAAATTGGGAAATAAATTCAACCTTGCCATAAAATTAGGAAATAAGCAAATAATAGGAGCCACAGCAATTACAGAAACTGAAACAAAGTTCATGATTTGTAAAGAGAGGTCATCGTGAGAATACAGTTGTAGCTGACACATTTAAAAAACTTACGCAGACTCATATGTCTTTTTTTTTTTTTTTTTTTTCAAAATTTTAATTTTACTTTGGAGGAAATGATGGATGCATTTAGACAAACTGCACTCCTTTAAAGAGTGTTAGAGTAATTATGATGATGATGATGATTATGGGACTCATTATTAGTTAAAACTTATTTATTTCTACAAAATCATAGCTTCCAATTTAATTTTAAATTATTTGAGAATATATACACATTTATAGTTACATTAAAATCTGTTTAACTGATCATTAGAATGAAAGGACAGGGAGGGTATAGAATTGTTTTTCACAGTTTATCGTTTATTATATATCTTATACGCCAAATTTAGATTTTAATGAGGGGCCTTCATTTTTATAGGTGTTTTCTCTGTTTTTATTTCTTACCGTTTCAAATCTTGCCACAGGACATTTTTTTTTGTGTGCGTTTTCTGGCCAAATGCGTTAAAATATATTTAATGCAGTTAATTTATATTTTACTGTTTTATTGATGGAAATAAGTTAAAAAAAAAAAAAAAAAGCTTCCATGTAGGTACTTAATATATTTAAGCTGTCTAGAATCAAATAGCTTATCTACTGTTAACCATTAGCAGGTTTCTTATCTTCCAGATATTATTAATGCAATAATAATGAAATAGTCTGTCCCACCCCCCAACCCCTCCCCTCACTAAACTAGTGCCATTTAAATATTTATAGTTGTTAGTGCTTATGCACAAGTAATCCATGCTGTGGTTGTACACTAAAAGAAATTGATTAAAATGAATTATATATAGTACTGGGCATTAAGAGAGTTGAATGAATGAGGAACGAATTTTAAAAAGAATTATAAATGAATGTTAAAATGAGATTAAATGTTAAATGAGTACGATAATTAAAGAATGGTGAATTTTGTAAATAGTTATTTTCAGCCGCTGGTCGGCCAGAACTTGAAGCATATCAGAATGTACAGAAAAACAAATTGGCCATTCCTTCCTAGAAGATTATATGTGATAATGCAGTTAATATGGGGAATGTCTGAATGTATGGTTGTGGATGGGTCCAAAAAGAACAATGTAATATTTGGCTAATTAATTTTCCATGTACACGTTAATTTAAAAAAAAAAAAAGATTGGTGAAAATAGCTTGATTTAGTTCTTCATACCAAAATAACAATTTCCATATATGGATTATGCAAATATCAACACCTGAAAATTTTAATTTGTTTTCTTTCTATGCATTGTTTGAATATTTTGTTTACATATATGTTATATATATATATACTACAGCATCATTACTTGAACAAGTGCAGGCACTTTTGTTATCATTTTAATATCATTTTTTGGTAATTGAATATATATTCAAATATACATCATGAGTGTTACTTGACTAACAGGTGAAATATTTGTTGAGTGTTAAATATTCCCCCCACCCCTCAAAAAAGGAAAACTTCCATAGCATGTTTTTTTTTTTTAATATGAAAACACAGATGACCCAGTTTCTTGGTTCTTTTCTGAAACTGAAAAAATTGAAATTAAATTGCATAACTCCTTTTTAAGATAAATGATAAAATGGTAAACAGTAATTGAGTTTTAAAATGTTTTATCCCACAGACACAATATCCTGTAAGAAATTTATGTAATAGATAAATTGTGAGCAACACTGACAATAGTTTAGGAGGATAGTTCTTAAAACTTGAATTATAAACTCTGTTGGAGATAATCTGTCATAAAACCTGAAATATAAACTTTGTGGGACATTAGTTTTGTCTCTCTGCTTTATCCAATATGAAAAATGTCCCTTATGAGCTCAGAATTTACTGAGCTGCTGAAATAAGATTTGAAAGGCGTGTAAGATGCCAATATAGGTATTTAATGTTGGTCAGACTATGTCAAGCTTGATTTTAAAGTAAAAATTGTTAATAATAAATTTTAAAGTAGGGTCCCTTGTTAATAATAAATAGTCATGGTTGATGAATGGCTGAATACATCTCTGTTGTTTTATATGTTACTATCACGCAAATATTTTTTTAACTGACACAAGATAATAAACTTTTTATTGTAATAATCAAACTTTAGATTTCATTTCTGTTTTTTTTTTGCTTGTGTCCATGACAGTTTGACTGCACATCAGAAATAATTTTTTGCTCTTGTTACTGATTGCAGATTGCTAATGTCCTTTTTTTTTTTCACTCTCTCAAATAGACTTTCACATCTTTTATTTGAGATAGCGAAGGTCAGTACCACTATTCCTCTACTCTTCCCCTACACCAGTCTCTTACTGACCTTATCCCAGGCTTGGCTGCCACTGTAACTCTCCATATTTCCTGCGGTCATAGCCTGTCTACTACCTCCTTCACATAGAGGGTGGCAGATAAGTTTCTTTACGTGTTTTTATCTGTTTGTTTGGCCTTTTCTTTTGTCTCTGATGATGGCCGTTTTGTCGAAATTTATTGTTGTATTTCATTGTTCATACTCTTTATTTGCCAGCTTTTCTTCCTCTCTGCCTGTTTTCGTAAAACTATACCTTACAACTCCCATCTCCATATAACTCTGCTCTACTAGTACAAGTATTCCAGCATTTACTATTTCATCTATACAGTACAACAAAATTTATGCAAGTATTGATCCCATTTCTCTAAACATCCCGTTAACGTTATAAAATCAAACAAGGGGAGAAAGGAAGCGGGAATAAAATAAATTATGTATTAGCTAAATGAAAACAAGATAGACAGTAAAACTGATTTTTAAAAATGAAGTAAACTACCAAAAGAGTTTTATTTACAAAAACTTCGACGCAATTGACATGCAGACCCTCTGTCTGTCTGTGTGCGTGCGTGTTTTTACAACAGAATAAATGGTGGATTATCGGAACAAATACAAATGTTCTTATATTTTGGACACGTCATAATGGATGACAGAAAGACACACTAATGCTACAATCAGTGGCGGATTAGCTTTTAGGCTGAACAGACTAGGATTTGGGGAGAGGTTGGGAGGACCGACCGTCAGAGTGGAAAATCAACAAATACAGCCTGTTTCAGTGACAATCGTATATAACTATTATTGTCGTATTAGCACGTTACGTTGTCCAAAAGACAGTGACATATCAGCTCTGTTTGGTCTGTATAATGCAAAGTCGTATAGTAAAGGAGGAGATCACAGCTTGAGGGGAATCTGATCATATATGGGAAAATGGATAGTTGGGGTCGAAGAGGCTTAAAGTCTAGATCTGTGCGTCTAAGCGGTGATTACTCCGTCACTCGATACTTGTGTACGGTTGCTACTGGTTTATACATCTCACTGATCACGACAACCGCAGAATTAAAACTAAAGACTGATGCATGAAAGTGCACAGAATACCTGTACTATGCATAGCTCAAAAACATGAGTATCCAGCATACAATGGATGTAAACCTATACCCCAAAAATATGAGCATTCAGCATATAATGGGTGTTAAACTATACCCTAAAACATGAGCATTCAGCATACAATGGGTGTACACTGACACTAGAAACGTATGCAGGAAACTCTCTACCGTAGAGAGCGGAACAACAACACAACTCCTTCAGATCATCAGAGGAAGTACCCCCCCCCCCTCAGACAAGTGTTTCGGCCCTTTAAACTCTTGACACTCTAAGGGGGGTGTATTATCTACAGAAAGAAAAAAAATATATTGAAAAAAAAAAGAGATGCATGTGACACAAAGAACGCAAACGAGTTTTCTTTTTCTTCTTCACCTTCGAGCTGGGGTTCTTAGCAGTCGATGCGGTGCGGATGTTGAGCCACAACATCATGTCGGTATGGGAGAGGGTTATGGCGGCTTTTTAAAAAAAAATCAGTCGCTGGGTGGCGCTAAAAGAAGCAGCGGAAGTGCAAGACTTCTGTAGCAAACTCCATAGCCATGGCGACTACGGCGAACCATGTCCCATTAGGCAGACTTGGCATGTTACTGGGGGTACGAAGTGGACCTGCTACGCCCCCACCCCCCCCCCCCAACTCCTCTTTCCTCCCCTTCCGAAAAGTAGCATACCTAGACGCCCCACCCAATTCTCAAACTAACGCTTAATATTTTAAAACCGATTGAAAGTAAGCTTAACGACGTCCGACAATTAATTTTAAATAGAATTAAGAACAATTCATAAATTATATTTTTTATCATAAGAAAAACTATACATTTATTACTAAATGAGAAACGACTGAAAGAAGTGAATGTAGATATATTACTAGTACTTGTATCATCATAATGATGATCTTTCACCTCTCTCCCCCCTCCCCCATGCCCCGAAACTGACAAAAACAAACGTTTATGGTTTGGGTCATTATCATTACACTTCAGACATGTCCATAGCGGCTCATATTCCTCCTCCCCTTCAATACATCCATCAGCATCCTGTGGCTGATAGTACCTGTCCTGTGTTGGCTGACAAGTTGTGTCGCATGGCCAGTATTGCCTCTCGTTCCTGGCCTTGTTGATCTGTATTCCCAGTTCTCTCAGTACCCTCGAAGTCCTCTACTCTGCTTATCTCTTTGAGCGCATTAACAATATCGTTTCGATCCCGTGGTTGTCTGTCTGCAACGATGGCAGAGTCAGCCAGCTTATCAGCTCTCTCGTTTCCACGGATGCCCACGTGCCCAGAGACATAGCATGAAGGTGACTCTGTTAATCGCTGATTTCTGCTATGACTCAAGCTACTGCCTGTGTACAGAACCTGCTTTGACCTTCTGGGTCATACTCATTGAATCACTTAGTATGCAGACACGGGTGTAGTCTTGTGACTCCAGTCATACTAATGCTTTCAATACTGTCATCACCTCCATCGTCATAATGCCTGTGGTTATAGCGAAGACACCGCTGGCTTCCTAGATTTTTCTGCCCGCCGAAAGTGCCGTGAATGCCCATGCACTCCTCTGATGTCTTATATCGGACCCATCTGTGTAAGCTACAGCATCTGCCTCACTGGAGTTTTTACTGATGAGGGCGTTGACATCAGCATTCACGGCAAGTGGATTCTGCTCCCTGCTTCTCTTGTCAAGCTTGACAATGCAAGAGAAGGTGCCCCTGAACGCTGGAGGCACAAGTACCCATTCCTCGTCGGGGTCGATGTTGTTGGTTCACAGATATACTTGACGACATCTTCTGCACAACCCATCCATGATTTACCCCTCTTTAGACTGTCACCAGTTTCTCTGAGGAGTCATTGGTGCAATGGGTGCTACTCGTCAGCATTTATCATGAGGTAAGCACACTTATCTTGAGGTAAGCACACTTATCTTTAGGTAAGTACACTTATCTTGAGGTAAGTACACCCTCTCCAGATCTTGATCCTCTGATTCATGGTGGGGAAATCAAGTATTTAGATCTCATCGCTACACAGGAAGTGTCTCCCGTACAGCACAAGATAATTCGCATGCCTTTATTTTGGACCTTTTGGAGTTTTTCGATCTGAGCAGGGCTGACAATGAGGGTGGCTAGGGCTTACTCGATGGATGCAAGAACCAGCCCCTAGTACAAAAGTAATAGTAGCCTCTGCTGAATGTTGGCAGCTGCCATGACCTCCAATTTTGATAGACCTCTGCAAGTTTTTGTCATCACGTGGTCAACATGTTCCTTGAAACATCAACTACGATCAGACTTCACCTCAAAGTATATCATCAAGTTAGTTCTGGACACATCTTCACCGTCCAGTCTCATAACAGGCATATCAGTGTTAACAATATGGTTATTCAATGAGAATTCAGGTGCTTTTGTAGGGTTGGCAAGGGCATTAGAGATGTCACACCAGGAGAATATACTATCAAGTTCGCTCTGCAACGCATTGGCAGTCTTCTGTCTGTCTTTTCCCTGTCGATACACTAGAATATCATCAGCAAATGACAGAGTCCTTCACCTCCCAACAAGCTGTTTTTCAGTGATTGTCACCGTATACACACTGAATGAGACTGCTGATAACGGAGACCCTTGAGGTAAACCTGGACATATTGTCATCAGCTCTGAAGACCAACTGCCAGATCGGAAAACCACCTTTCTCTTGATCAGAGCTGCAGCTATCCATCTGATGAGGATAGGGTGTACCTTCAGTGTAAGGAGAAAGCACATTAGGTAGCTGAATGGTACTTTGTTGTACGCATCTTCTAAGTCTACTGCGGCTGGGTATATCTCTACCCGGCCCAGAAATCTTCAAAAAGAAACAAAGAAACATAGTAGCACTGGACATTTAGCGTATTTGGATACATTCGCGTATCGTAAACAAAATACTGAAAATCTAGGGATAAAAAAAGAGGAGGATAACACCGTATAAATCAATGTGTGTATGTGTGTGTGGGGGGAGGGGGAGAGGTGAAAAGAGGGATTGATTGGGGTAGAGGAATAGAGAAAGAAATGTGCGGAGCAAGGGAGGGATACTCATTTGTGCAAGTGACAGCAATCTATATGAAGTAAACAATGCTGGAATTTTGTAACTGGAGCTAAATATTAATTTCACACATTCGTTAATCGACAGTCCTAATAAACAGGAAATTAAATGTGACTATCTCTCTCTTTCCCCCCCCCCTCTCTCTCTCTCTCTCTCTCTCTCTCAAAAACTTTTGTTAGATTTAACTTTACAAAGTTTATATTTTGTCACTCTATAGCACTCCATACTTTTATCAGCTTTTTCTAAACTGACGTTTTTACTAGTGGCTGAAGAAGGTGAAGACGTTGTCCAATTTGACAGTTAGCGACCCTTAGCATACATGTTCTAGCGTCAGGTTTAGCGAACCATAGCGGACCAAGACCCTGCTCCACATCTAAGTTGGCATCTCCAGTAACAGGTCTAGACTAGCTAACTGGTCAGGGATCGCCAGAGTCCCCATGGTGGTGGAGTCTACTAAAGAAGCATTGTACACCCCTTGTTTTTTTTTAAAACTCTACTCAAGGACTGAAAATAAAATGAAATACCAGTCATAAACCAAGACGACACGATGATGTGTCTCAACATCTTTACAGCACCGCTGCAAAAAACACCAGCTCGCGGTTCCAGTGAGAAAAAGAAGAAGATGATGATGATGATGATGATGATGGAGAAGAAGAAGAAGAAGAAGAAGGAGGAGGAGGAGAAGAAGACGAAGAAGACGAAGAAGAAGAAGAAGAAGAAGAAGATTGGTGGTTGAAATTCCATCATTCATCTCTAGAAACAGAAGAAACAGCTGAAATGTGGTTTATTAGAAGAATGTTGCGAATCCCCTGGACAGCAAAAATAACTAATGAAGAATGTATGAGAAGAGCTGGAGAGACAAAAAAAATCTTGTAAAAAAAAAAATAAATAAGAGAGAGACAATGTACTTTCATAGGACATGGAATGAGAAGAGGGGGCATTGAAAATATTATAACAACAGGAAAAATAGAGGGAAGAAGATCCAGAGGAAGACCAAGAGAAATGATATTGGACAGTCTGACGGGATGGTGTGAGAGGAGATCGCCAAATGAGCTGATGGCCAGCATGAAGGATCGTGTACTCTGGAGAAGCATAATAGCCACGCCAGTCGGTAAGGCACCTGATGATGATGATGATGATGATGGTGATGATGGCTCTAGAAATGGTCATCTTTTTTTTTCTTCTGAAACTGAAAAGGGGAGTTAGCTAGAAGTGATGCTGACCACATTACCCTCTAGTGTCTCAAACAGGTCAAGGACAATATATGCACTAACACCATATACTTTAAATATCACTACAGCAAATATAGGCACAAACAACAACCTGTCTCATGGTTGATCAGAAAAAAGAAGATGGACATGTGTCGGTCACGTGATGAGAAGAAACAATCAGAGAATCCCTAGACAAGCTATCAAATGGAACACAACAGGCCGAAGAAAAAGAGGTCGATCAGGTGAAACTCAATTGTTAAGAGAAGCCAATTCAGTGGGCGTAACATCCCTTGATGAGAATGAAAAACTCGCCGAAGACAGGACATCTTGCCGAACTACGATGCGGGCCCTATGTGACATTTAATGGCACGGGAAGGATGTAAGATGTAAGAAATATAGGCAACTACTGGCCAGGGGAAAGCACCTAAGTAGTGTCTTTACAAAAGGTTATAAATTGCTGGAAACGTCAACAATATTGAGTTTACATTGTAGAATTACAGCAGCCCGGCTTGATAACTTGACTGTTTTGCCCCAGAAAAACACTGTTAAGGCTGTTGGATCTTGCATGCCTATGTAAATCAATGCTCAGAGAGTGATACTAAGGCAAAGTCTAAATAAAACGTATCACGTTTCTAACCTAACCTTTCTCTTTAATTATAACCTAACCTTTTTCTTTAATTAAAGTATAGCTTAACGTCATTCCAATTTCTTTCTACATAAAATTTCTCAACAAAATTTATTTTGACAGAGCATGGAAAGTAATTCCAGTGTGAAAGAGTTAATAATAAATCTCAGATCGTTGCATTCGGTTTAATTATGTGAAGTTTTGGCGCTCTGAGGTTCGTAAATTTAACATATTTTAAATTGTGTAGCCTGCGTGAAGTTGGAAAAGGTCTTTCTGACCCATAACAGAAAAGGTTGCTCATGCCTGGCGTCATATTGTGACAGTGCTATTCTTTTTTTCAGTCTGTTCCAGATTTTTATGCATAAATTTTCTACAGCTCATTGAAGGTTTTTGTTATACAGTGCTCTCAATGGACCCAAGTCACCCTAACTAATTACAATCGCTTGTAGCTAATTACAAGCCCATGAGAGGAAGGTTTGCAGCAGGGCCCCAAGAACCAAGGGGCCGAGAGGGTGAGGATGGGCCAAGAAAGTTAATTAGACAGACAGACAGACAGACAGACAGACAGGCAGGCATGCAGGCAGGCAGATAGATAGATAGATAGATAGATAGATAGATAGATAGATAGATATAGATAGATAGATAGATAGATAGATAGATAGATAAGTAGGTAGGTAGGTAGGTAGGTAGGTAGGTAGATAGATAGATAGATAGATAGATAGATAGATAGATAGATAGATAGATAGATAGATAGATAGATAGATAGATAGATAGATAGATAGATAGACAGATAGACACGAATCTCAAAGCATTTCCATTTCATGTATAAAAACAGGAAAACAACACGGTCACACTTTTGTATCAATGACAACAACAATAACAACATATTACAAATTACGAGTTAAACATTTTTCACTCTCAGCTCGAGCAGCCCAACTTCCTCATCCTGGTTTTATGATGAATATCTCATACCAAAGTCTCACCCATTTTTCCCTGTGTCCTGTCGCTTTACTCCCAAAACAATGGCAACGTCACAGGGAAAAATATGTCAACCTAGCTTTGTGGCCGATCTATGTATAATGCATAATCTTTTATGTGATCGATTGTGGCCCTAGAGCTCAGGGAGGGGGTGGAGGGGGGGGGGGTTTCTCATGGACATTTTTTGATAGAACGAGGGCTACACCCTACACCCCCCCCCCCCCAGCAACGATTACTTGATCTCACTTTGTATAATGAGTTTCACTTGTCGTAGCCAAAGATTCTTGCCACATCTAATAATGTTTACCTGTATCTGAATTCTCGTTTTATGAATTTCTTTATTGCCTTTATCCGGGGGAAAAAACCCCAACTTTTGTTTCAATAGGTCAATTCCCAGAGCGACCATCGCCACGTAAATCTCCTCAGCATTTGACTTGTACTTCTTACACAATTGCTTGGTTCCCATCGAGACCATTTGTCAACTAAAATTCACCATCATTTGACTGTTACATATGATGCAATTGCTTGATTCCCATCTCGATTATTATTGCCGCCTAAATCTCACCATCATTTGACTTTTACTTATGAAACAATTTATTGATTCCTTTTGGTGTATATCCCACAAAGTTATTGTTTTCGGGTTTTCCGCCATGCATTTTTGTGCGAGGGACACAGCAAAGTTGATCACTTCTGTCAGGGAGGTGAATGTTCATGAAGGATCGCAACACCTGAAACAGGTGAAGGAGTCCTTATTAACTATAATAAACACTGGAAACAGTAATTATAACAAACATTGGAGATAGTTGCCATAGCAGACAAGCTCACAAGCATTTGACATCTACCTCTTACATAGTCGCTTAATTTCCATCTCGATCATTGCCAACTAAAACTCATCATCACTTGACATGTATCCAGTGCCAGATTTAGACTTTGTAAGGTCCTAAGCTGCAGTGTCAGATTTAGACTTTGTAAGATCCTAAGCTGCAGTGCCAGATTTAGACTTGGTGAGACCTTACGCTATACAAAGTTTGGAGTCGGTTTATTAAGAACTTGCGTCAGAAGGTGTGCAAGACCATAAGCTATAGCGAAGCCCTAAGCTATGTCTAGTTTATACCTAAAATCTGGCACTACGTGCACCTTCTTGTAGAGCAATTATGCGAAGTCATTTTTATACTGAACTTTGAAAGAGTTTCAGTGGCATGCATATTTAAATAATAATAATAATAATAATAAATGTTTAGTAGTTTGGGAATGGCTTCATCGCAGTCAGGACATTCTTATATCTGGTCTGCCGCCCAACCCAGTCGACTCAGTTATCACCTAGGAACGGGCAGCACAGCACTCCAAGGTTTTTTCCTGTGGCAGATTTTGTCCTAGAATTTTGTTCAAGCAGCGACCGTTAGGCCTACCTTTTTGGCGATTTCCAACTGCCAAGAGATCTGTAATGCAGGCATCAGTGCACACGGACCTTCAGTTCCACTGCCTAGAGACCAGGGGAATTATTGCTGGAGGATTCACGAGGAAAAATCTCTGCCACTTCTGGTGGGATTCGAACCCGAGACCACCAACACTTGAGGTGAGTGTCTAGCCCCCAGACTACACAGCCCCTAAGTGCTCGAAAGAGAGATTAAGAACAACGGTTTAAGCTAACAATAAACAAAACAACAAAAACAAATGTTTTGGTTAACCACAAAGTGTCATCGTTAAAATAAAGCTATTTTCGAGAATCGGTTAAAATTATTCCAGACCAGCAAAAATGGACCAGACATTCTAAAAAAAAAGTACTAAAATTTATGACATTTTACCCCTAAACCACGTGTGACTTCATATTTTCCTTCTCGTAAAGGTTGCACAATTTACAGCATGTAGGAAACTGTTGTAGAGAGAGAAAACATTTAAACTTCTGACGCTCTAAGAGAGGTGACCCCTCTGGGCCATGACTCCCAGTCAATCAATCAGTCAGTCAATCAGTCAGTCATTTGCATGTCCCTTACGGAACTTTGCCTCCCTAATAGCTCTCCTGTAGGCCTCTCGGTTGTAACCAAGATGCCCTGTTGCTGATGCATTCATTTACAGATTATCAACGACGTCTTGCAGCCATCGTCGCCTTGGTCTTCCTCTCTTTCTCCTTCCCATTATGTACCCTTCCAAGACGGTCTTCTCTAAATTCTCATGACATTTAATATTTCCAGAATATTTAAGTTTTCTCTGTTTAATCCTCTTTAGCCAACCTTCTTCAATATTAAGTTCTTGTAGTATGGATGTATTTGTTCTTTTTTGTGTCCATGATATTGAAGAACTCTTCTGTAGCATTTACATTCAAAGGCATTTATGTGTTTTTCAACTGTTTTGTTAAGTGTCCAGGTCTCACGGGCGTATGTTGTCATGGGAAAGATGCATGCCCTTAAAAATCTTATTTTTGTAGTTCTGTCTGTTCTTCTCCACAGTTTTTTCCAATTGAAGAGCGATAGATGTCCTCCTTTTAATTTCCCTCATTGTATCTCCATTATTAGTTAGGAGTGATCCAAGATAATCAAAACTCTCAACAACTTCCAAATTTTCTTCACTGATATATATTTCAGCGGCCTTATTTGCTCTGTCAATTGTCATCAATTAATTTTCTTTGCATTAAGATACAGATTTTGCTCTTCACTATTATTATGGACTGACACAATTAGTTTTTCCATTCTTTTTGTGTTGTGGACAGTAATACTGTGTTATCAGCATATCTAATCTCTGGTATTTCATAGCCTTCGATTGTTATGGCATCGTAATATTCTTTGTCTACATCTTCTCTAACATTTCTCATTATATTTTCAGTATAAAAGTTAAATAAGTAAGGCGACACTATGCAATCCTGACGGACCCCTTGTCTTATGGCAACCCAAGTTGTTTCACCATTTATTCTTACTGCTGCTTGTTGGTCTAGATACAGCAGTAATATTAATTGTATCAAATGTGTTGGAAATTTCCCCCCATTATTTCCCAAAGTTTCTGGTGTTGTACACAGTCAAACGCTTTTGAATATTCTATAAAAGATAAATATAGATGGGGGTGTACCTTGCCCAATGGTGTCCCTTAGACTAACAGAGGTAAAGAAGCGTCCTACTTCTCCTTTGATACGGGATACCCTTACCTCGCTAACCACATGACTCCCAGAGATCTGAGAATTGTTTGCTTATAACCGCTTCATGTGGCTGTTGATGTCTGTAAAATAACAATGTTCGGTGGATTGCACATTTTCTCTTATACTGACATAACTAAGGCCTGTCTTGTCCATGACCGTAATCTACCCTTCTCTTTGCACGAAGAAACGACTGCACAATCTCAGAAACAGAATATAGACGCACCGCCATTCGCTATACAGCTTTCGGACCCGTGTTTCGACGGTTTAGAAATATTAACATTTTCACCGCAGGATCAGATGAGAATCACAAAAATTCAGAAAAACAGCCTGCGGCCGTGCGAGTGACTGACAGGTCTCTAATAGTGTGCTTGACGGTTGTATAGATAAGTGTCGTGATGTTACATTGTAGGGTCAGGTTGGATGTGGGGGAGGGGGGAAATGTGTTTTTCGGGAAGAGGCGAGGATGAAGTGGTATTTGATGTGGGTGGGTGGGGGGAGGGTTGTTGTGAGAGGAGGAGGGGAGGGTGGTGAAGAAGTAAGCAAAAGTCCGACCAGAGAGGAATGACAGCCTGCGGTATACTCCTAGGGCCCGGGCTATTGGAGAGACCGGCTGCATTGTTTTTCTCACCCCATTTTTTTTTTAAGAGACAAAAGTGTATGAGAGTTATTTTCTGTGTTTGGACAGATGGTGGTAACTAATTCTGGTGCCCAGGCCTGGCTTTCTACGGTCCTGATTAAGGATTAAAGGTCTCGGGTTGGCAATTTAACTCTTTCACCCCTCAATTAATTTCAAGACTCCCTCGGGGAAAAAAATCATGAGAAACTTTGGTAGAAAGAAAACTGGAAGGAAATGCCTATATATCAAATCAAATACATATCGTCCTTTCAATATATATATATATATATATATATATATATATATATATATATATATATATCTGAACCTTAAGTGCCCAGGGCACATGGGGCTTCCGCAAGGGTTTTCCACAAATGCCTGTCCTTCACCTTTTTTTCTGCTCTTGCTCAGGAGAGCGCTCTATTGCTCAACATCCTCTCTGTTGTTCTTCTCCATGTCTCTTTTGGTCTACCCTTACTTCTGTTCCCCTGTGGTGTCCATCTTAGTGCTATTTTTGGTAGTGAGTTGTCGTATATATATATATAATATATATATACCTTCTTATATCCTTAACGTGCCGTTAAACGTCACATAGGGCTCACAAGGTAGTTCGACAATTTTTTTTCTGTTTTCGGCGAGCTTTTCAACCTCATCAAGGATTTTATGCCTATTAATTTGGCCTCTCTTAACAATATCGTCTTTAAAGTTTCACGCGGTCTGCCTCTTTTTCTTTGGCCTGTTGTGTTCCACTGAATTGAATAGTCTTAACTTGATTTTTGTGCTTATAACTTTTGTGCTTATAACTTTTTAATGTCTTAGGTTGTATCGTGCTCTTATTATACGACTGGTCACTGGTTCCCATTCTACAAGGCTCTATGCTGCTATATTTGACATAATAATACCTTCCCCCTCCTGGTGTTTCCCATCCTCTCTGCCTGAATGTATTATTAACTTACCGTTTTCCGCCGATCTTTTACCTGCTTCTGGCCATCGCATTTCACTGATGCCCAGTACGTCTAGGTGGTATCTCTCCATCTCTTTGACGACCTGAGTAGTTTTTGTTGGTGTTGCCACCGTTCTTACATTCCAGAATCCAATCTTTGTCATATGTTTGGGGCCGACGAATGAGCTATTCGGAGTTGGCATCCCTGATGCTCGGTTGGTTTCTCTGCGAGTTTCTGTAACGATATCTTTTTTTCCCATCTGGAGTCGCCTCTAGATAGGTCCCAGGATAAAGTTGTTAGCCTTATGCCCAACTCCCGATACAGGATATGTGACAGATCAAGCGGAATTCCGCTAATTTCTGCATGCCAGCGAGAGCTTTAAAAAAACGTCCGCCATATTGCACGTCACACCGGAAGTGTATATATATATATATATATATAATATATATATTGGGTTAGAAATGTGTTATTTTTCATTTCATTTAGGCTTTACCTAAATACCGCTCTGAGCACTGATTTGAATAGGTACGCAAGATCCACCAATAGTACAATATTTTCAATCTTTGTTGGGAGTGAAAGAGTTAACCCAGGAAACCGCTAGATTTATAGGGAGTAACCGACTAAAAGTGCAGCGTAGTAATGTCCCTTTACGGTATCAACAAAGAAGTTTTTAGAGCGTAAAGTGAGAATTCACAATAGATGCTAAAATTATTATAGCAAAGATGTCCTTCCTCACAGACACATTGTTCCATAGAAAAATATCCTAACAGTAAAATCATCTTACAAAAATTGATCTTTCGGAATGGGAACATAAAAAGAAACTGATGTTCTTCATAAGAGAACTATTTTCACGGAAACTAATGCTCCATGTGGATTGTTTTGTTTGTTTAAGAGAGGCCAAATTAACAGGCATAAAATCCCGTGATGTGGTTGAAAAGCTCACCGAAAACAGGAAAAACTGGCGAACTACCTTGCGAGCCCTATGTGACGTTTAACGGCACGGGAAGGATATAAGATATAAGATATACGGGTAAAAAAATGCTGCACAAATATCGCAGATCTTTATTCTTTATTTTACTTTCATCGTCTTCAAAGAAATATTTTTTAACAACATAGGGTTGCTAGACAATTTTTTAAAAATTAATAGCACGAGAAACAGTAACACCCCCCCCCCCCAAAAAAAAGAGAAAGAAAAAAATCGATATCATTTTATGTGAAGCTACTACAATACCAACAACAACAACAGCCTAAAGTGTAAGGTTGGCTGAATTACGTGTGGCAGTCACGAATCTTGCCCAGAATAATTAAACACGATCACCCGATGTTTGCTATCTCAAGCGCCGATCGAGGAGCAGAGGGTAAACTGGACAGGAGCGTTTTGTATGGCTGTGTCTGTATGTCTGTATGAGGGGGAGCGGGGGGGGGGGGGGGGTAGAGAGATAAAGGCGGGTAATATTGATATAGGATTTGATGGCGAGGAGAAACTGAATGCAACTGTACTGCAGGATATTCACATAATTGTTTTGTTTTTTTAAAAATCTTTATTGCCTGTTATTTTATTTGTAAAAATGAAACAATGAAATGTTTCTGCTTAATTTGCTCAGAATACGTTTAAACAATATAAGCACTTTACATGCATTAATTCAATATTCGCTTTACAACTGCTACTGCTGTCGGTATAATATTAGGGGTATTCACATATGAGAGCATGATCATTGGAGCCACAATATTTCCACACAAAGAGATACATAAAACAGCGTGGATATTTCCAGATGATAGAACCAGAAACCAGATAGATCATTTTTGTATTAGAAAGCAATACAGAACATCTCTGATAGATGTAAGGGCTTATAGGGGTGCAGATGTTAACAGTGATCACAACCTGTGCATAGGGAAAATAAAACTAAAACTGAAAAGCCAACACAAGAAATCAGTACACAGAAAGATAAACATTCACAGCCTACAAGAAGAGAATACTAACAGTAATTTCAATCAGGAACTTGCCAATCATTCCACAACACCCAGTGAAGTTGAGGAGATAAGTATAAACGTACTATGGAATTCTTACAGCACAGCCATAATCACAGCAGCAAAAGCAAGCACTGGACTGAAAAAAAAACAAATAGAAAAGCATGGATATCAGAAAACACATGGAAGTATATACATGAAAGACGAGCAGTCAAATTAGACATGTTGAATGTAAAAACAGATCTTGAAAAAGATCTGGTGAAAGTAACATACAAAGAACTAGACAAGAAAGTAAAAAATTCAGCTAGAAGGGATAAAAGAGAATACATAGACAATATGGCGAAAGAGGCAGAAAAAGCAGCAAAAACAGGATACAGCAAAACTTTATATAACATACAAAAGAGACTAACAGGTACTATTACATCTAAAGAAAGACCAATCCTTAGCAAAACTGGAACCCTGTTAACATCAAGTAAAGACCGAAAGCAAAGATGGGCTGAACACTTCCAAGAAATACTTAATCGACCACACCCAAAAGAATTGTTAAACCTTGAAACCGACTTACCAGCCCCACAACTAAATGTCAACCTAGATGAAATTAAATTGCATGAAATTGAAACGGCAGTAGTGAATTTAATGGCTAACAACAAAGCTGCAGGTGAAGATGAAATAACACCCGCAGTGCAAAAAGCTATCAATAGTGACAACATGAGACAACTACAGAGAATGTTTAACACGATTTAGAAAGAAGAAAAGGTCCCTTCTAAATGGAAAAAAAGGAATCATTGTTAAAATACCAAAAAAAAAAAGGCAACCTTAGTGACTGTAACAATCGGAGAGAAGTAACCTTAATATCAGTTGTGTCAAAAGTATTTTGCAAGGTCATTTTGAATAGACTTAAAGATGTTCTGGATACTGCAATGAGAGAAGAACAAGCAGGATTTCGAAAAGGGAGAACCTGTCTCGACCAGATCTTTACTTAAGAACAGTACTTGAAGAACATATTGAAAAGCAGAAACCATTAATACTGAACTTCATAGACTTTAAAAAGGCATTTGATAGCATACACAGAGAATCATTGTCGAGAATTTTAAGTCTATATGGAATACCATCTAAAATTGTCAACATCATTAAGGACTTCTACAATGGATATGTTTGTGCAGTCAAGACAGAAGAAGGGATGAGTGAATGGTTCCAGATTGAAACAGGTGTGAAACAAGGATGTATACCTATCTCCTTTGCTTTTTGGAATTACAATAGACTTCATAATGAAATAATACTGCACAGTTAACTCAGGTATTGATTGGGTACATGAGACCCAACTGTAAAATCTTGATTTTGCTGATGACATGACTCTTATAAGTAACAATGTGAATTCCATGCAAGAAAAAAAAGATAGCCTGTCTTCACTGGCTAGCAAAATAGGACTTGAAATTAACAAGGACAAAACAAAAATAATGAAAATTCCCCTTAATCAAAATGGAAAAATTCACATAGAAGGGACAGATATTGAAGAAGTAAATCAATTCGCATATCTTGGCAGCTACATAGACCAGGATGGTAACACCAGAAAGGAAATTAGAATCAGAACTGCAAAAGCAGCATCGATCTTCAAGAATCTTGAGAACATAAAGAATTCAAAAGTTTTAAGCACAAAAATCAAGTTAAGACTATTCAATTCAAATGTAATATCCATCCTCATTTATGCATGCGAAAGCTGGAAAACAACTAAGGAAACAGAGAAGAAATTAGACTCTTGAAAACAAATGCCTAAGGAAAATACTTGGCATCAAGTGGAACGAATTCAGGAACAATGCAGAGATAAGACAGATGAGCGAACAACAACCTGTCTCATGGGTGATCAGGAAAATGAGATGGACATATGTTGGTCACTAGATGAGAAGAAATAATCAGAGAATCCCAAAATAAGCTATCAAGTGGAATACAACAGGCCAAAGAAAAAGAGGCAGACCGCATGAAACTCAGAAGAGGACATTGTTAAGAGAGGCCGAATTAACAGGCATAAAATCCCTTGATGAAGTTGAAAGACTCGCCGAAGACAGGAAAAGTTGGTGAACTACTTTGCGAGCCCTATGTGACGTTTAACGACACGTGAAGGATATAGGATATAAGGAGATATAAGATACTCACATATGGAATTTAAAATTATATGCATCCTCTGCAACGTATTCTGATGTTATTTTTTCCTGAACTGTTAATTAGAAAGCAATTTTTTTTCCTCACCATGATTAGGCATTTCACTCATCAAGAAATTCAAGTTGTCAATGTCAGGCGCGTATACGAACATCCCATCGCCCACCTTGATCTCATAGGTCTGTCAGTCTGTCACGAACTCTGCTGGCCGCCCTCCCATACATACATCATGATCATTATCAGGTGCCATGGCGGGCAGGAGTTGGCGGTCATACTTGTTCACAAATCTCGATCTTTGATATCTCCCATGAGCTCAGCTGGTGACTTTTGATTTTATGCTTCGCATTAGACTGTCCCTGGTCTTGGCCTCCCCATGCCTCTCTGCTCGTTTAACTTTCCTATTGTTACTATGTTTTCATGCTCTCCCTTACTCACTGAATGTTGACTTTTACGCACACAAACACACACACACTTACACTTATCTGATGGAAAAAAAAAACCCCAGTAAAATTAGAACATCAATAAAACTCTTTATTTGTTGAGCCCCTTCACGATGATACTGTTTCTTCTACAGTTTAGATGAAACTTCATATTAGACAGTTAGTTGTAACACATCGATAATGACGAGAGGAAGAAAAGAGAGAGAGAGAGAGAGAGAGAGAGAGAGAGAGAGAGAGGTTACTCTATGAAGCTACGACTCTTAACATTTTAAAAAATTCTCACAAACTGTTGGTCATCGTGGAAAGCCAACATTTTTTCTAACGCGTAGAAAATTGGAAGCAAAATAGTTAAGACAAAAACAAAAATAAATCATTGTTCTGTTGTCATATATCGAAGAAAGCCATTTTGATCGATTCTGTCGGGGGTGGGGGTGGGAGGGGAGGGGGTGCCGCGCGAAGACCCAGAATCCAAGCTGTGTAAGACAATGATCAGCTGGTACACTTGGCTGATTGTTACCGTCACGGTTAGCGAATAAAAAAACTGATGAAGACCCTACGTGGTACCCTAGGTTATAGACCACAGTCTCTCTCTCTCTCTCCATATACACACACACACACATAAACACACATTCACGCATACACAGACGAGGGTGAATCAAGCGAAAGGTAAAAAATGCTAATCTAATTTCCGAAAGAACAGACAGAAATCTCTTAGTAGTCCATCTGTTAGGACCAAGGTCACTGGCTTCATTAGTAAGCCGAGAACAGTACATGTCAAGATGGCGGCTACGTTGCAGACATACAAAAAGAGAAGAAGTGCATTCACTTCTCTGATTATTGCCCGTCAAATATCTGAAACCCTCGGATATCAGTCAGTCAGTCACTTGCATGTCTCTCGCGGAACTTTGCCTCCCTAACAGCTCTCATATAGGCCTCTCGGTTGTAAGCAAGATGGCTGCTGCTGATGCATTCATTTACATATTATCAACGATGTCTTGCAGCCATCTTCGCCTTGGTCTTCCTCTCTTTCTTTTTTCCTAATATGTATTCTTCCAAGACCGTCTTCTCTAAATTCTCATGACGTTTAATGTGCCCAAAATATTTAAGTTTGTGTTTAGTCCTCTTTAGTAGCCAGCCCTCTTTCAATATTAAGTTCTTGTAGCATGGATATATTTATTCTTTTTTGTATCCATGATAATTGAAGAACTCTTCTGTAGCATTTACATTAAAATGCATTTATGTTATTCTCAGCTGTTTTGTTAAATGTCCAGGTCTCACATGCATATGTTGCGATGGGAAAGATGCATGCCCTTAAAAATCTTATTTTTGTAGATCTTTCTGTTCCTATCCACAGCTTATTCAGCTGTTTTACTTTTTGAAGGGCGATAGACGTCCTCCTTTTAATTTCAAACATGCACAGTGAAATGTCTGCGGCCTACCTTGCAAGGCGCAAGTTTATAACTGGGCTAGGAAATTCGAGACAGGTATAATAAGAACATGACGCCGACTGGCCTGTGAAAGCACATAAGAGACTCGGTGGACGAGAAATCAGAACTAATATTTTTTTCCTTACTGGAATTCAGACGCTAGTTAACAGATGGCGCAGATGCATAACAAAGCAATGGGTACTATTGAAAAATGGGGTTGCTATTTTCTCCTCTACTAAGTAAAAGTTTTGTGTGTAATTTGCATCTTTTTTCTAACTTTCATTTCAGTCACTTTCATGTGGGTGGATGTATGCTTTATATATCTCTCTTCTTCTCTTTCTCTCTCTCTCTTCCTCTCTCTCTCTTTCTCTCTCTAGCACTCCAAACCTCATTGCAGGTGATACAATCTGTCTGCCACGGCTTTCTCGTCCCAGTCATCTGTTCTGAATTCTCTTAGATCTTCGTCCACATTGTCTCTTCATCTTTGCCTTCAGCCTTGGTCCTTCCATCTCTCATATATACGCTTTTAATACTCTGTAGACCCTCTTACATTCTTTCTAAATCTATATTCTTTTTACAGCGGATGTGCTTAATAGTTCTTTGTACACACTGTGGATTTCTCTGATGGTTCTTTCTGTCCAAACTCCCATTTGTATATCAATCTATTAAAAAAAAATATGCCAGCATACGTTGTTTTATGTTACGCTCAAGGAGAAAATCACTGTATGTAAAAATTATATGTAAAACAACCCCCTGTACATCTCAAATGTGAATGAAATGATCGCTTTAATAACTTCAAAGAGCGTTTTATGTTCCAAAAAAAAATGTTTGGCCTATTCGTGTAAGTTTCTAAGTCACATACACGTATTTTATCGGAGTGCCCGATCTAATCTTTACTTCCACCACTTACAACAACAACAACAACAACAACAAAAGTTTTCAATGTGCGTTGGTTAGACTTTGTGACCTTCTTACAATGTTTTCAAATGACTCCGTTTTAACAACGAATGTAGGAGATCACGTGCCAACCGATGCAGTGACACAGACCATGTCGACCTGTTGTTGCACACAGCCAGCCATCTGTTAACTTCTATTCCGCCAAATTATTTTTAAATACTGTACATAAACCGCGCTTTGAGCAACTGACGAGGTTAGGGCACCCTAGCCTGAAGCGCTTCAGTCAGGCAAGTTGTGCAAACGGGTATCTCGGGTATCTGACTTTTCCTAAAACTTGTGGGGGGGGGGGGGGGGGGAGAGAGAGAGAGAGAGAGAGAGAGAGAGAGAGAAAGGCGTTAATATTCCGACTGGTGCACACCCCCTCCATATCCCCAACCAGAAGCAACCCTCAACGATATGGAAAAGTGTTCCAAGTAACACCGCCAAAAATGATGGGAGATGAAATATAACTAAAATTTCAAAATTTATTCAGTGCTTAAAAACTGATTGTAAAAAAAAAAAAAGAAGAAAGAGGAAGAAGAAAAAAAAAAGATTATAAAGCAAATTAGCAGTTTTGAAAAAAAAAATTGCAACTTGCAAAGCTGACTGCAAAATTGACTGCACCATGTACCTCATACAGCTCTCCGTTTAGATCTACAAGTGTACAGATAAATACGAGATGTTATTTCTAGAGATTCTATTCATTTTAAAACAAAAATTTGAAATTTACAGTCCATTTAAAAAAAAAAAAATCTAAATCTCATTTACTGGCCATGCCCTTATAGACAAGCCTAAGAGGAAAATGATAAATTATGTCCAGAAAATAAAATGAGTTCTTCTTTTCAGTTCTCCATACTCCTCCATGGCCACTCCAGTCCCTGCTACCTATACCGCTCTTCTCCATAGGATCTCCAAACTAACCCAAAAAAAAAAAAGAAAGAAAAAAAAACTTACTCTTGAAAAATGTGTCAGTTTATTTTATAAAAATGAATGCTTTCTTTCTTCCTAAAATCTCCTCATCTGCCACTAACTTCAAAAGCAGCACAAAATGGCTGTGACCTATTTTGATCTTGGCGGGATAAGAATGCATAAGGTGTAGACGAGTCGAATGTCTGTGTTCGTGATGTGTGAGCTGAAGAGACACAGTTCGTAATATTTCTTGTGCTTTTATAACAGTTTAATCAAATAAGGTATACATTACCTCTCTTCCTCTCCATCTCCCTCCCTCCCTCTCTGTGACTCCCCCCCCCCCGGACCCTTAAGCATATGGGGCTTTCACAAGGGTTTTCCACAAACACCTGACATTTTCCGTTTTTTTTTTTCGCTCTTGCCCAGGTAAGCCTTCTATTGCTCAACATCCTCTATTGTTGCTCCATGTCTCCTTTGGTCTACTCTTGTTTCCCTGTGGTGTCCATCTTAGTGCTATTTTTTTGGTAATGAGTTGACAGTCATCCGGAGCACATCCTAACTATCGTCAACGTCTTTCCTCAATAATCGCTGTCAGCGGCATTTCTGCCAGCAAGGTCTTATTTCTTAAAATATTTAGCCAAAATATTCGTCTAATCTTGCGTAAACATTTAGTCTGAAAGGAATTCTGCTTGTTTTCTATAGTTTTGGTGATTTTTTTTTCAGCACTCAATTCCATATGGTAACACACTTAGGACATTACTTTTAAATATTCTGATTTTCGTTTTCATGCTCAGTTTTTTGGATTTCATAACTTTCTACAGGATTGTATATATTATACTAGTTATGAAACCTGTCCATATACATATATACAAACACAAGTCGTGTCTGGTGAGTAATGAGACCGATTCTATAAAATACTTACATATACTTAAAATTCCTCGAAACAACATCCTTGAGCATCAATACACCGTTGCTAGCGGTTCTGCCACACGTCGTAGCTCGCATGGAATTCTTAAACAGGGATCTCCTTCAAAGCACTTGTCACGGCAGCTTGCACATCATTAACAGTCCCAACTTGGTGGTCTTTCAAGGTTGGTACAGCGTTGCCACGGTCTGTTTCGCCAGAAACTCTCTCAAGCAGTGACACATGGCACGGCACATTGTCATGGTGAAGAACCCAGGTGTTTTTGACGATCTCCGGGCGGACGAGAGCGGCCTTGTTCTTCAACCATTTAAGCACTTTCACGTAAAATGCTGCGCTGATCATTCGTCTGGCTGGTACGAACTCCTTATGGACAACACCTTTACAGTAAAAAAAAACCACAACAATAAACATCGATTTCGTCTTCGATTTGCTCATTCGAGCCTTCTTTGGTCGAGGAGACTCTGTAGTGTGCCACTCAGAGCTCCGTGTTTTCGTCTTCGGATCGTACTCAAAGACCCATGTTTCATCACCAGTTATCATTTTCTCCTAAACATCAGGTTCACTCGTTACACAGCCCAAAAGCTCAAGAGAAATCGACACACGGTTTTTTCTTCTGTTCGTAGCTCAAAACCTTAGGAACCATTTTGGCACTAATTTTCCGCATGTGCAATTCTTTCGTGACGACTTTATGCACAATGGATTTTGGAAGTCCCACGTGATATGCTATCAATCTGAGACTCAAACGTCAGTCAGAATCCAAAACCGCTTTCACCTTATCAGCATTGTCGAAAGTGTGAGACGTTAATTGGCGCTCTGTCCATTGTCCATCCTCGACGCTCTCTCTTCCTTCGTTGAATGTCTTGTGCCACCGAACCACCGAAACTCTTGTGCTTTCGATAAAGCATTCTTATCGTAGGCTTTCTGTATCTTAGCAAGCGGCTCAGTCGCAGATTTTTCAAGTTTAACACAAAACTTTATCGCGTATACTCCTCTGTATTTTGACAGTTACTCGACGCTTAAACAGCTGTCCACTTTGCTATCATACATGCCCACAGTGATAAAACCAAAGACGGAAGTTGTGATGCTGCTCCTGATAAAAGATAATAACTTACACAAGTTCAGAGACTTATATCAACAGCTACTGGTGGCATATCATAACCAAATCGCAAAGTCAACAAACAACAGAGAAGCAGAAGATGATATTTTGTGCCCGACTTTCTTAATGAAAAGGATATACAAGTGTATAACAAAGAGCTATATTTTATTTTACAGTTATTTTGAAAAAAAATATGTATGTGCTTTTTATGTGGTCTTTGGCAAAGGCATTTGCCAAAAATAATGAATTGTACGATCTTCATTTAAACGTGTTCATTTTACTTTCTACCACCGTCGTTTCTGCTCACTTTTCTCGCACTTTCCATAATTATTATTATTATTGTAAAACTGAACCATACATTTCAGTCTGTTTTTTTTATTACTAGTACCTGCTTTATCAAATTTGTTATTTATATTACCTTAAGACATCATAAAAGGTAAAGATAGTCCCATAGCAAATGCTATAGGGGATGAAGCGTTAGAGACCTTATTATGCTGGGCCATCAGCGTATGATGTAGGGTGGCCATTTCCTTTCCTCGCTGCCTTTCCTTCCCAGATTTCCTCTGATACCTATTTTACGAGGCAGGGTCGACCTCGGGGCCGTATTGGCCGGGAAAAAAAAATCCCGCTCAGCTAGGGATTCGAACCCTAGACCATTCGGTTGCTAGACGAGTGCAAATGTTAAACACTGCAGTAAGATGAACTCAATATTTTAGCTACCAAATCTCAACGAATGGTTAAAGTACACTACTGAAGGGTAACATCACCGTTTCCATGCCATTAAGACACACGCGGATGCGATTTTAGGCCCGTATTTCTAAGACCATTGGCACATGAAAGTGTACTGTGGTCAGTATCATGCCTGGCCCCATTTACTTTCCTCAGATTTCTCTGGTACCCATTTTTGGAGGGTGGTTTCATGGTGCTGGCAGCAGAAAAAAAAAATCTTCACTGCTGGGACTTGAACCCAGTACAAGTACACTACTGGGTCACTTAAATAAATTTAAAATATTCTAAGCAAAACAAATGCACACGCAGGAATGAAGCTTGATAAAAGAACACATTATAAAGGAAACTATGAGTGACCAGCCGCCACGTGGTGATAAGCTTATCGTTTTGGGAGTAGATTTTGGTTAGACAAATCTTTTTCTAAAAGTTTGAACAGACAACAGTTTGGAGCTTTGAAACATTCACCTCTTTTTTTTGCAGATTCATTAAGATGGCAAACTATTAAATCAGTGCCAAGCTCGGATATAGCTGTTGGTAACCTATTATTTTAGATACCTTTCCAAAGAATCAAGTGGTTTGACCACTTAATGAGAATGACACACTCGCAGCCAGCCACTAGAGCCTTCAACTAAAGAACTACAAAACACAGATCAAGAGGAAGACCCAGAAAGAGATGGATACATGGTATCAGAGAAACACTGACTAATTATGGCATGACTGTCAATGAGGCCACCCATTTGACCCCAGAACACTTTCTGTATCTCCCTGTGACACTTAATGGTACATGAGAAAGCATGAAGTAAGTAAAGTTCCAGTAAATGAAACTGTCATTTCAGAGCATGAAATGGATTGTGACTGGTGGTAAACTATCACTTTGGTTATTTTTCAAACACATTTAAACTATCATTTCAGAGCCTAAACTGGGATGTTACCATTGGTAAACTATCATTTCAGAGCCTAAACTGGGATGTTACCATTGGTAAACTATCATTTCAGAGCCTAAACTGGGATGTTACCATTGGTAAACTATCATTCTAGAGATCTTTCCAATACTTGTAAAATATCATTTCAGAGCCTAAACTGGGATGTTTAGTTGCCCGAGTTTAGACAGTAAGAAGTAAACTTACATTTAAAAATATAAGCTGTTACATGTAAACTCAACATTTCAAAATTGGGATCAACTATGATATACTTTTGTTTTTATTATTTAACGTTAATAACTTGTATGAAATACAATTTTAACGATTTGTGTCAGGAAAATTTAAAATATTGACATATTTGCAGAAAAGAAATAAAACTTCCTAGATTTTATTCCACAATAACTAATCTTCATATAATCATGTGAAATGCTTTGTTATTGTGGATTCGCTATTAAATTACAAAGCACTAAAATGCTTCATACTGGCCCAGAGGGATTTCTGTCACAGATTATTTTTATTTATTTATTTTTTGTTTGTAGAATTTTTCATATCTGCTGTGGTTTTATCAAGCAGTTGTTTTGGTAAACTGCTGCTCACCTTTCCAGTCCATGCCAGTTTTGTATTAATACTACTACTTGAGCACAGTGGGGCAGAAGTTGGTAGATGGCTGTCTATGTGCAACAACAGGGCGACGCAGTCTATGTCACTGCACCAACTGCACCAGACTTCCTCCTATATTAATTGTTACATTAGAGGCAAGGACAAATCAATGTATCTAAAATTATGCAGTGTGTAGAATATTTCTCTGTCAGTCAGTTTTGTTGATAATAGTTGTAACCTGCCACAAAATGATGGGAGAAGAAAGTACTATTCTATTCCATAAAATTACGGCTCTCAGCTCATTCACTCCAAAATAACACTGGCAGTGTTGCTAAATCCTACACTTTAGTGAATCAATGTTCAGAGAGATACTTAAGCAAAGTATAAATAAAATAAAAATTAGCACATTTCAAACCAAATCCATATTTTTTAAACTATAGAATAACCTCCTTTCAGTTTCTTTCTACCAAAATTTTGCACTGAAATTTATTCTGGCAAAGCATGGAAATTAATTCCAGAGTGAATGGGTTAAATGACATAATCTTTCCTGTGAGGTGAAATTTTTGTGTTTATTCCACACTGACACTGTTTAGCTGATCTGATTTGACAGTCAGTGACTCATAGCTGACATTGGGGCTAGTGAACCTGAACCACAGTCAACCAAGACCCTGTCTCAGCTCTCCATTGGTACCTTCAGTAACAGGCGCAGTCTAGCTAATGGTGCAGGGATTTACACAGCCCCCATGGGCAGTGGACTCTGCTAAAGAAGCTTTGCACACTCCCTGCTTTTTTAGCTTCACTCAGTCAGTCATTTGCTCAGTCAGTCATTTGCATGTCCCTTGTGAAACTCTGCCTCCCTAACAGCTCTCCTTAGGCTTCTCAGTTGTGAGCAAGATGCCCTGGTGGTGATGCATCCATTTGCAGATCATCAACGATGTCTTGCAGCCATCTTTACCTTGGCCTTCCTCTCTTTCTGTTTCCCATTATGTACCCTTCCAAGACTGTCTTCTCTAAATTCTCATGATGTTTAATATGTCCAAAATATTTAAGTTTTCTCTGTTTAATCCCCTATACTAGCCAGCCTTCCTCAACATTAAATTTCTTGTTCTATGGAACAACATTGTTCTTTTAGCTTCACTCTGAGATTGAAAAAAATAGCTGCCATAAAACATTCCCAAATCTGACAATATTATTTGACCCTCAACTCCCTCACTGCATCAGCTGCAAAGAAAATCAAGCTCACAGTTCCAGTGAGACAATATAAGAAGAGCTCCATACAACCAGTTTGATTAAACAAAGCAAACCATCACAACATTATAATGTCCTTTTTGTTTGAACCTTATAGTGGGTAATTCTTCCCTTCATGTAAATGATTACAGTTGTTCGCAGTTGTTCGCCAAGTAGACATTTTATGATAACTGTGATAAATAAATAGTGAGATTCACTTTCAGTCTAGATTTGGTCTAAAGTTTTGAGGCAAAAATCAGTAGACAGAGAGAGCTGAATACTGACACAATGTAGATGTACTAGATAAAGCAATGGAGCCAATGTAGAAGCGGGTCAGTATAAAATTTCAAGTCAGAACAAATAGGGCAGGAAGACACTTCTTTTTCTTCTACATTTGAGGTCGCTGGTCGCATCAGATGCTGATCCCTGTTAACAGGACAAAGCCCACAGTCCTCTCCAGATCCTGACAGAAGCCCCTAAAACTTTTTCCTCATGTTCGTATCCTCAGGCCATGTCTCAGGTCTGCACAGACTGGGCACTCTTGACGGACATGTTCCAGGGGAAGACAATGAGTAACATAAGCACAACATCAGGTGGACATCATTTGTATAAGAATCCAAGAACTATACTGGTAAGAAGTTTCTTCATTTTAATCATTAGCTTATCTTTTACATTCATAAAAATACAGTCTTGTGCCAAGTTACAGCCGACCAAATTATGGCTGTTCGTCATACTTGCAGCTAAGATCCCGTAGGACTGTTTAATGTGTTGCGATCCATTTTTTAAAATTAATTTACAAAACATTTGATGTTCTACATAAACATTGCAAGACATGACAAGGGGATGAGCTAGCACTCTGCATCATCATTTGGCAAGTATAAAATGTATGCATGTAGGTTTTTGTGCATGCACATATATTTTTGTGTGTCACTAAAAAGTTATTACTGCATGATTCTTTATTTAATGTGTTGTGATTAATATTTTATGTTTAATTTCCACATAGTTAATGTGCTAATTTGCATTTTATTAGTATTTTAAAGCAATAGTAAACATGTCTATTCATCCTGTAACATGTTATAGCAGTGAATTATACTTAGTGTCTAACCTGCCTCTATAGCAACTGACGTATGGCCACATCAATTTATGGCCAGATCCCCTAGTCCCTAATTGAGTCGTAAGTTGGTGTACAATTAAATTGTCACAATTACATGCTCTGAATATTTCTCACATCTGAACAGAATAACAATGATTTTTACTTCATAATTTTTCATGGTGGTTTCAACTTCATACTTACAAAACTGGATTTATTCAAAGCATATAAAGAACATTTTACTTTGAATACTGGATTTATTCAACGGATATAATGCACATTTTATTTAGAAAATGGTGGAGTTATTCCATGGACACAATGAACATTTACAACAAAAATGGTATACTCCATAGGATAAAACGAACATTTACTTTGAAAATAGGATTTATTGCATGGATATAACAAACATTTACTTAGAAATTTATGGCTGAGCATCTCCATACTTGACTGTGCTAGATGTCACACAACTTGATTGATACACTGGTTCAAATATCTCATCATTTCTTTCCTTCGCAGAAGTTATCAGGCAATGTCTTATAAATCCAAACGCCATCAATTTTTTTGAAAAACTAGGTTAATAATGGGAACAGGGGAAAAAAAATCATGACTTAGTGAAATACATAGTAAAATACATAGTAAAATACATAGTAAAATACATAGTAAAATACATAGTAAAATACATAGTAAAATACTGAATAGGCACCACTAAAATCAGAGTAATGAAAGCTTATATATTTAATAAGCAAAAGAATATATGATGTTGTTTTGAAGGGAAAAAAAAAACTTCACTTATTAGGTACATTTCTCATTCTTCATAAAGTGATACATTATTATAAAAAAATATCTAGCAATATAGAAAAAATAAAACCCACATATTTAGAATGAGAAAAAAGCCAGAAGAAATGCAAGGGGAAGTAAAAGCTTAAGCTTGAGGGTTTAGATCACTGAAATGTTTCTGTATTTGATTATAACGGAGAACTCAAGTTTTACATAACCAAAACCATGTTTCTGAAACAGCCGCTAGGACGTATGGACAATATGCACTGTGGGCTTATTTAATTCCCAGACGCAGCCCCCCCCCCCCCCCCCCCCCCAAGATGCTGTCTCCTCATCAGCAAAACTTGCCCGTCTTAAACTCTGCTGGCTGCTCTAAAATTACACAGCATCCTGCATCCAGAAGCACAATGAGAAGGCTGGCCTCAACCAACACTGATCACCCTTTGGCATACACATTCTCATGCAAAAGAATACATCATTTTCTCACAAGGAGCACATGTTTAATTATGTTTGATAATTTAACTCTAAAACATCTATAAGTGGCCTCAAGCCCGAGGGACAGTTACAATGGGGCCCTTGCCCAGACTGTAGGTGCAATGTTTTCCTGAATTTTGTCTCTAATAAGAAAAACAGCCAGGACCCGAGAGGTACAGCCTTGGGTTCAAATTTCTCTCCCTCCATGTGACATTTTAAATGGCTTTAGAAAAAAAGAAAAAAAAATTAAATAACTGCAGCTAACAGTTTTTTTCTGTGATTAGTTAAGTTCGTAATTTTAATCTGCTGTAAAGGACACAACTGCATCATGCAATTTACAAGTAAAGGAAAGCCACTTTGATGAATGACGATAAAAATTAATGTTAATGATGCTGTTTGGCAGTCTAAGAGTTAAAGTCAGTTGTTTGGTTACACTCAGTCTCCCCACTTTCCATGAAATCATTCACTGTAAAAATGAGAGCAGCTGAAGATATCACACTATTGTGACTGGAAAGAAACAGTGGCAAAGAGCAAGTAAATACAGACCTTGCTTGTATGCTCCAAGTTCATACTCTGCAAATGTTGCTCTTCATCTCTCTGGGTTTCCTCCAGCTGTGAGACGGAACACATCAATACAATGTGTTAGCAGCCAATAACATGCTGACAGGTAGTCACGTGCTGAGCAATGAAAACACTGCTTCAAGGGTTAATTGTAAGAACAGTGATTCAACAGTTAAGTATGAAAACAATGACCCAGGAGTTAACACTACAAAAATGAGTATCTTGCTCTATATGCTATGAGAGGGTGCCGAAAAGTTACCAGCTCGACCAATGTCCCAAAATCTGAGCATAGTCTTGCTACTTTAGCCAGGAAAAGTGCTATTTATCAGTATAAAATGTCAATTTACAGTATCATTAGTGCTAAATTTTAGCTTATTTGAGATCATCACAGAACCAACAAAAACTATGGAGTTTTCAAGTGTGAAATTCTAAGCCATCATGAAACTCCTGCTCCTGCAGAAGAACAAAACTCCAAAGGAAATCCATGAGCTTAGGCTGCAAACATTGAGTGACAAGTGTCCAAGTGTCAAGTGTCCAAGTGACAAATGTCCAAGTGACAAGTGTCCAAGTGACAAGAGTCCAAGTGTCTATGTTGACAAGTGTCCAAGTGACAAGAGTCCATGTGACAAGTGAAGAAATGGTATGCTAACTTTCTGCATGTAGATTTCAAGACTGAAGATGCAGCAAGATCTTGAAAACCTTTAATAGTGTCAACTTAAAAGAAAAAGGTGCTCTCCTTTCTCGTAGGACAATGTTTCTGCTCCCAGGATGTTGGATGCTCTGAAGAATTTGGTGTTAGAATGCATGGATCACCCACTCTTCTTGCTTCATCCATTACCTGTTTCCCAAACTTAAAAAGTGTTTGAAAGGGAGAGAATTTCAAATTATTCAGAAATGATAGAGCAGCACAGCACTATTTCACTGACCAGATATTAAATTTTTTTCTTTTTTTTTTAGAAGAATTAATGAAACTTGAGAAACAATGCGGCATGTGGTTAAACTTTGGAGTGAATATATGGAATAGCATCCATGTTTCATGAATCTAGGTCAGTCCGTTCTTGGTTGGGCAGATAACTCTCAGCATCCCCTCATACTGAAATCTTCTGTCCAGCGTGACAATGGGGGAATTATCAATGGCAATGACAGAGTTGAGCAGTGACAATGAGTGATTAGCAGTGGCAATGACAGAGTTGAGCAGAGACAACAGGTGATTAGCAATGGCAATGACAGAGTTGAGCAGTGACAATGGGTGATTAGCAATGGCAATGACAGAGTTGAGCAGTGACAATGGGTGATTAGCAACAGCAATGAGTCATGGCTCTGCTCACTGCTCTGCAGTTTACATTGGAAGATGTCTGTCTAATAACCGGCAGTGGCTGGTTTCTCAACAAACTCCAATATATCCAGGGGCCACATCACCCTCCTGTCTTGTTGACCTGATTACAGTGATATGTTTTCTGTTTTCCAAGAAGCAGCATTAAGAGGAAGATTTCTGACCCAGGATTGCTGTGGTTCATTAAAACTTTCTGCCTGAGCAGGTACATCTGTTGCACAGCAGGACTGACTAATGAAATGTCTTAGCACTAATGGTATTAGAACCATCAATCTTGTTCATATTCATTTTCAAAGCTGCATTACTTGTATTAGTATGTTTTCATGCATGAAAAACTTTGACTTTCATAACTAAGTTTGTACAAGAACAAAAGCTGTTGAAATTGGACATATCTTAGAGGAATCTAGCAATAATCAATAAACAAACCTCATAGCAAACATGAAAAAAAAAAAATATATATATCACTACATGAGATAGTATGCATATCTAAAAACAACGATTAACCATTGGTCTTGCTTCTGTAATGGCTACACAAAATGTATTTATATAAGCAACTTATGAAAGCAGAAAATTCACTTTACTGTAAGCTTGTACTCTGTAGCTTTCTGGATTTCATTCCTCATCAAGGCATTTGTCACATCCAACCAGAGTTTCCTCGACTCGTACTCCTGCTGCTTACTCATAGGCCGGACGTGCTTCTTGTACACTTTCAAAGTCTTCACATCCACAGTTTCTGATCGCTGTGGAGAAAATAAGCATAAAATCTACTCAGCAAAACTTGCAATCACTTTACTGAAAAAAAAATCCATGTAAGTTTTTAGAACATCACAGGCTGTACACTGCCTTTATAATATAATTACTGTAAAATGTTTTCATATCATGATAGACTGGGCAACATTTTTAGAAAATTCTGTTTGCCAGACATCTGTTACCAACAGCGAAAAAAAAAAAAAAGGGCTCCTAGTTTGACACTTGTAGACACCATCTGACTTAATGAGGTATTAATTTGGCGGCAATTTTGGGCATTCCAGGAGAAATACATGTACTTAAGCTTTCAAAAATTTACTATTCTGCTTTTCTCCTGAATATGAATGTGTGAATTGTTTTCATTATTCAGTTAAATATGAATTCAAGATATCTAATCAAATATTCAGTATATCTCATATATACATACACTACAAGTCTTGCTGAAAACAATACAACACAACATGCACACACGCACACACACACACACACATACACAGAGGGGTGGACTGCCTTATGTCTCTATCATGTTTACATTTCAATCAAGTAGTCAGAAGGCTATTTTGTCATAATTTGACCATTATATATGAAGTGTCAAATATACAGTATACAATACAATACTGTCAGATACATGCCATTAAATCTCTATAAATATATAACACACAAACATAATAATAATAAAAGTTCAAATGGCTTGTCTTGGGGTCATCTACACTTCATTCTGCAGTTTATTACAAAGGTTGCACATAATTAACATGGATAAACATAAAGTGAATGCACGCTATACTGTGTAATAAAATTATTTCTCTACTCAAACGTAACAAATTATCAACAGCTGGTTAACTTGGTAATTCATCAATGCATGGTTACAGTGAGTTAGACTCTCTGCAACACACAAACTTGTGTAAACAAATGTTTAAAATCTTTTTCTCACTACTTTGAAAAAACAAAACAAGAGACAGAGAAACAATGGTGAGATGGCTGCACCAAATTTTGCAGTAACCCTCATGAAATGTAACTACTAATTAAACATTTCTTTAGTGAAAGAATCAGTATTTCTGACTGAGATAACTAAAGTCATACTAAAAAAAACAGAATTTCAAGACAACTGATTTTCAGACTTTAACAGAAAAATCCAATTTTTGTTTTAAAACTTCCTAGCAAAAACAAGATCACAGTCCACAGTCTGCATGTGAAGAAATAATGAATTGTAAAAATTCTTTTTTATTTATTTATTTTTTTGCTGGAAAACAAATATTTAACTCTTAACCTATTTGTGAGATATTTAAAAATAGTCATAAAAAAAAAACAACTACTGTCATATAGTTTTGTTCCATATTCGAAAGTTCATAATTTTAAAATACTGTAGATAGTCATTCTGCCATTTCCCTGTAAAGCACTGTGGTTGAGATTTTTTTTTAATTACAAAAAAAATGTTCTTGTGCCACGGATGTTGTCTGAGAGGTTAAGAACTAAGGTTAAAGTAAAACCCCAAATAAACTGAAACTCAGGGTCTGTACATTTCACCTCCTTCTGCTTGATTTTTTCTGCTTCTGAAAACTATAACATAAACGAAAACGAAAAACTGCTGTATCCAAAGGCTATACAAAAGACCTCTGCTGTACTGGACAGCTTAAAAACATTCATAAATGCAATAAAAGTTGAAGAATCCACACAGACAACAGAAACCAGCATATAAAATTGAAAATAAATTTGTAACATATGTAAAAATTGGCAAGTGCTTGTGATAAAATCTGGTGTTCACCATCAAGACTAATGCCAAAGGTCAAACCCTTGAATTCATGTATGCATGAGATTGGTAGATTATACCAACCATAAATTTAGAGATAATTCCACTACAAATCCCAAATCTGACTCTAGATTACAAAAAAAAAACCACCTCTTAACACTGATATATTCTCTAATCTTAGATTTTAATATGGCAATAAAATAAAATAAAAAAATAACTTTCACTCTAGATGTCACTCTACGATGCCATGGAGAAGAAGACATGATATCAATGATTAAATTAACAGTTTATATATGTGGTTAGGACGCACCCAAGTAATACATAAGAAAAGGGACTCTTTTATTTCCTTAAAATGCAGTTCTTCAGATCAAAGACAGAAAAGAAGGCTTATTAAAGTGAATTTTTAAAAAATGGTGAAAGTGACACAAATCTAGAATGAACTGAAACTGCTACCCCCCACCCCCACCCCAACCCCCACCCCTTCCCCTCCACTCAAATCTCTGTGCACAGATCTGGCCCAAGGGAGAAAACTGAAAGAAAAGCTACAGTCTCACACTCAAGCCAGGGGAAGATGGTGGGTTTGTTGTCAGGGCAACAGATTTAGCATGACCAAACTTCCTCAAATGCTGAAGAAGAACTGCCGGCCCAGGACATGTTTGAATGATGGGTGTCTTACCCATGCCTTATAAAACTCCCACAATTAGCCGAGGAGGAGCTCAGAAATGTACTGCAGAATTATAGTATGTATTTTCATAATCCTCGTTATCATCACATCAGATCTGTTATCACTGGTAATCTAAAGTTTAAAAGCCATGGTATACACTATGTCACCACAACACAGAGACTAGCCACGAATATCGTAAAAGTGACAGAACTGGCTGCTGTACATAAACAATACTGTGGATCTGATAATGTCTAACTTTCACAAACTGGAAACAATTATTTCTTGATCATAGCAAAGTATGAATGAGTAGCCTCTAAAAATAGTATACAAACCAGTTTAGATGCAAGAGGGAAAAAAATAGTGACAGAATGACTGTCAAACCATGACCACTGGTAGAATGAATGTCAAACCCAAGACTGGCAGAGTGACTGTCAAACCCTGGACTCTGGCAGAGTGACTGTCAAACCCTGGACACTGGTAAAGTGACTGTCAAACCCTGGACTCTGGCAGAATGACTGTCAAACCATGACCACTGGTAGAATGAATGTCAAACCCAAGACTGGAAGAATGACTGTCAAACCCTGGACACTGGCAGAGTGACTGTCAAACCCTGGACACTGGTAAAGTGACTGTCAAACCCTGGACACTGGTAAAGTGACTGTCAAACCCTGGACACTGGTAAAGTGACTGTCAAACCCTGGACACTGGTAAAGTGACTGTCAAACCCTGGACACTGGTAAAGTGACTGTCAAACCCTGGACTCTGGCAGAGTGACTGTCAAACCCTGGACTCTGGCAGAGTGACTGTCAAACCCTGGACTCTGGCAGAGTGACTGTCAAACCCTGGACACTGGTAAAGTGACTGTCAAACCCTGGACTCTGGCAGAATGACTGTCAAACCATGACCACTGGTAGAATGAATGTCAAACCCAAGACTGGAAGAATGACTGTCAAACCCTGGACACTGGCAGAGTGACTGTCAAACCCTGGACTCTGGCAGAGTGACTGTCAAACCCTGGACACTGGTAAAGTGACTGTCAAACCCTGGACTCTGGCAGAGTGACTGTCAAACCCTGGACTCTGGCAGAGTGACTGTCAAACCCTGGACTCTGGCAGAGTGACTGTCAAACCCTGGACTCTGGCAGAGTGACTGTCAAACCCTGGACTCTGGCAGAGTGACTGTCAAACCCTGGACTCTGGCAGAGTGACTGTCAAACCCTGGACTCTGGCAGAGTGACTGTCAAACCCTGGACTCTGGCAGAGTGACTGTCAAACCCTGGACACTGGTAAAGTGACTGTCAAACCCTACTCTGGCAGTGTGACTGTCAACCCTGGACACAGGTAAAGTGACTGTCAAACCCTAGACTGGCAGAGTGACTGTCAAACCCTAGACTGGCAGTGTGACTGTCAACCCTGGACACAGGTAAAGTGACTGTCAAACCCTAGACTGGTAAAGTGACTGTCAAACCCTGGACACTGGCAGAGTGACTGTCAAACCCTGGACACTGGTAAAGTGACTGTCAAACCCTAGACACTGGCAGAATTACTGTCAAACCCTGGACACTGGTAAAGTGACTATCAAACCATAGACACTGGTAAAGTGACTGTCAAACCCTAGACTCTGGCAGAGTGACTGTCAAACCCTAGACTCTGGCAGAGTGACTGTCAAACCCTAGACTCTGGCAGAGTGACTGTCAAACCCTAGACTCTGGCAGAGTGACTGTCAAACCCTAGACTCTGGCAGAGTGACAGTCAAACCCTAGACTCTGGCAGAGTGACTGTCAAACCCTAGACTCTGGCAGAGTGACTGTCAAACCCTAGACTCTGGCAGAGTGACTGTCAAACCTTAGACTCTGGCAGAGTGAGTGTCAAACCCTAGACTCTGGCAGAGTGACTGTCAAACCCTAGACTCTGGCAGAGTGACTGTCAAACCCTAGACTCTGGCAGAGTGACTGTCAAACCCTAGACTCTGGCAGAGTGACAGTCAAACTCTAGACTCTGGCAGAGTGACTGTCAAACCATGGACACTGGTAAAGTGACTGTCAAACCCTGAGGTCCAGTAGAATGACTTAAACCCTGGGCTCTGGTAGATAAACAACCGCTAGCTTTGACAGAACATGCCATCAACTTGGTCATCTTGCATCCATAGAAGCTTGGATAGGAACTGACTGCTGGTCAGACAATGTAAAGTTAGTGAATCAGTTGCCAGTAATCTAAAGTCACTTAAAATACTTAATATTTTAACATTAACATCTTACTTTATTATATAAATCTATTTTTGTGATTTACACTGATGCTTTGGTTCAGTTACATTTTGTCAGAAAGTAATTTCTGATATATTATTGTGCTTATGTACAGTCAAGCCCACTTAATATCATATCGCTTTATATCACAACCCAGATATTGTCACAGAAATTTGTATCCCCCACCAGCTCCCATAAGTAATTAATGGGCTTTACTATGGTTAATATCACCCCGCTTACTGGCACAACTCGTTTAATGTCACAGTATTTTTCCACCCAGAGGGGGTTAAAGAATCCACTTTGTATCACAGACTGGGTGAGTCCAAGATATAAATATCTCACAAAGCCTTATCAGTTTCATGACTTATCAAAGAAGGGGGCAGCCGTTTGATCACCGAGTAAGTGCCACATTAACCTTTTGAACATGTGGGCATCAAAACTCAGGTGGTGTGAATAAAAGGCTTACCATGGCCACCCTTTCAAAAGAGCTTGATTAAAATTTGGTTTCTTTCACCCATTGTTTGTCTTCTTTATCAAGACGTGGACGGTGTTAAGTTGGCAATGTGAGCTGATAGTTGGTCTTTCTCTGCTAGTGTACTGTGAATCGTATAGCCAGGAACTTCTCTCTGGTTCTTGTTGTGATGGCTACTAAACATAAACGTGTCAATTTGGATCAAAGCGTTAAAGTGGACATTCTGAAGCAAGGTGATGAAAGTTACAAGAAAGGATATTGTGAATACATTTGAAATTGATGTTTCAAGCTGTATCAAAACTTTTTAAAAACCGAGACAAAACCGAATGAGACTTTCACTTATCGTAGACAGCGCCACTGAGAAAAGTATGATGAGGTCAGAGGGTCCATCACAGACCATGTGCCAACCAAACCTGTTTCTTATGCTCAGTCTGTGAGTACGTTTGAGACTGTGCACTCATTCATTTACAGTATGCCTTACATGACACAGGACATTTTTAATGCTATAGTGTGTAAATGACTTCTTGGTTAATAGATCAGTTACCATTCAGTTAGTCATTTCCATGTCCCTTGCAGAACTTTTCCTCCCTAACAGCTCTCCTGTAGGCCTCTTGGTTGTAAGCAAGATGCCCTGCTGCTGATGAATCTATTTACAGATTATCAAAGATGTCTTGCAGCCATCTTCATCTTGGTCTTCCTCTCTTTTTTCCCATTATGTACCCTTCCAAGATGGTCTTCTCTAAATTCTCATGTTGCTTCTTCTTCTTCTTCTTCATTTGAGGTTGTTGGTCACTTCAGATCCTGATCCCTGTTGACATGGCAAAGCCCGCATTCCTCTCCAGATCCTGATAAGAGCCCCAAAGCTTTTGCCCCAAGCTTGTGTCCTCTGGCCATGTCTCACACCTCAGGGCTGCATGGTTTGGGCACTCTTGTAGGATATGTTCTGGAGTCTGAACTCCACTGCCACATGGACACTGGTAAAGTGACTGTCAAACCCTGAGGTCCAGTAGAATGACTTAAACCCTGGGCTCTGGTAGATAAACAACCGCTAGCTTTGACAGAACATGCCATCAACTTGGTCATCTTGCATCCATAGAAGCTTGGATAGGAACTGACTGCTGGTCAGACAATGTAAAGTTAGTGAATCAGTTGCCAGTAATCTAAAGTCACTTAAAATACTTAATATTTTAACATTAACATCTTACTTTATTATATAAATCTATTTTTGTGATTTACACTGATGCTTTGGTTCAGTTACATTTTGTCAGAAAGTAATTTCTGATATATTATTGTGCTTATGTACAGTCAAGCCCACTTAATATCATATCGCTTTATATCACAACCCAGATATTGTCACAGAAATTTGTATCCCCCACCAGCTCCCATAAGTAATTAATGGGCTTTACTATGGTTAATATCACCCCGCTTACTGGCACAACTCGTTTAATGTCACAGTATTTTTCCACCCAGAGGGGGTTAAAGAATCCACTTTGTATCACAGACTGGGTGAGTCCAAGATATAAATATCTCACAAAGCCTTATCAGTTTCATGACTTATCAAAGAAGGGGGCAGCCGTTTGATCACCGAGTAAGTGCCACATTAACCTTTTGAACATGTGGGCATCAAAACTCAGGTGGTGTGAATAAAAGGCTTACCATGGCCACCCTTTCAAAAGAGCTTGATTAAAATTTGGTTTCTTTCACCCATTGTTTGTCTTCTTTATCAAGACGTGGACGGTGTTAAGTTGGCAATGTGAGCTGATAGTTGGTCTTTCTCTGCTAGTGTACTGTGAATCGTATAGCCAGGAACTTCTCTCTGGTTCTTGTTGTGATGGCTACTAAACATAAACGTGTCAATTTGGATCAAAGCGTTAAAGTGGACATTCTGAAGCAAGGTGATGAAAGTTACAAGAAAGGATATTGTGAATACATTTGAAATTGATGTTTCAAGCTGTATCAAAACTTTTTAAAAACCGAGACAAAACCGAATGAGACTTTCACTTATCGTAGACAGCGCCACTGAGAAAAGTATGATGAGGTCAGAGGGTCCATCACAGACCATGTGCCAACCAAACCTGTTTCTTATGCTCAGTCTGTGAGTACGTTTGAGACTGTGCACTCATTCATTTACAGTATGCCTTACATGACACAGGACATTTTTAATGCTATAGTGTGTAAATGACTTCTTGGTTAATAGATCAGTTACCATTCAGTTAGTCATTTCCATGTCCCTTGCAGAACTTTTCCTCCCTAACAGCTCTCCTGTAGGCCTCTTGGTTGTAAGCAAGATGCCCTGCTGCTGATGAATCTATTTACAGATTATCAAAGATGTCTTGCAGCCATCTTCATCTTGGTCTTCCTCTCTTTTTTCCCATTATGTACCCTTCCAAGATGGTCTTCTCTAAATTCTCATGTTGCTTCTTCTTCTTCTTCTTCATTTGAGGTTGTTGGTCACTTCAGATCCTGATCCCTGTTGACATGGCAAAGCCCGCATTCCTCTCCAGATCCTGATAAGAGCCCCAAAGCTTTTGCCCCAAGCTTGTGTCCTCTGGCCATGTCTCACACCTCAGGGCTGCATGGTTTGGGCACTCTTGTAGGATATGTTCTGGAGTCTGAACTCCACTGCCACATGGACACTTGTCTGCATGAGACATTTTGAGTTGATGCAAGTGGCTCAGTAGTCTGCAATGGCCTGTCCTTGGGCGAAAGAGGATGGTTTGCTGATGTCTTGGTAGTTGGTGTATTGGATCTGGTTCATCATTGTTGCATTTCAGTTTCTTTTTCCATTCAGATCTGCACTGGTTTTTGTCTCTTGGTAGTTTATTGGATGATTGGTTTGATCTTGACTGCTGCCAGCTTTGGACAGGCTGTCAGATATTTCACTGCCGGCTATTCCACAGTAGGATGGTATCCTTGTAGGGCCACGGTTGTTTACAGCGTAAGGTGCTTCAGTTCTGTTGTGATTTCCTGTATGTTTGCCTGTGGGTTCTATGTTGTTTTTAGGGATTCCAGAAGTGCCCTGCAGTCTGTAAAGAAGGCTATTTTGTGTGGTGGCTGCTGGTTTTCTGTTTTAAGTGTTCTGAGGGCTTCAAGGAGGGCTGTTGTTTCTGCCCTGTAGTTGGAGGAAATCTTTCCCATCATGAAGGCCTTTTTGGTTTGTCTCCCATCTGTGTATCTTATGTAAACGTCCCCACCTCCACTTTTTACTGCTTTTTCTGCAGACCCATCTGTGTATTTGGGTTGTATTTGCTGCCAATCAGCTCCTGGGTCAGTGTTTTCATCTGAAGTGTTGTTAGGTAGTCCTTTTTTGTGTATGCCTGGTACCTCTGTGAGGACTGTTATCTTTTCACAGTGACTGTGCTTCAACACAATTTGGAGTGGTTCAGTTTCTTCATGAGAGGTGGAAGGAGGTCTTTATAGTGTTGATGCAGCTGTGTTGTCAGATGGGTGAAGCTGGTTCTTTTCAGTCTGTTTTTTGTGGACTCTTGAATTCTTTTGTTCACAGGGTGGGTTGTCAGGCAAATTAACTTTTGTTTGTAGATCATTTGTTTTTCTTTGAGCCTGACCTCAAGAGTTTGAATTTGCGTGTATTTCTCCATCTCCATGATGGGAGTGCTCTTCATTTCTCCTGTGATCAGCTGCAGGCCAGTGTTTTGCACTTGTGTTAGGCGAACGGTGTTTGTGTTGGAGGCTGTGGCCCAGGCTGTCATGTCATATTTAAGTGTTGGCCTTATGGTGCCCAAATATGCTTTTTTTTAATATGTTGCTGTTGGCTCCCCAGGTTGTGCCTGCCAGCTTTTTTATCACAGATAGCTTTTTAATTGCTTTGTTTTCTGTGTCAAGCAGATGTGGCTTCCAGGTTAGCCTCTTGTCCAGTTTCACTCCGGGGAATGTTGGCTGTTCTGTCTAAGTTCTCTTCCTTGTATTTCTAGTTTAAAGGTTCTGTCTTGTTGGACAATGAGAAGCAAGTGGCGTGGACTTTGTGGGGTTTATCATCACTCCCCATTTTGTGGCCCAGTCTCCTATGGTATTTAGTCCTTCCTGTATTCTGTGAGTTGCTGTTGATGTTTTTTTCTGCAGCATTCCACACAGTGAAGTCATCTGCGTGCATGGCGTGTGATATGCTGTTGGGCAGTTTGTCTGTGATGTCATTTATGTATACCTGGAACAGAGTGGGATAAATAACTCCTCTCTGCGAAACGCCTTGGTTCAGGGTGACTCTGTGGCTTAGTTTTCCATTCATTTTGACCCTGGCTGTTCTGTATCTCAAGAAATCTTGTATCCACCAAAACACTGTTCCTTCAACCTTGTTGTTGAGTAGTTTCAGGAGACCTTTTTTTCCATACTTTGTCAAATGTGTTAGGTCTACAAAGGTCCATAATGTTTAATGGGTCCAAAATATTTAAGTTTTCTCTGTTTAATCCCCTTTACCATTACACAATGCAAAATCATGCAATTTTTTTTATGCTTTTAACGAAAAGTCAGATTGTGCTTGATTTTTTATAGTATTACCTATACTGTAATTTAGAAGAACAAGCAGGATTTCGTAAAAGGAGAAGCTGTCTCAACCAGATCTTTACTCTAAGAATAATACTTGAAAAACATATTGAAAAGCAGAAACCATTAATACTGAACTTCATAGATTTTAATAGGGCATTTGATAGCATACACAGAGATTCATTGTGGAGTATTTTAAGTCTATATGGAATACCATCTAAGACTGTCAACATCATTAAGGACCTCTACAATGGATATATTTGTGCAGTCAAAACAGAAGAAGGGATGAGGGAATGGTTCCAGATTGAAACAGGCATGAAACAAGGATGTATACTATCTCCTTTGCTTTTTGAAATTGCAATAGACTTCACCATGAAAAAATGCCGGACAGGTAACACAAGTATTGACTGGGTACATGGGACCCAACTAGAAGATCTTGATTTTGCTGATGACATAACTCTTATCAGTAACAATGTGAATTCCATGCAAGAAAAAACAGATATCCTGTCTTCACTGACTAGCAAAATAGGACTTGAAATTAACAAGGACAAAACAAAAATAATGAAACTTCCCATTAATCAAAATGGAAAAATACATGTAGAAGGGACAGCTGTTGAACAAGTCAATCAACTTGCATACCTTGGTAGCTACATAAACCAGGATGTTGACACCAGAAAGGAAGTTAGAATTAGAATTGCAAAAGCAGCATTGATTTTCAAGAATCTTGAGAACATAAGGCACTCAAAAGTTATAAGCACAAAAATAAAGTTAAGACTATTCAATTCAAATGTTATATCCACCCTCATTTATGTATGTGAAAGCTTGAAAACAACTAAAGAAATAGACAATAAATTAGACTCTTGAAAACAAATGCCTAAGGAAAAAACTTGGCATCAAGTGAAACAAATTCAAGAACAATGCATAGATAAGACAGATGAGCGAACAAGAACCAGTCTCATGGGTGATCAGGAGAATGAGATGGACATATGTTGGTCATATGATGAGAAGAAATGATCAGAGAATCCTAAAACAAACTATCAAGTGGAACACAAGAGGCTAAAGAAAAAGAGGCTGACCACGGGAAACTCTAATGAGAACATTGTTAAGAGAGGTCAAACTAACAGACATAAAATCCCTTGATGAGGCTGAAAGGCTCGCCGAAAACAGGAAAAACTGGCAAACTACCTTGCGAGCCTTATGTGACATTTAAGGCACAGGAAGGATATAAGATAAGATACTGTAATTTAATGACTAAGATTTACTGTATTTTGTGATTAATATATTTTGTGTCCGATAACGATAGCTTTAGCTGTTTGTTATGTGTTTAATGTAACAGATGTGGGACACACTTTATACTGCTGCAGTCCTTGTAATGCTTAATGTCAACTCTGTTTAATGTCACACCCTGATGGTCCTGATGATGCAACATTAAGCGGGTTCAACTGTATATAAATATATTCTTCATTTGATGATTATTCTGTGAGACAAAACATAAGCTGAAGATTCACAGTAAAAGCATGTCTCTAAATCTAGGGCATACTGTTTAGATAAAGAACATTATATGATGCAAAAGATCACAAACAAAAATATTATGACTATTTAAGAAAAAAAGTAGGAACAGCTTTATTAATTAAACAGCACACGGCTGTTTGCACCTTAATCATAGAAAAACATACAGGACAAAGAAATAGGCAACGAAGATAAAATATAAATTCACACGAATGCTATACAACAAATAGAAATGGAAAAAAAAATTAGAACAAACGGAGCATTTAACTGCGACTTGTAAGAAGCTGCATACACAGGTGCACATGGTGGAGTGTTGAGAATATTTAAATGGAGACTTGCGATGTACGATCGGCTGGTAGTAATGATGGGGAGGTGAGGACCATGGAAAGGGGGAGAGAGTGATACAGTGGTAGTCTAGCCAAGAGAAGACTAGACTATCACAGCATCACTCTCCTCTTTCCATGTTTCCCATCCCCTCATTACTAAGTTACATATTCAATTTTATATACTTATACATTAATTACTCAAGTGTTATCAAACAAAAGTATATGATCTAAAAATATTCTAAAGGTATATTTGCAAACTGGCATACACTCAGCAAAATACTGTGCTTCTAAGTAAACATTTTTTATCAGGCCATAAAGGCACCCAAGAGATGTGGTGTTAGTGTTTACTTCTTTTCCTTTGACCTGTCTGCACACTGAAAGATGTAACGCCTGGTTGCCTATCTTTTCCTGACCACCAGAAGGAGCCAGGTACACATTTCTACAGGTGGGTAACAAGGGTGCCTCTGGCTGGATTTAAACCACTGATCTTCAGCATGAGAGACAAGCAGCAACGTTGCTGTTTATCCAAAAAAAAAAAAAAAAAACACACACACAAAGTCACTTCCCATTATAACAAAAATTTCTATAAGGCAGGACGTACAGGTCCGGGATATGTGAATTCAAACACACTGTTCCATTCACCATTCACTTTACATAAAATATCTCCTGTCCTCGTATTCTTGGCCTCTGCAGTCACATGGTGAAGTTTTCCTCCATAGATTGGCTGTAAATAAGAAATCCCATACAAGTGATTAGACCAGCTTTAGTCTGACAAAGTACTAAATAATTCTAAAATGACTAATATTTGTTAAAGCATGGGAGTGACTATATGTATAATTAAGAAGAGCTGTTGTGCTGGTTGAATCTGTATCACAATAAACTCTCTGATACATCCACAAAATGCTCAATGACAGACTGTCTTCTAGAAACAGAGACTACCAAACAAACAACAAAAATGACTCCCATGGGCAAAAAAAAAACAAACCAGCCAGCACTCTTAGCACTGTAAATCTGTGACTTGTGGCTCCTACTGCCTAATGACAGAAGATGCCTCTTTCAACAAATTTTCACGTTCTTAGAAGCAAAACTGTGAGATGTATAAATGACAAGGTCATGTTCATAGCAACAATTTTTTTTTAAAATGTTAATGAACAATCTAGTTTTTTTCTGTTGTCCTTCTAATGCCAAAATCTAAGTATAAAGCTGGTTTGTATGTTTATCTACAGGATTGTTTGTTGTTTCTACTATAGCATACAGTGAAATTAGGGAAAAGAATAGCAAACAATTTTTTTTCCTGGGGTCAGATTATTGACACTGCCCTCAGGGATGATGGGAGAAATTTTTCTTCTTTTTATCTGTCTGCTTTTGCCATTAGTATTGGAGGGGGTTTGAGACACCAGTCCACAGCAAGCTGAGAGGCCTGGGTAGCTGTCACATTATGTTTCTTTTTATTTTTGTCTTTCACCCCATCCATCTACTTTTTTCCTTGGTTGTCCTCACACCCTATATCCAGATGATTCATGCATATCAAATGCCTGAACAACTTAACTCTCTGATTTTTGATGTAGCATTTGACAGGTGTTCATCATTTGCCTGATTATTTCATTTCACACTTGATCTCTTCTTGTCTTGTTTACCATTTTTGTTATGCATTTCATTTTGATGGAGAAATTTAATAGTTAAAAAAAAAGGTTCATTTCTTCTCCCATCAGATATGCGAAGAGTTACCGCTTGTTGCTGTATAATATTCTCCTCGACTTTAGAATGTAGTTCACCTTAGAATGGAAAACTATCTGAGCTGTACATCCCGTCTTCTCACAAGTCATCTGTATTTTGTCTCCCAGTTCCACCCAAGGGACAGTCAATATTGATCGAGCATAAGCACTTGGCATACCAAAAACATAATCCTCATTATGATCTTCCAGTCGCAAACAAACTGAGGATGGAAATAATGATGTGTAATATCGAAATATTTAAAACAAAACAAGAAAACATTAACTGATTACTCAAAATTTAGAAAATTTAAAGAATACCGAAGAAAGTAGGAAATGTGCAGATTTCTTAGTTAAGATGATGAGACAAACTAATGTATAAAAGATGCCTCAATTTCACACTTTTAAGAACCTTGAGAAAATGTGGAAATCAAAACTCCTAAGCACAAGATCAAAGCTCCAGATATTCAACTCAAACGTAACATCCATTCTTACATATACATGTGAAAACTGATAAAATATTTTTTTAAAATAGAGAGCAAACTGGACACATTTGAAAACAAATGTCTAAGACAAAATACTATGTACACAATGGAATGAATCCAAGACTAAAGCAGATAAATGAGCATGCTGCATACTGTCTCAGCAGTGATCAAGAAGGTGGGCATATGTGCGCCATGTGATGAGAAGAAACAATCAGAGAATCACAAAGCAAGCCATCAAATGATAAAACATCTAGAAAAAAAAAAGAGACAGACCTAGAGAGACTCTAAAGAGAACACTGAAAAGAGGTGCTAAAAATGATCAACATCAAATTCCTTGATGTGATTGAGAAGCTCGTTGAGAACAGACTTATGACAAGACATAGTGTGAGCCCTATGTGACGCTTGATAGCACAGGAAGGATGTATGACATAATTTCATGCAAGATCAGCACAGAAATAATCAATAAATATGTAACAAAATACAGTTATGTCATATCCTGAGCTATACAGAAGATTCAATATTTACATAATACAGAAAAGAAATATGTTCCCCACATCTTTAAATGAAACAATGATGTGGAGAAGACCCTAGTTTTAAACAATGTTCAGCAAAAAACACTGGCGTGCAGACTTGGGTTACTGAGCTGATGAACCAGGGCTGATCAAAATACGCTATCCACTCCTACATGGTGCTCCTGCTTGCAAACTGATGCACTCTTTGTATTAACTCAAAGATGGCTCTTTTGGCCTGTGATTTCATGTTCATTATTTGGTGAAGGCAGTGAAAATGGATGGTTAGGTTTTTTTCACAGCAGTGAATAAATAAATGGATAAATCTGTACTTGTGTGAGGCTCAAGAGAATTAAACGCTAGTGGAGTAAATCCTGAAAGAAAAATGTGGAGGATGGTGGGTTCTTTAGCCTTACCCATTTTCTGGCAACTCCTGCAGCTCTGCTAGATTTTCAGATGTACAGAGTTGATTGACATAGTTGGAAGGAGTGGGGGGGGGGGGTGGGTGGAAATGCAATATCGGAAAGCACTTTCTTCATATCAAAATGCCTAGAGTAAGCAGGGTATGTATTCACTGGATGTGCCTCCATACCAAATGCCCAGACAAAGCATGATATGTATTCAACGGATATGTCCAACTCCATCTTTGCATTAAGCTCAGGCACAGAACATGAGAGGAGCTGTTCAACAAAATGATGCATAACAAATCCCATATCTAACCTGCTTCAAAACCATCTTCTAAACAACAAAAAAATCCCATTATAAAATAATCAAGAGATGTCCTGAAATGGAGCAAATCAGTCCTTTCTGTCACTGATAAATGCCAACTAACTCACCTTTTCCTACCATTTGCACTCCAACAGACATCCCCAAAAACTTCGACTTTGTGTATATGGAAGAATTCATTCTCATATGGAATTTTCTGCACTCAACATAGAATGCTGATACTGAAAACAACATAGTGGATTCACATAAACAAATTATATTCAAAATTCTATTTTATAAGTAATATTTGTTCTGTTGAATTGAAGATACTGCAAATTTAAATGAATCAATCAAGCATGACTGAGTGAGTTAAACTGAGGCAAACACATGTATCAGGTAACAGCACACTGTGATATTGTGGTTGTTAACATGAATTTAAAATGTGTTACCATCACCTCAGAGCTTCACTAAGGGGACAGAACTCAGATCTCTATCATCACAGAATAAGATGAAATAAAGCTAGCGAGCTGACAAGTTAGCAATACACTGATAGTTAGGTTAAAAAAAAAGGGGGTTCTCCATCTTCTTATTTAAGAAACTGGATGCTTTTTACCAGCAGGGAGTTGGAAATTTTACTCTTATGCTGTTATCTATTTTGGTTGTAAGCTGCCACCAATACAGTTTAATTAAATGTGAATAATCCAACCCTAGTGAAGGAGTTAATGTAGTAAGCTATTCTCACACTGGAAATGTTAATACGAGTTACTACTTTATAGAGTTCACTAACAACAATCTTTCTTTAAGTAGCTGTAGGTGACTCATCCTGAAGTTTGCAATGCAAATTACTACTTTCCTGGAGTTAATGAATTTATGCTGTCACCCTTCATGAAGCTGATGAATGTAAACTTTCTAACTCAGAGCTTTATAGCAAAGGTCACTCTTTCCAAGATCAAAGTCGTTAGTTTTAAAATTTAAATGAAAGTTAGCCTCAGTTACTTTAAGGTGAATATAAACCTTCATAATCTTGAAGCTGCAGTGAATGAAGGCCTTCATTACGTTAAAATTTATTCCCATTACCTCGAAGTTTAAATGAATGCAAGCCCTCCCCCCATTACCTCGAAGTTTAAATGAATGCAAGCCCTCCCCCTACTACCTCAAAGTCTAAATCAGCATTTCCCAGACTTGTTCAGGCTGCCACCCCCTTTCCTCCCAGGCCACATCCTCACCACCCCCCCACCATACACTACTCATACAGTCAGTCAGTCTTTTGCATGCCCCTTGTGGAACTTTGTCTTCTAAACAGCTCTCCTGTAGGCCTCTCGGTTGTAAGCAAGATGCCCTGCTGCTGATGAATCCATAAGCAGATTATCAATGATGTCTTGCAGCCATCTTCATTTTGGTCTTCCTCTCTTTCTTTTTCCCATTATGTATCCTTCCAAGATGGTCTTCTCTAAATTCTCATGACATTTAATGTGTCCAAAATATTTCAGTTTTCTCTGTTTAATCCTCTTTACTACCCAACCTTCTTCAATACTAAGGTCTTGTAGCATGAATATATTTGTTCTTTTCTGCATCCATGATATCTGAAGAACTCCTCTGTAGCATTTACATTCAAAGGCATTTATGTGTTTCTCAGCTGTTTTGTTAAGTGTCCAGGTCTCACAGGCATATGTTGCAATGGGAACGATGCATGCCCTTAAACATCTTATTATTGTAGTTCTGTCTGTTCCTCATCACAGATTCTTAGTTCTTTTACTTTCTGAAGAGCAATAGAAATAGATGTCTTCCTTTTAATTTCCCTCACTGTATCTCCATTATTAGTTAGTAATGATCAAAGATATTCAAAACTCTCCACTTTTTCCAGTTTTTCCTCACTGATACATATTTCAGCTGCCTTGTTTGTTGTGTCAGTTGTCATCAATTTAGTTTTCTTCGCATTAAGATAGAGATTTTGTTCTTCACTATTCTTACAGACTGACATAATTTACGTAAAAAATTTACGACTACTCGTACAATGATCTTTTAAACTAGGATATGTCTTACACAAGTAAAAACTTCAGCTAGCAAACCAATTTATTTAGCAATATGAAGTACACTTACATTCACCTAATGCATTATTTTCTCGGGTTTTAATCTGATGGATTAGTTTCTTGTAGGGAGACAAGTTTCTCAATATCGGGTTGAAAAGTGCTAAGAAGGGTAGTATTACTGCCCCTGTCTGCTGCTTTACTTTTCCCTCAATGCCCTCATACTGCCCTCTTTTCTTCTACTTGCCCCCTCTTCTGACCCTTTTTCTTTCACCACCACCCTTGGTCCTTTCCAACGCCCATGGGGGGAGGGGGTGATGGTGGTGGTGGTGGTGGTGTGTGTGTGTGTGTGTGTGTGTGTGTGTGTGTGTGTGTGAGAGAGAGAGAGAGAGAGATATTATCACCCACTTTGGGAAACACTGGTCTAAATGAATGCAAGAAACCATCATGTAAGATTTCCCCACCATGAAGTGGGCAGTTTGAAATGCTATCTTCTTAAAGTCTGAATGAATATAAAGATAAGTTTAGGCATGTATAAGCCATCTTAGCAGTGGTACTGAGGTGGCCAGAAGATAACGTTAACTGTTGGCAGTTCAGAATTGTGTTACATGAACACACTTTCTTTTGTGCCAAACATTTAAATTAGATAGTAAAGACTAAATGAGCATTATACTGGTTACAAAACAAAATAATGAAATATTAGGTGCCACTATCCTTTCATTAAATAAAGGAAGAGAAGAGAAAACCAGGCAACATGTGTAATGTATTAAAAAAAAAAAAGGAAGAAAGGAAAAAAATAGTATCTAGCTCATGGACTGTGGCGATATTAGGGGTGTGTATGTGTACGTATGAAAGGGTGGGCGTTCTGTATTATATACCTGGCGGGTGATGGGAAACCTGTTCTCCTGTGTACGTCACAAGTATCTCTGGGGTATCCGACACACGCCAGCTGCAGTGAAATACCTCTCCTAGAACAGGATTGTAAGGCTTCTTTGCTACTGTACCCTGAGGAGAATAAAATGATCTTACTCAAGGCAGAAAAAAAGTTAAAATACCATTACTACTTTCATCTCCATTAACAAAATCTTTTTTTTTTAAATTTTACTGGCACTACCTTTCTTTTAAACCACAAAGCTTAAAAAATGGCATTTCAACACATAAAATATGACATAGTTTCCTTCTTTATTTTGCACCTGACATATTAAAGTATAATAAATGGAGGTGAATGCACTGTTTCAATTGATCTAGGCCAGTGTTTCCAAATGTGGAGTGTATGTCCCACCTGGGTGGGGGAAGGGAGGAGAGTAGAATATTTTTTTTTGGAAAGGAGGGGGGGGGGTGGCATTTAGAATATATTTATATTATACTTTTTTTCAGAACTTGGTTCACTAATATGCTGGAGGGGGGAAACATCAAAATCTTTAGGATGATGAAGTGGGGCATGACACAGAAACAAGATGAGAAACACTGATCTGGGCTAATCATGTAGAAATGCTGGTTTTAGCAAACATTTCCTGCATTTTCTTATGCTTACATCCTTATCAGAACAAATGGATATTTTATCCTTATCGGTATTACAAACTGTGATACAGACTTCTTGAGTCTTTGAGTCAGCTATTCTTACATGAAGTCATGGTTAAAAAAGTCTTATCGGACCATGATTCCAACCAGAGATAATTATTCTAAAGCAAAAAGAAAAAATTGACGAACATTAAAGTTAAACAAGAAAAAAAAAACTTGCATGAACCACCTTATTGCAGTCCATGCTTTTTCCAATGCCTTTTATGTGGAGTCCAGACTCTAGAACATGTCCTTCAGGAATGCCCAAACCATGCAGACCTGAGGTCTGAGACACGGCCTGAGGACATGAGCATGGGACAAAAGCTTTGGGGCTCCCATCAGGATCTGGAGTGGACTGTGGGCTTTGCCCTGCTGACAGGGATCAGGATCTGGAGCGGACTGTGGGCTTTGCCCTGCTGACAGGGATCATGATCTGAAGAAGACTGTTGGCTTTGCCCTGCTGACAGGGATCAGGATCTGGAGCGGACTGTGGGCTTTGCCCTGCTGACAGGGATCAGGATCTGGAGCAGACTGTGGGCTTTGCCCTGCTGACAGGGATCAGGATCTGGAGCAGACTGCGGGCTTTGCCCTGCTGACAGGGATCATGATCTGAAGAAGACTGTGGGCTTTGCCCTGCTGACAGGGATCATGATCTGAAGAAGACTGTGGGCTTTGCCCTGCTGACAGGGATCAGGATCTGAAGAGGACTGTGGGCTTTGCCCTGCTGACAGGGATCAGGATCTGGAGTGAACTGTGGGCTTTGCCCTGCTGACAGGAATCAGGATCTGGAGCAGGCTGTGGGCTTTGCCCTGCTGACAGGGATCAGGATCTGATGTGACCAAATCCTCAAAGGAGAATGTCATGTATAAAGCCAAAATTGAATCAGATTCTGAAACTATTTTTAAAAAATCAGCATCATTGTTTAACAATTTTTTTATCCTTATCATCCCAATTTAGCATTTAAAATCTGATGATAATATCTAAACCTCTCTTATATCAAAAATTCAATTAACCAATTTTTTCCTCAGTCATTTTACATTTCACTTACTAATCGTCCACTGTGAAAAGATGTAAGGTACCAGTGCAAGACGGCTAAAAATCTGCCATTGGAATCTGGAATCATGGGGATTCTGTAAGCAAACCAGAAGGATGTTGGAGGCATGACTGTATATCACATGAGTGAAAACCAAAGTTTCATCCAAGGAAAACAAAAACAAAAAAACCAAACTTTCAATGTAGCCGAAGAAATGTGTAGAGAGCAGGCAATCTGCATTTAGTTTCATGAAGTGGGGGGGGGGGGGGGGGGGGGGGCAGAATTTACAGCCAAGACACTTATGATCTTTAATGTTAGAATATTAATATTACTTTAATATTAGTGCATTTTTAACTGATAGTCTCTGGATAACTAATTCTTTAAGGACACAATAAGTGGATTTTAACCAATGGTCTCTGGCTACTTATTTCCTTAATGGCACAAGTAGTACACTTTAACCAATGATTTCTGGCTACTTAATTTTTTTAATGACACAATTAGTAGAATTTAACTGTTGGCTCTCTGTCTACTTAATTCCTTAATGACATGATTAGTAGAATTTAACTGATGGCTCTCTGTCTACTTAATTCCTTAATGACATGATTAGCAGAATTTAACTGTTGGCTCTCTGTCTACTTAATTCCTTAATGACATGATTAGTAGAATTTAACTGATGGTCTCAGGCTACTTACGAAACGAAAATATCTGGGTGAGCCATGAAGTCTGCGAACATTTCTAACAGTGATCTTCTCTCTAGGATGAAAGTTGGAAGAGTCACCTGATCCACACACAAAAAGAAATCTGAACTATCAAACTAGGCACTTTTACAATTATTACTTTAAAACTGGTTTAAATAAATAAGGTAGACAGAGGTGTATGGTGCAGTTTTACAAAGTGAGGGAGGAAGTGAGCAAGGTGAGAAAAAAACGAATAGAAAGTATGAGAATGTATAAATGAAAAACATACAACATCCGATATTTCGGCGTGAGCCTTATTTGAAGATACATACACAGCGAAATACAAACATATAGAACTTATATGAAGTGTCTTGCTCTGGGTGAGAACTTCAGATAAGTTCTATATGTTTGTATTTCGTTGTGTATGTATCCTCGAATAAGGCTCACGCCGAAATATCGGATGTTGTATGTTTTTCATTTATACATTCTCATACTTTCTATTCGTTTTTTTCTCACCTTGCTCACTTCCTCCCTCACTTTGTAAAACTGCACCATACACCACTATCTACCTCAATTATTACTTTCATCACTGCAGTACTATCCTGACTTACACCTGCATCTGGCCATTAGCCATTTTGACCTTATGTCAACAGTTACCAGGGGAAGTCAGGCACCAAATACTGCTCACTATTGCAATATATTACAAGATGAAAAAAACACGTTTATCATCACTTTAAAACACTAACAGAAAGCAAACTAACACATCAACTGTGCAAAAAAATTAATCATAACACTTGAATCACAATGTGAAATCAATATGAATTACAACACATTAAATAAAGAATCATAATGTAATAATTCTTCATCGACCCACAAAAATGTATATACACACACATACACAGCTACATGCATGCTTATGAGATACAGTAGTACATTACAACTTAGTATAGAATTGTATGCCTGGCAGTGCCTGCAAAAGTGATAAGCATTAAATGTAAGACTTCACTGTCCTATGACAGCCAGGTTTGGCCATTTCTAAAACTTTCTCAGATTTTTCTTATGGGATCTTGACCATAAGTATGAGCAGCCATAACTTGATTAGTCGTAAACCAGCACATTTCTATAATAAAAAGGAATGATGACAGTGACGAAGAATATAAAGACCTGCTCACGTTGCCAGTATACATTAAAGGATGCTCCTCCAAGTGATTATATTTTTTTTTCATGGCTATCAGTCTCTCTATTAGTTTTCAGCTCTTTTATATTTTTTTTTCAGATCTTATTTCCATTTCAGGTATGTGATATGGTGAAATACTGCCCATTTATAGATTTCTATCTCTAAAATAAAATCTTGGCTTGTAATAATCAGTTTTTGCAATGAGCAAACTTAATATGCTAATCTAGTTTCATTCTACTTCACATAAAACTTCATACTACTTCACACAGAACTTCAGTCTACTTCACATAGAACTTCATTCTACTTCACATAAAACTTATTCTACTTCATATAGAACTCATTCTACTTCATGTAAAACTCATTCTACTTCACATAAAACTTCATCCTACTTCACACAGAACTTCACTCTACTTCATATAAAACCCATCCTACTTACATAATTAAGTGATCTGACTATCCTCAAATCAAATGTACAAGGCATGGCATACCTTAGTTGTCAGCTAGATAAAATCTCATGCCTCTTTCACCCCAAGCCAAAAATTGCATTTCTAGTTTGTTTTTGTTTTAAAATGTAAGTCGTTTATTTACAACAATTTGCAAACAAGCAGCAGACTCATAAAGAAATAATGCACCATTCTGGCACCCCTTTCTTGACATGGTGCTTGGGGCAGTTGACCACCCCCCCCCCCCTCATCTCTTTAGCATGCCACTGGCACAAGGTTTGTTTAGCTGTTTTGTATTCAAACTTAATTATACTTCTGAAAATTTAGGGAAGTTGGCAAATCTCTGGCCTTTATTTAACTTCATACCAATGATTCTCAACAGCAGGTGGTTCCCAAGAGAGGAATTTTAAGTCAAAGGGGAGGAATTACCACTGTAAAGGGCAAAGATAATGGTGAAAATCCTTCGTGGATAATGATTTAAAATATGGGGGAGGAGATTCAAGGGCAGCCTGAATTGGAATGGCAAGAATGGGACCTGGAATGCTGAGAACTGCCACTTTATATAAAAGCAGATGACTTTCAGTTTTTATCTGAAGGTTTATGATCTGGTGGCTGTGTTAATTATCAGCCACAGTTGTACCCTTGCAGACTACTTGAAAAACATATTTCTTTGCCATCTCTGAATATAACAGGTACCACAAGCATTATGCTGCTGTTTCAGATGTAGATTTGTAGGCCATGAATGATGATAACCTTTGTTAAATCCATGCCAAACTTGAGCTGTGAGAGGAAGTGCATTACAACACTCTTCTGATCTTCTATGACTTCTGGACCTTTTTCTTCAACTAAATCTCCATCCACTTCTTCATCGTCAGGGTTTGGTAACAATTCTGTTAGGACAGGTGCAAAAAGAATTATATACAAATACTGCAGAAATATAACCAACTATATCAACACTTAAAAGCAAAAATAAGGAAACTTCTCATTAACCATGAAGGAAAAATATATGTCGAAGGAACAGCTGTTGAAGAAGTAAACCAATTTGCACATCTCACCAGCTACACAGACCAGGATGGTGACACCAGAAAAGAAGTTAGAATTCAAATTGCAAAAGCAGCATTGACTTTCAAAAATCTTGAGAACATATGGCATTCAAAAGTTATAAGCACAAAAATCAAGTTAAGACTATTCAATTCGAAAGTAATATCCACCCTCATTTATGCATGTGAAAGCTGGAAAACAACTGAAGAAATAGATAAGAAATTAGACTCTTTTGAAAACAAATGCCTAAGGAAAATACTCAATATAAAGTGGAACAAATTCAAGAACAACGCAAAGATAAGACAGATGAGCAAACAACAACCTGTCTCATGGGTGATCAGAAAAATAATATGGACATATGTTGACCATTTGCTGAGAAGAAACAGTCAGAAAATTCCAAAACAAACTATCAAGTGGAATACAAAAGGCTGATGAAAAAGAGGTCAACCATAGGAAACTCTAAAGAAGACATTGTTAAGAGAGGCCAGTTTAGTGGAAATAACATCCCTTGATGAGGTTGAAAAGTCGACAAAAACAGGAAATCTTGGCAAACTACCAAGCGAGCCCTATGTGATGTTTAACGGCAAGGGAAGGATGTAAGATATCAACACTTGACAAAACAAGAGCAAAAATACTGTAATAGATGTTTTTCATTGTGATAAAATCTTGTATCCTTCCTCAAGTACCCCTCAGAGTTGAGAGGACAAATAGACATCTTGACAGGGCCTGGCAATCTACTTCAAATATTTGGATATTTAAGGTTTCTGTAATGAGGTTTTCTACCTCATGCATGGGTGGCCTCTGTATCTGCTTCCCACAGTTCTTAGTATGAATGCTTTATGTGGTATACTATCTGGTGGTAGTCAAATAATGTCTGTTTAACTTGTTGTATAGTACTGGCTTTAGCTGTTTGTGTCCATGTTTAACTCTGATAACCCAGAGATTGGAGGAAAATTGTGTTGTATAGTGCTTTTTTTCCTTTGTAATATTTTTTATTCTCAATAAAGGTGTTATTTGTCCAATGACCAGATATGCTTTAATGTATCTGTTCTCAATTTTCAGCATTGATTTTCCAGACTATACAATCCTAGGTATTTGAAATACTGCACCTGTTTCTTTCCAGAAAGATCTTTGTTGAGATTTCCTTGGCAATGGTCATGACTTGCCATTTTTCAGCACTGATCTTCATGTTGTGGCTTTTGAGTGCCCTTGTTAAGTTATCTATGTTCTGCTGTAGCTCTCTTTCTCTGATGTGGCTATAAAAGGTCTGACAATTACGTAATGAGACTGATTTTATTATGGCCAATGCCATCTATGAAGTAAACCATGGAATCCAAATAGGCAACCTTCATCTATGATCTGGCAACTTTTCATCGCCGCCTAATAAGCAGATGATAAACAAGCCACCATTTTGTTGACCTAGTCAGAAGTGCATTGTCACATAATCAGCATGGATAAAAAAGCTGAAATTATAAATTCTGTTTAAAACTTGGAAAAAAAATGCCACTGAGACAGCTGAATTGATGTGACAAGTTTATGGGGATAATTGTTTATCTCATGCACAGATAATTCAGGTGGTAATAATGATTCAAAAGTGACGTGGAAACAATTACAAATGCAAGTAGACATGGATGCCCAGTTTCTGTTCGTAATGAGGAACTCATCGCAAAAGTCAGAGAACGGATACAAGAAGATCATTGTTTGACCGTGAGGACGATGGAAGATGAATTTGGTGTTAACCAAGAGACCATTCGTAAAATTTTAGTGGAAGATTTGGGCAAGAAAAAAGTTGCTTGCCAGTTTCTACCACATTTGTTGTCTGATGACCAAAAATGAATACACAAAAGACATCATCAAAACGTGTTGCAGAAATAAACATTTCTTAAATTTGATTGTTACAGAGGATGAAACATGGATTTTCTGCTATGATCCCACAACTAAACGCCAAAGTGCTCAGTGGAAGTCATCATCACCATCACCAAAAGGCATAAAAATTTCATCTTCAAAAGTCAAAAGTGAAGACAATGTTGGTGTGCTTCTACAACAGCAAAGGAGTTATTCACAAAGAATTTATTCCAGAGGGACAGACTGTCACTGCCAAAGTTTAAGTATTTTGAAACACCTACTGAAAAAGATTCTCTAAGTCCGACCCGAGTATTCAACACCTGGCAATTTTTTCCTTCTTTATGATAATGTACTGTCTCACCGGGTAGTTGTACAGGAATTTTTGGCCCAAATACAAGTGTGTGTTCTCAACCATCCACCCTATTCCCCAGATTTGTCTCTCTGCGATTATTTTCTATTCCCAAAATTAAAGTTACCATTGAAAGGACACTTCTTTGATGATACTGATGACATCTAAAATGCTGTAACATCAAGTTTAAGGCCCATACCAACAGAAGAATTGCAGAGGTCATTCTAGTGTTTGTTAGATCGTGCCACTTGCTGTATCAATACACAAGTGACTTACTTTGAATAAAATACAGGTTATGTCTTCAGCTGTCGTTTATTTTATTTTTTATGGAATTAGTCTCATTACTTAACTGTCAGACCTTGCAAGTGCTTATTCATCAGCAAAAAGGAGTTTATATGATTCACCTACTGGATATGTTTTCTGAAGGATGTTGTGAGTTTGTTCATATTATTTCTGGAGTTGGGCTGTCTGACAGTTTAGGTGGAATTTTTTTACTGTACATGTGGCTTACTTGCAAATGTTTTTAGTGTATGTTATAAATACAGGCAGATAGAGGTGTATGGTACAGTTTTACAAAGCGATTGAGAAAAGTGAGAAAAGTGAGAAAAAACATAAATAATGAAAAACATACAACATCCAATATTTCAGCGTGAATCTTTTTCAAGGGTTACATACAAAAACAACCACACAACATAAAATACAAGAAGAAAAATGAAAATGAAAAACTAAGCTTTGTGGCATCCCTCCTTGTACACAATACAACAGAATGCAACCTAAAGACAAGGCTGGGAGACCACAAAGGAAAACAAATGGGGGTTCCCCAAAGAGTTCATGTGTGTCAGGCTCAGTCTGGAGGAGATGGAGATGGCAAAACAGTATGTTCTTAACTGCCAAACTATGGAGGTGGTGCATGAGTACCAGTCTGATTCTGTCTGAGCTATAGAAATCACCATCCTCAGTACACAAACATAGCAACCTAAGAAGCTCAGAGAAGGGAATAGAGTCCTTACACGATCTGGTGTGGGAGGAAGAGTACAAGAGATAGCTGTGAGAGTCTGTAGGTTTATAGGGGACAGAAGACTGATAGTGAATGTCGAGAAAGTTAGCAGAAGTTGTTGAGACATGGGAGGTGAAAGAAATGACAGGATTAAACTACTTATCGGAACTAATGAAGTTATCAAGGTCTTCCTCTGGCATAGATGTGACCCATCACTTATGTAGCATCTACAGAAGGCTGGAAAAGGACCTCTAGAGGATTCCAGAACCTTGTGCTCGAAATGACCCATGAACAGACATACGCAGCTGGGGCCCATTTTGGTATCCATGGCCACACTGCTAATCTGGTCGAAGTACAGGCATTGAATTCAAACAAGCTGAGTTTGAGAACAAGTCATGTAAGGCGCAGAATAGTAGACATAGGAACAGAGAGATGGTGTCTTTTGTTTAGAAAAGACTCGACAGCCTGAAGTCCCTGATCATTATAAATAGTAAAGGAGACAATACACAGTACTGCCTTACTCTAAATTTTATGATGAATGGTTCTGAGTGTCCCACATTTGTTCTAACTGTACACTGATTTTTTTTTTCCATGCAGGTTTCTGCACAAGTTGATCAGATGTTTATTAACTCTATAAATGTTGTAATGTTTCCCACAGTTTATATCTATCTACTCTATCAAATGCTTTTTTCTTGATCTACGTATGCTATGTGCAGTATCTGATTGTGTTAAACTGATTGTTCTGTTAGCTATCTTAAGGAGAAAATGGCATCTGTAAAACTTCTATTTTTCCTAAACCCCTTTTGAGTTTACTTTAACTGTGATTCAGTCAGTCAGCCTTTTCTCTAGGATCTAGTGGAATGGTTTTTTTTTCCATTGTGGCTTAACAGACAGATGGCTCTCTATTGGTTTCACTGAGTATTTTCTTTCAGAGTGGAATATCTAAAGTAGCTCTCTAGTCCTGTAATGTTTCTTATCTTTCTCATAGCAGGTTATACATACAATTCTACACGTAAAAACAAAAAGCACAGAAACATATTTTAGCAAAAAGTGTATAAAATAAAAACATCATACTTAACCATTAGCATGCTAGGAGACATTTAAAAGGATTTTTTTTTCCAAAATTACAAATAAAACAACTAGTCATATGAATCTGTTCCATAGCTGAATTTATAGTTTTAAAATGTCATAAAAACTAAAAATAGGCATCGTGTTATTTTCCTGTAAAACATAGCACCAGTGTTTTTTTTTCTTTTCAGAAAATATAAATATTATTTGACAGGTTAAAAGTTAATATGTCTCTGAAGAGTAAATAGTAAAATAAAACCATCATATTTAATATGTCTGTAAATAGTAAAAAAAAACCATCACATTTATTATGATTGTAAACAGTAAAATAAAACCATCATATTTAATATATCTGTCATACATGAATTACAAAAAACAGTGAAATTTATCCAAGAGACAGGACTGCAGATATAGACAGACAGTGCGAACGAAGAAGAAGAAGAAGAAATATATCTGTAAAGAGTAAGTAGTAAAATAAAACCATCATATTTACTAATCCTGTAAATAGTAAAATAAAACCATCACATTTAATATGCCTGTAAACAGTAAAATAAAATCATCATATTTAATATTCCTGAAAAGAGAAAACAGAAAAATAAAACAATCATATTTAATATTCCTGTAAAGAGTGCTCTATCAAAAGTAATGGAAAAATTAATTATGTCAGTCCCTAAGAATAGTGAGGAGCAAAACCTCTATCTTAATGCAAAGAAAACTAAATTGATAACAACTGACAAAACAAATAAGGCACCTGAAATTTGTATCATTGAAGAAAAATTGGAAGAAGTGGAGAGATTTGAATATCTTGGATCACTACTAACTAATAATGGAGATACAATGAGGGAAATTAAATGGATGACATCTATCGCTCTTCAGAAAGTAAAACAACTAAATAATCTGTGGAGTGGAATAGACAGAACTACAAAAATAAGATGTTTACGGGCATGCATCTTTCCCATCTTTAAGAAGGCTGGGTAGTAAAGGAGATAAAACAAAGAAAACGTAAATATTTTGGACACATTAAACGTCATGATAATCAAGAGAAGACCATCTTAGAAGGATACATAATGGGAAAAAGAAGGAGAGGAAGACCAAGGCTAAGATGGCTGCAAGATACCATTGATGATCTGCAAATGGATGCATCAGCAGCAGGGCATCTTGCTCACAACTGAGAGGCCTACATGAGTGCTGTTAGGGCGGCAAAGTTCCGCAAGGAACATGCAAATGAATAAATGAATGAATCTTTCCCATTGCAACATAAGCCTGTGAGACCTGGACACTTAACAAAACAGCTGAGAAATACATAAATGCCTTTGAATTTAATGCTACAGAAGAGTCCCTAAAATATCATGGACACAGAAAAGAACGAATATATCCATACTACAAGAACTTAATACTGAAGACAGCTGACTAGTAAAGAAGATTAAACAAATAAAACTTAAATATTTTGGACACATTAAACATTGTGATAATCTAGAGAAGACTATTTTGGAAGGGTACATAATGGGAAAAAGAAAGAAGGGAAGACCAAGGTGAAGATGGTTACAAGACATCATTGATAATCTGCAAATGGATGCATCTGTAGCTGGCCATTTTGCTTACAACTGAGAGGTCTACAGGAGAGCTGTTAGGGAGGCAAAGTTCCACAAAGAACATGCATATTACTGACTGACTGTAAAGAGTAAAAAGCTAAATAAAACCATCACATTTAATATGCCTATAAAGAGTAAAATAAAACCATCATATTTAATATTAAAACCATCATATTTAATATTACTGTAAAGAGTAAACAGTAAAATAAAGCCATGATATTTAATATTCCTGTAAAGAGTACACTTATTAAAGCAGGAGGAAAGGAATGTGCAACAATCTATTATGCAATATGTAAAAAGATATCTTATTTCTTATATCCTTCCCATGCCATCAAACGTCACATAGGGCTCGCAAAGTAGTTTGCCAATTTTTCCTGTCTTTGGTGAGTCTTTCAACCTCATCAAAGGATTTTATGCCTGTTAATTTGGCCTCTCTTAACAATGTCCTCTTCAGAGTTTCATGCGGTCTGCCTCCTTTTCTTTGGCCTGTTGTGTTCCATTTGATAGCTTGTTTGGGATTCTCTGATCATTTCTTCTCATCAAGTGACCAACATATGTCCATCTCCTTTTCCTGATCACCCATGAGACTGGTTGTTGTTCAGTCATCTGTCTTATCTCTGAATTGTTCCTAATTCGTTCCACTTGATGCCAAGAAAAATAGATATGGCATTCAGGTATTTAGCTAAAAGAATGGAAAAGAACTGTATTCATATCATTGGCAAAAAAAGGGTAATCTGAAATTATGCAAAAACTACAGTACTATTGTCCTGATTAGTCATGCCAGTAAAATTCTGTTAAAAATCATAATGGGTAGACTTCATAAGAAAATAGAAGAAGTCAATATGGTCCAAGCTGGTTTCAGGCAAGGAAGAGGATCAAGAGATCATATATTCAATATAAGATTAATAACAGAGAAATGCAGAGTTTAATGTGAATCTATATTTAGCCTTTACAGACTACTCAAAGGCATTTGACTGTGTATAACAATAGAAATTTGGGGAAATAATGGAAAAAAATGGGATTTCCACCACATTTGATACACTTAACATCACTGCTGTATCTAGACCAACAAGCAGCAGTAAGAATAAATGGTGAAATAACAACTTGGTTTGACATAAAACAAGGGGTCCATCAGGGGTGCATATTGTCACCCTACTTATTTAACTTGTATACTGAAAATATAATGAGGAATGTTAGAGAAGATGTAGACAAAGAATATTACGATGCCATAACAGTTGGAGGTATGAAATACCAGAGATCAGATATGCTGATGACACAGTATTACTGTCCACAACACAAAAAGGAATGGAAAAACTAATTATGTCAGTCCGTAAGAACAGCGAAGAGCAAAACCTCTATCTTAATGTGAAGAAAACTAAACTGATGACAACTGACAAAACAAACAAGGCAGATGAAATATTTATCACTGACGAAAAACTGGAAGAAGTGTAGAGTTCTGAACATCTTGGATCACTACTAACTAATAATGGAGATACAATGAGGGAAATTAAAAGGAGGACATCTACTGCTCTTCAGAAAGTAAAAGAACTAAAGAATCTATGGAGAGGAATAGACAGAACTACAAAAATAAGATTTTTAAGGAAAAGAAATTGCGATTCCCATTGCAATATATGCCTGTGAGACCTGGACACTTAACAAAACAGCTGAGAAACACATAAATGCCTTTGAATGTAAATGCTACAGAAGAGTTCTTCAAATATCATGGACACAAAAAAGAACAAATATATCCATACTACAAGAACCTAATATTGAAGAAGGCTGGCTAGTAAAGATGATTAAAGAGAGAAAACTTAAAAATTTTGGACACATTAAATGTCATGATAATCTAGAGAAGACCGTCTTGGAAGGATACATAATGGGAAAAAGACAGAGAGGAAGACCAAGGCGAAGATGGCTGCAAGGCATCGTTGATGATCTGCGAATATATGCATCATCATCAGGCCATCTAGTTCACAAATGAGAGGCCTATAGGAGTGCTATTAGGGAGGCAAAGTTCCACAAGGGACATGCAAATGAATGAATGAATGAAGAGTTAATAGTAAAATAAAGCCATCACATTTAATAGTTAATAGTAAAATAAAGCCATCACATTTAATATGTCTGTAAAGAGTAAATAGTCAAATAAAACCATCACATTTAATATTCCTGTAACGAGTAAAACAAAACCATCATGTCTAATATTCCTGTAAAGAGTAAATAGTAAAATAAAGCCATCATATTTAATATTCCTGTAAATCTTACATCTTACATCCTTCCCATACCATTAAACGTCACACAGGGCTCGCATGGTAGTTTGCCAAGTTTTCCTATCTTCAGCGAGCTTTTCAACCTCATCAAAGGATTTTATGCCTACTAATTTGGCCTCTCTTAACAATGTCCTCTTTAGAGTTTCACGTGGCTGACCTCTTTTTCTTCTGCCAGTTGTATTTTTATCCTGTAAATTCCCGTAAAAATTCCTGTAAATAGTAAACCATCACATTTAATATGCCCGTAAAGAGTAAGCAGTAAAATAAAACCATCATATTAAAATACCTGATAGGAGTAAATACTTGAATTAAATCACCATATTTAATTAACATGCTTTTGAAAAGTAAAAATTTAAAATTAAAAAAAATCATGTTTGTCTGTAAAGAATAAACAATGCAGATAGTGTGTCAGGACAAAGGTATATTGGAATGACATGACTTAGCACAAATTATATGGACAGACATAACAAAACTTGCAGTTATCTATGACAGATAAAACTATAAATAGAAAAATAAAAGTGAGAGACTGCTGTTGGTCAGCGGCTGGATGGCATAAGCAAAAGAATGACTGTAATATTTTCATAACTTCTTTACTGTTTCATTGTCCCATTAATCAATGAGTACTTTCACTGCTTTCTTACAAATCAAAAAAATGCCAAGATCATGCATTAAAAAAATTTTTTTAACCATAAAACATGAGGTTTATACTGAAATTTCAAAGTTTAAATTTTAAAAAAAATTAAACTCAAAATGTTTAGAAGATGTAATTTTATTTGTAATTTTTGACAAAGTGGCTCAAGGATAGAATAGAAATAAATTACTAATACAGTAAAGTACATAGACTATTTTTTATAAACATAATTATGGAATATATAAAGCCAATAAAGTCATGTGACCACAAGACAAATCTACTTGTAAATCTGAGAGAAAAATCTTTATGGTCAGCTCTTCATCTAACTACATACTTCATCACTTAAATTCTGTAAAAATGGAAGCTTTCAAAGACTTTTACATGTACATTTCTGCAAAAAAATGTGGATAAAAACATCCCATTACCTGCTTGAAGATCCTGATTTCTTTGCTTGTGTTTGAAAAATCTTTATGAATTTACCTAAGTCTGAATATTCTGCGCTTATTAACAAATGATGATCTCATTTAATTTACAGAGGGACCTAGGAGATATGATATTAGTGTCCATATTTTCCTTCATGCTACAGAGGGATCTAGGAGATATGATATTAGTGTCTATAGTTTCCTTAACAATGAAAAGTGAGGAAAGCAGCACTCCAGTGCAATACTGAGCCAGTCCTGTTTTATGGATATGAAACATGGACAGGTATGAGGGAAGTGCAGTGTTGCCTGGATGCTATGGAAATGTGGTTCCTTAGGAGAATGCTAAAGATACTGTGGACATCGAAGAGGTCCTGAAAGAGGCAGAAAAAAAAGAGACAAGCAATAACAGAATCCAGGAAGAGACAATCCAAATTCATAGGACATATCACGAGAGCAGGTGGATTGAGATATCTGATAACAACAGGGGTGATAGAGGGCAAAAGAGACCGAGACAGACAAAGAGGAAAGATGACAGATGGACTGATGAAGTAGCATGAAGAAATAACAACAGTCTAGCTCATAATTAACACCTGGAATAGAGAACTGCGGAAAAGCATTACCCCTAATGCCTGTCAGCATGGCAATAGATATCTAGATGGACAGATATTTTCCTTGACCTGTCAGCACACCAGAGAGTGATGTATCATGCTTGGCCATCTTTCCTTCACCAGCACCACAATCAAACAGGTTTCCACTTCTACAGTTAGCATACTGCAGTGCTTCTGGCTTAATTTCAACCCACTGATTCTCACAATGAGAGACCAGTGCACTAACCACTTTTGCTACTCTTGTGTCCACTTCTGCTTGAAGGTTTAGATTCTGAGACAACACAAACATAGATTGCTGAAAATGATTAATCTGCAAGATATAGTTTTGGAAAACTATGACGTGTGAGGACAGGGTGATTGTAGGAAATGACAGATGAATCTGCTGGGGGTAAAGACGCTGTCCGATGAGGCAATCAGCGACCCATAGCTGATATGCCAGCATCAGGGTTTAACGAAACATAGCTGACCAAGACCCTGTCCCACCTTTCCATGGTACCCCCAGTAATAGGCCTAGCCTGGCTAATGGGGCAAGGATCACTATAGTCCCTATGGTGGGGAAAAGAAGCATTGCAAACCCCCTGCTTTTTAGCTGTACTCCGGGACTGAAAAAGTAGCTGCCATAACCCGCCCCCATGCCGATACGATGCTGTGCCTCAACATCTCTACAGCATCTGTTGCAAAGAACAACAGCTTGCAGTTACAGGGAGTTCATACAAGTACAAGATGAATCTGCTGCAGAAGCTCAATATTTCACTCATAACCCATCAAACAACAATCACAGCACAGGCAATTTTTCTCCTACTTAAAAGAAATCATATTTTACAAGGAAATGGTGTGACATCTATTTTATGAATTTACAGTACGAAATTATGAACTCCCAACTGCAGAACAAAACTATATGATCACATTATATTATCTTTTTAATTTTTTTTTTTAACAAATCCTTTTAACCTCTTCAGCTTTACTTTTCCAGCAAAAACAAAATGCCCAAAACATTGCTTAGACAACATGATGCCCCCAACCACTCACTAATACTATGTAAGGAGTTCTCATAATTATTTTTAGGAGCTTGACCTCATTTTATTTATTATATAGCAGATCAGCACTGCCCACTCCCTTCTCTGTTATTTGCGCTTAATGTTTTGCATGGGGTCAGAACCAGATTAACCCCTATATTGTACAAGGCTAACGATTTTAGCATGGAAAACCTGCCACAGGTAACACACTGGGTTAACACCAAAGGTTAAACAACTTATGGTAGTTTAAGAATTAAATTTCTCTCCTGTTTTTCCTTTTATGAATTAATGTCAGTAGTGGCATTAATTGTGGGTTCTAAACCCACCATCTTGTTCGCAGATGAGAAGCCAGTAAATAAATCTCAAGCAGCAAAACCTGGGAAAAATTCTAGAGATATGGACTCTATGGCTGTTAATGTCAGGAGCCATCCTCAGCATCCAACACCTAGAGGCACATTCAAGTCCTTTATGGCAAGTCTTAAGCAAAGTCTCAAGTTCTTGCAAGAAAAGTCAAGTCTCAAGCTCTTGCAGCCAGCCTCAAGTCAAGTGTCATGCTCTTGCAAGCAGCCTCAAGTCAAGTCTCAAGTTCTTGCAAGCAGCCTCAACTCAAGTCTCAAGCTCTTGCAGGCAGCCTCAAGTTAGGTCTCAAGTTCTTGCAAACAGCCTCAAGTTAGGTCTCAACTGTTTCTGCAAGCAGCCTCAAGTCAAGTCTCAAGCTGTCTGAACTCTGTAAATCAAACTGATGATTCATCCACAGGTTATGGGAGGGTATTTACATATTAGTCCATAAACGGGTACATACACACAAGCTTAAATCATAATTTTACATTAAAGTAGGTCATCTATCACAATTTCCAATATCTGCTAATGCGCATCTTGTAAGAATTATGTATCTGACATTGCCCACTTAACAATAATACTCATATCTTCACTGAAAATAAAAATAGTACTTTCAGTGCTAACACACCAACTCTCTGACAACAAAGGCTGCTAACAACTCCTCACCCATAAACACCATGGAAAGATTTATAAAATTAGAAATACCTAGTTATAGTCTGAGTTAAAATGGCTACTTTCTGGAAATTAAGTGCTCATAGTTAACATATAGAAAAGGTAAAAATCTCCATTTCCATGCCATTATGGCATACTGGGAATATGGTGTTAGCATTGTATTTCCAAGATCTTTGGCACATGAAAGTGTAATGTGGTCAGTATCACATCTGGCCAAAGGATGATATACAGAAGCAAGTAATAAGCATGTGGAAATCTTACATCCTTCCTCTGCCATTAAAAATCAAATAGGGCTCACATGGTAGATCAACAAATTTTCCTGTTTTCGATAAGCTTTTCAATTTCATCAACGGATTCAATGCCTACTAATTTGGCCTCCCTTAACAATGTCCTCTTTAGAGTTTCACATGGCTGACCTCTTCTTCTTTAGCCTGTTGTGTTCCACTTGATAGGCAGTTTTGAGATTCTCTGACTGTTTCTTCTTATCATGTAACTGATTGACGTCCATCTCCTTTTACTGAACACCAATGAGACAGGTTGTTGTTCGCTCATCTACCTTATAATTTTCCATTGTTCTTGAATTCGTTCCACCTTATACCAAGTATTTTCCTTAGGCATTTGTTTTCAAAAGAGTCAAATTTCTTGTCTATTTCTTTAGCTGTTTCCAGTTTTCGCATGCATAAATGAGGGTGGATATTACATTTGAATTGAATAATCTTAGCTTGGTTTTTGTGCTTATAACTTTTAAATGTCATGTGTTCTCAAGATTCTTGAAGGTCAATGCTGCTTTTGCAATTATAACTTCTTTTCTGGTGTCACCATCCTGTCTATGTAGCTGCAGAGGTGTGAAAATTGGCGTACTTCTTCAACAACTGTTCTTTCTACATATATTTTTTCCTTCTTGATTAATGGGAAGTTTAATTATTTTTGTCTTGTCCTTGTTAATTTCAAGTCCTATTTTGCTAGCCAGTGAAGACAGGGCATCTGTTATTTCTTGCATCGAATTCACATTGTCACTGATAAGAGTTATGTCATCAGCAAAATCAAGATCTCCTAGTTGGGTCCCATGTACCTAATCAATGCCCATTTTACCATTTATGCGGCAGCAGTGACAATGTAATTAACTTAAGAGGTAATCTCCTGACTGAAAGATGTAGTTTAAGAAAAAGTTATAATGCCTTCTCAAACTAATCAGCACACACATGGCAAGCAATAAAAATCAGAGATTCACAACTCACCCATGTACAGCTAATTCCAGTAAGGAAAAAAAATCCTGCTTCTAGCAATTCCTCAAGAAGTTAAATGTTCAATACGATAATGCCAGACAAAAACGCATGGACACTGTACTATATTTGCAAAGTTTTTACACAAATCCAGACCTAAATTATCTCTCTTAAACCTCATATCTTTGTCTACAAGATATATGTAATGATATGGATATGACAGTGATGTTTTATTGGCTAGTGATATAAACTGATCCCTATATAGCACTCACTGCTTTACATTATCTGTATTAACGACAGCCTAGAGATCATCAGTCTGATTACAGCAAGCAAATCATTACATGTCTAGTCATGCATTAAGCAAAACTAAAGAGACTGCAGATTCAAATTAAATATATTTAACAGCACACAGGGGAACGACATCACTAAAGCATGTTTTGTATTACTGTTGCAAGAGATCAAATAAAATCATAGAGCCAACTGACTAAACTGTAAAATCATGAGTCAAGTCCAATCCACTATTCTACATCTTCAAACTGAGTCCATGGTGGTATTTCAAGAGACTCAAGTCACACATAAGTCCAGGTTGATCAATTCAGTCTGCATCTCTGCTAACATCACATAAAAATTTCATTCAGCACACAAAGTGCTTCGAGTATAGTTTTAGTAGATATTTTTCTAGTTGCAAAACGTCCTTATGTTTATATAGACTCCTCCTCAACTTTATATTGGATCTATGCTGAGCCACTTATGTAGCATAGATCTAGTAAGATTTTAATAGGTTTTATTTATTTATATTCTTTATTTTTAAAATCAGACAGTTTGGTAGGGATTTCAGTTTTTGCTTTTGAAATCTAAGCAATGTTTCAGGAAATACCATAGTAAAAATAGACTAAAGAATAATGGAATGAAACACAGAATGATGGAAGGAAAGATGGAATCGCAGTGTGGAAAATGAAGAATGAGATGGAGCTAAATAGTAAGGTAAAAATAAAAATAAAAAAACATAACCATAGCAAAACAAAGAAAACAAAGAAAAGAAAGAATACTTAAAGAATGATGAAAAAAATGGGAGACAAAAACAGTTACCAGTACATTAAATGTTAACAGAGGAAGAGGAATGTGGTGTTGTTAAAAACAGTAATGAAGTAAAATAATAATAAATTAATATACTGGATCATAAAATGAATAATACAAGAAATATGAAATCTCTGACAGTGGGAAAGAAAAATGACATAAGAAAAATATTTTTTAAATGAAACAATAAAAAATTGTCAAAAACATGTACCTATTTTTTTTCTCAAGCATAACTCGTATCTGAAAATAAAAAAACTCTCACTTCATCAGTCTATAGAAGCAAACAAAAGACAAATGTGATTTAAAAAAAAAAAAAAAGTTTCATGATTAAGTTAGTCCAACAGCAAGCTCTAAATTAAAATACAAAGAAGATACACTAGAAAAGGCTGTAAATATTTGTTAGTCATCCTTTTCTGTTATTTATTTACTTTACTTTTCAGCAGCCCCAGCCACAAGTGAGAAAAGAAAATAAAACTTGATACAAAACTGAAAATATGGTACAGGATGGACCGATCAAATGGTGAATAAGATGCATAAAGCCTAGGTGTAACAGAAAGACAGAGAGGGTAGCAAAGATAAAAAAAAACAACAACAACAAAAAACCCCTTAGATTCATTAATTACGCAGAAAAGTGTGCTCTCATTTAACCACTTGTTACCAAAAAAAAAAAAAAGCACTTACAAAAAAAAAAAACCAAACAAAAACAGCAGATGAATTCCAGTTTAACACAACTATCAAAGCAAAACTTTTCTTATCCAATATCAGGTGGGCTTCAACTTAGCACCAAGTGTCAGAGCAAAACACTTTTCTCATCCAGTGTCAGACCAGCATCAAGTGAGCAGCAAATGTCACAGCAAAACATTTTTCCTAAGCAATATGAGGTGAGCTCCCATTTAACAACAAGCGTCAAGTTTTCATGTCTATATGAGGTGAGCTCCCATTTAACAACAAGCGTCAAGTTTTCATGTCTATATGAGGTGAGCTCCCATTTAACAACAAGCGTCAAGTTTTCATGTCTATATGAGGTGAGCTCCCATTTAACAACAAGCGTCAAGTTTTCATGTCTATATGAGGTGAGCTCCCATTTAACAACAAGCATCAAGTTTTCATGTCTATATGAGGTGAGCTCCAATTTAGCCACTAACTGTCAAAGCAAAGCACTCTGCCCAAGAAATATTTTTTCAGCTCCACTACCATGGGTGCTTCTTCTGACTCACTCATGAAAAAGATGTGGTTAATTCAGTTTCACATCTCCTGTAGATGCCGCATTCTTCTTTAATGTTAATGATCATCATCATTTTTAATCTGGATCGCCATTACTGTAATTATCACAACTATGGTCACCTATCATTAATTCTCATAAACAACTGTAAATTCTAGTGCTGGCACACTTTCAGACACTGCTGAACTTACATGGACAAACCGTAAAATCATGAAGCAATCTTGCACATTCTGCAATGTGGCAGCTGATATGGCTCTCAGAAGCAACAGATCCTGAAAAAAGATTAACCAGCCTGCTTTGAAATTATTTTTTAACTTCCCGGCCTAACAAGGCTTTGCTAATATGGATGCTGGAAATGTTATAACATTATCATTTTCAAATGAAGAGATATCATGTGTTGTATAGTCATAAAGATAATCCAGCACTGGAAAGACAAGTAACATGTTGGAGAATTTCTGTTTATTCTTCTCACTAGATAATTTTCTGACATCAATTATTTGTGTTGAAAGAAAACACTCACTGTCATGACAGTAGTTCACTGGATATCACAGGAAAGGTGAAAAAAAAAGATCAGCAAAGAATAATCTGATTAAATAAGCTAGTAGACACAAAGTTTGAACACTATACCAAACATGGTTAGGAATCAAGCAAAGTATAAAGAGATCATAGCTGCTGCTAGAACTCACATAACCATGTGGATTTACACAGTGGATGTGCATATATATGAACAGCACCATCCACATATACACTGAATATCAGTACCCAGAATTTCATATCTATTTATAGCTGTTTTGGCTAATTTTATGTTGTGAAGCTTCTATATCATGCAATTTTTTTTAATGCTTGAAACAACATCGAATTATAAATATGGATGTTATATTAGACATCATATCAAATGGCAAATAATACAACTGGAGTGACTTTATTGCAACACAAGAGTGAGCAGAAAAGAAGTTTTAGTATCAGTATCTAAAATTCCTCCTGCTAAATTTATGGGATAGAGCACAGTGTTGGATGGTTATCCTCGAAAAATGCAAAGCACTTAAGAAGTAGGAGAAAGAAAAATAGTAAGGGAATGACCATGACTTGAACCACAGACTCTGGCAGGATGAGAAATCGGCTAGCCACAAGAGGTTAAATACTTTCTACTCAAGCCATCTCACATCACTAAATATATGATATTGTATTCCCCCCCCCCACTTTACTTTTATTACATGTACTAGCTGTAATCTGTCAGAATATAACACGGAGAGTAACAACTAACTTCATAACCTTTCCATTTTTTTTTAGATCTCTTATCTGTACTTGTGCAATTAAGGATTTTATGGTGTAAACTCTATGACCATGTACAGATACACAGTCATCTGTTGTTTGGATTTATGTGTTTTTTTTAGTTTACTCCACACTGCATGCACATGAAATTGCTGCTCTACTTTCTTTGGCATTCTCTATCTTTCTGCATCTTAAAATCAAAATACACATCTGACTTATTTTGAAGCATTTTGGCCAGTTTCAATCCATAATGTACAAAGTTTTTTACAAGGTTCAAATGACATTTCTTATATCTTATATCCTTCCTGTGCCATTAAATGTCACATAGGACTCGCTAGGTAGTTCATCAATTTGTCTTGTTTTCGGTGAGTTTTTCAACCTCATCAAGGGATTTTATGCTCACTAAACTGGCCTCTCTAAACAATGTCCTCTTTAGAGTTTCCTGTGGTTGGTCTCTTTTTCTTCAGCCTGTTGTGTTCCACTTGATAAGTGGATCTGGGGATTCTCTGATTGTTTCTTCTCATCACGTGACCAACATATGTCCATTTCCTTTTCCTGATTACACATGAGACAGGTTGTTGTCCACTCATTTGTCTTATTCTGCATTGTTCTTGAATTCATTCCACTTGATGCCAAGTATTTTCCTTAGGCATTTGTTTTCAAAAGAGTTTAACTTATTGTCTATTTATTTAGTTGTTTTCCAGCTGTCGCATGCATAAATGAGGGGGGAATATTACATTTGAATTGAATAAGATTGGTTTTTGTGCTTATAACTTTTGAATGCCATATGTTCTTGAGATTCTTGAAGATCGATGCTGCTTTTGCAATTCTAATTTCCTTTCTGGTGTCACCATCCTGGTCTATGTAGCTGCCAAGGTATGCAAATTGATTTGACTTCTTCAAGAGCTGTCCCTTCTACATCTATTTTTTTATTTTGATTAATGGGAAGTTTCATTATTTTTGGGTGTCTGAGTGGCGAAGTGGTTAGTGCACTGGTCTCTCATGGCGAAGGTCGGGGGTTCAAATCCGGCCGGCGGCACCCCAGTCACCCAGCTGTAGAAATGGGTACCCGACTTCTTCTGGAGTTGGGGAAGGAAAAGGCAGCCAGGCGTGATACTGACCATATCACCCTCTAGTGTGCTGATAGGTCAAAGAAAATATGGGCACTAACACCATATCCCTATGTGCCTCTAAGGCATGACAGGGTTACCTTTACTTTCATTATTTTTGTTTTGTCCTTGTAAAGTCCTATTTTGCTAGCCAGTGATGACAGGATATCTGTTTTTTCTTGCATGGAATTCATGTTGTTACTGATAAGAGTTATGTCATCAGCAAAATCAAGATCTTCTAGTTGGGTCCCATGTACTCAATAAATACCTGTGTTACCTGTGCAGCATTTTTTCAATATGAAGTCTATTGCAATTCCAAAAAGCAAAGGAGATAATAAACATCCTTGTTTCATGCCTGTTTCAATCTGGAACCATTCGCTCATCCCTTCTTCTATTTTGAGTGTACAAACATATCTGTTGTAGAGGTCCTTAATGATGCTGACAATTTCAGATGGTATTCTATACAGACTTAAAATACTCCATAATGAATCTCTCATTGTATATTATCAAATGCCTTTTTTGAAGTCTATGAAGTTCAGTATTAGTGGTTTCTGCTTTTTAATATATTCTTCAAGTAATCTTAAAGATCTGGTCGAGACAGCTTCTCCCTTTTCAAAATCCTGCTTGTTCTTCTCTCACTGTGGTATCCACTATATCTTTAAGTCTATTCAAAATGACTTTGCAAAATACTTTTGACACAACTGATACTAAAGTTACTACTCTCCAACTGTTGCAGTCACTAAGGTTGCCTTTTTTTTTGGCATTTTAGCACTGATTCCTTTTTTCCATTTAGAAGGGACCTTTTCTTCTTTCCAAATCTTATTAAATATTCTCTGTAGTTGTCTTATGTTGTCACTACTGATAGCTTTTAACATTTTAGGCATCATTTTATGATGAGATGAAATGACATTTAGATGATTAAGTCCATTCATCTGCATCAAGTAACACTTGATCCAAGTTTTACTTTGCTACAAAGTTCAGTTGGAACTCCAATTCATAATGTACTGGAAACTGATAAGGGCCTAGCTCTACTGCTACATTCATATATAATATATTGCTCTATTGCTGTATTCATGACATATTTTACTGTTCTACTGCTATGTTCATAATATATTCTACTGCTCTATTGATGATATTTTCTACTGCTATCACTCATGTAGCATTCAGTCCAAGCTTTATATTACTACAACATTCTAAAGGCACTTAGATTCAAGATTTAATCTCTTTATGTGGCCTAAATAAACACTAAGTCTTTAATTTCACTCAGCAATGACTAACTCTACTTACAAAATGCAGGCAAGCAGCCTATGATTTAAATCAATGATTGGTCCCAACACAACTTTCAGTACAATTATATCACTCACTTTTTCTAATGAACTCATGTACTTTCCTGAAGATGGCAACTCCTGCAAAATAAAAATTGACAACAGACAGAGAATATAATAAAAGAAATAAATAAATAAAACTGTCTCATCAAGTGCCATCTCCACTTGAATGTTGACTACAATGGTCTTTCAGCTTTCTCTGTCCTTATTTTCACAGTGCACCTGGTCTTTATGTTGTTCACCCATCTATATTAGTGGTTCCTAAATAGGAGGTAAACTGCCCCCCCCCCAAATGAGAAGATTCAGAAGGGCAGTGAAGGAACAGGTATTGGCAAGTGATATTAGAACTAAGTGAACAAAATTTTTTTTTTAAGTTTTGGGGTGGCTCAGGGACATTTTTTTTAAATAACTTTATTTTCATTCAACAAACAACAATTTCATAATCAATTGGAATGACGTGAAGTGAGGATGATTGCCCGTGAGGTGAAATAATGAGATGGTGGGCTTTTACAAACCATGAGTTGATAGCGTGGAGTATGATAAAGTTAATACTTTATACATAAAATGTTAAAACAAAGGTGTACAGTATGACACACTTTCTCTCTCTCTCTCTCTCTCATAGGCTTGCTAACATTAGGGCTTTTTTTTTTTACCGTGGGCAGGGTTGATAAAAAGGCGTCGTCTGCTTATTTTTATCTCTATTGTCGTGTCGCTGTCTGTGTCTGTGCTGTGCCTTGTTTATTTCCACACTTGGCTGACATGTTATCTTAAACCCCCTCAAGAGTAGAGATGTCTGCTGGTCAGTTTGTCGCGTCAAAAGTTAATCCTGTCTGACAGTCATTGTCTGGTCAGTTTGTTGCTTCAAGGCTAATCCCGTCTAATAACATTTATTAGATATGAAATGATAAGAACAGATTTTTTTTTTCAGGGATATAGTTTGCGAACCAAGGGAACAGCTCAGAAAAATCTGGAAACCAGTGGTCTTTATCTCTGTCATTCTCTTCTCATTTTCCCCTCAAGTATAGTTTCATTATTGTATTTTGCCTGTTGACATGACTGAAATACTTTAACTGTCTGGTTCTTTTCTGTTGAACAGGACCACACTATTTTAAAACAATCTTCCAAAAAAAGTCTCTATAAAATTTTAAAATATGTGTAAAAGAATTAAATAGTAAATGCATTATGTATGCAAAACAAGTAAAATATCCATCTTTTTTTCTTGTGGTCTCCCTTTAGCTGCAAACTTGTGTTCACTGCTGTAGTGACTTCAAAGAATACAAAACCTGTCATATAGTGGACTGGGTTACAGTGACCTACTTGAAGTCCCAAAGTGTTCCTTACAATACCAATATGTTGAGCCCTAAAAAATATATATAGCAAAATAGGATTTGAAATTAACAAGGACAAAACAAAAATAATGAAAATTCCCCTTAATAAAAATGGAAAAATACACATAGAAGGGACAGATATTGAAGAAGTCAATCAATTTGCATACCTTGGCAGCTATATAGACCAGGATGGTGACACTAGAAAGGAAGTTAGGATCAGAATTGCAAAAGCAGCATCAATCTTCAAGAATCTTGAGAACATATGGAATTCAAAAGTTATAAGCACAAAAACCAAGTTAAGACTATTCAAATGTAATATCCACACTCATTTATGCATGTGAAAGCTGGAAAACAACTAAAGAAATAGAAAAGAAATTAGACTCTTTTGAAAACAAATACATAAGGAAAATACTCTGCATCAAGTGGAATGAATTCAAGAACAATGCAGAGATAAGACAGATGACTGAACAACAACCAGTCTCATGGGTGATCAGGAAAAGGAGATGGACATATGTTGGTCACTTGATGAGAAGAAATGATCAGAGAATCCCAAAACAAGCTATCAAGTGGAACACAACAGGCCAAAGAAAAAGGGGCAGACAGCGTGAAACCATCTTCTTCTTCTTCGTTCGCTTCTACCACCAAGACCGCACTGTGATCCTACTGAATTTTCGCCTGTGGTTCTCGTTAGGTCCCGTGGTCTCGAGATCCCCAGGAGGACCACAAGAGGTTCAGAGTATCGCAGGGCTTTAGCCTGTATTCTTGGTGGGTCTCTGAAGCGGAATTGCGTGACACCATGGTTTTCGTTGTACCAGTTTAGTCTAGAGTTGGACTTTCTCACCGGAAGACCTCGACGTGTTTAGGATATCAGTGCATCCCCGCTGGGTGAGAGGTGGTAGCCCACCCAGGCCAAAGCTGGACCTTCTCACCGGAAAACCTCGACGTGTTTTGAGATAACTGTGTACCACCGCCGGGTGAGAAGTGGTTGCCCATCTAAACTGCCCTGGTCCAGTGTCTCCGACTTCAGCATTTTGCGGTCGTGGCCGCTACCCTTCCTAGTTGTGACCAGGATGGAACTTTTGTCCAGGAGGACGAATCCTCGCCATTAGTGACTTCCACCCCTGGGTTGAGCCAGTTTAGGCATATTATCCCAGTATAAGCGAGTTTGGGATGTGACCGACCTCTAGAGCAGAGGTACTGTGACATGCACAGCCTTCAAGATTCACCCCTGGTGTGAGCCGGTTTAGGCATAATTCACCAGTATGGGTGTATTATCAGGCGTGACCGACCTCTAGAGCGGAGGTGGCATGACATGTGAAGCCATCAAGTTCCACCCCTGGTGTGTGCCGGTTTAGCCATATTTCACCAGTGTAGGTGTATTTCAGACGTGGCCGGCCTCTAGAGCAGAGGTGCTGTGATATGTGTAGCTCTCGTAGCGATACTACTGGACATACCAATTAAATTTCACTTTATCCATTCCACCACCTTTTCACATCAGCACCGGACAGCAACCTTTATTTCTTTTTCTGCATTTTCTTCCTCGACCGGGAGGAGCTTCACTCCATGCGCGGCAGTCAAAGAGTCTCGCCAGCAGTGTCTTAATCTCTGGGATAAGCCGGTTCATGCATTTCAGCCGATATGACTGCACTCAGGACGTGGCTGACCTCCAGACCAGAGGTGCCGTGATTTGACTGTTTGCTTCGCTTTATCCTTTCTACCACCTTTTCCGCAGTGGTGCTGCGTGGCAACCCCATTTGTACCTTTCTTCATTGGCCGGGAGGAGCACCGCTCCACACACGGCAGCTGAAGAATCTCGCCAGCAGCAGTAGATGAGCTACCAAACATGTCACTCATCTACCCTAAGTATCTGGTTTTAAAGCACCAGATATTCGCCATCGCCCCTTCTCCTGTCAGTTTAAACAGTTCTGCCACGGGAAGGCCAGAAGCTGGACTTGACTGCCAGAGGCTGTTTGAGACACACACCGTTGGAGTGGAGATTGAATTCTCCACCCCACCTCCGGCAATAACAGTCCTTAGAACCGCGTGAAACTATGAAGAGGACATTGTTAAGAGAGGCCAAATTAACAGGCATAAAATCCTTTGATGAGGTTGAAAGACTCGCCAAAGACAGGAAAAATTGGCGAACTACTTTGCGAGCCCTATGTGATGTTTAATGGCACGGGAAGGATATAAGATAAGATATAAGAAACACCATCAAGAGGTCAGATATGGTCTTGAACAAGCTCTGACTGGTTGGCTTTGATAGCAGCTACCTCTATCTCTTTACCAACTCAAGCTTTGCTACAAATATAAATTTTAAAATACTCATTAAATCACTACTGAAAAGTGAATGATTTGCTACTATATCCATTAAGACACTGCTGAAATATGGATAATTTCCTGCTATAATCACAAAATTTTAAATTCCACAAAAGGACATACTGCTATTTTGTCATCAAGGATCCTGGCATAATCATCTGCTCTGTAGTAATATTTTGTGACATTTTTTAATGTACTCATTTCTCTTTGTGTCAGCCTACAAAAAAAAAAAGGACAGAAACACTTCATGGAGCTACGATTTATTTAATTCATAACAAAGACTGTCAAATAAACACACTGAGAATCCCTTGCTGATTAAATATTTCAGAAAAACTAACTTCGTTATTTTAAAAAATCTATAGTTTTTAAAGACAAAAGATTTTCATTAAAATCAAGGATTTTAACATTTTATTAATGATCTGAAATTTCTTAAGTGTTCTGCCATTAACAACAAGTACATAAATATGTACAGAACTGAATATGAAACCTTATATATATATATATATATATATAAGAAACACCATCAAGAGGTCAGATATGGTCTTGAACAAGCTCTGATTGGTTGGCTTTGATAGCAGCTAGATTAAGAGTTTAATAGGGCCGAAACACTTGTCTGGGGGGGTTATTCCTCTGATGACCTGAAGGAATTGTGTTGTTCCGCTCTCTACGGTAGAGAGTTTCCTGCATATATATATACAACATTAGCCTTCTCGCCTATGCACTTTTAAATAATACTAGACACTTAATATTGAATTAAAATGATAAATTCATGGTGAAGAGAGTAAATTACTGAGAAAAAAACCATGGGAGTGTTATATAAAGTTATTATGAAATCAGAAACTCATTATGGTATCATATAAGTGAATCTTATTTATAACAGGAAATAATTAATCACAGCAAAACCTTATTCTGAGATCATTTGTTCTAATGAAGATAATTTGTTAGGCTTAGGGAAAAAAACAAAAAGGCCACCCTTGCACTCCTTAATGAGATCTAGGAATGTAAGATGGAGGAGTCCTCTCATGGTTAAGTGGTTACTCAACAAACCAGAGTCTGTGGTTTGAGTCACAGCCATTCTCTTATTATTTTTACTCTTCTCACAACTAAGGTGCTTTGTCTACTATTTTGTTTACTATTTTTATTATTCATATACACTTTTCTCCTAAACTTTACTATATGCAGGCCTTGTTTTTTCAAATTTGCTAAAATTATACGTAAAACATGACAGAAGACAATGAAAATGGACTCTCCCTGCATCACTCATAGCACAAACCAACAGAGGACAAAAAAAAAACAAAAAGTGAGATTATCACAAAACTGACCGATATGGAAATTGCATAAAGCTTCTGTTTGATTCTGAATCTGTAACTGGCATGGTATCTGATGTTGCATAAACCGGCTTAGTATTGACCTGCCAATATAGTAAAATATTCTTTTATTTTATAGATATCACAACAAGTTACTAATTTCAAGAGGCCACATCATTTACATAAATGTAAAATAATAACCAGCTGCTTGTATTTTGAACAGATTTTTTCACTCTTTTTAAACATAATTTAGTTTGAATATAAAGATGATTTCATGTTATAAAATTCACTAAATTTTAGTTTTTCATTTAATGGCAACTGAAACACGGAGAAGCTAAACAACAATCAGCTCTGACAAATTTTCCATGTAGAATCCAGATAAACATAAACACGAATGACTACATCTTTTTCTTATTTGTTCACCCTCAGAATGATGTTATTTGTGTTGGGCCACAGTTTGCAGCTAAGCTGTGATGTTTGTGCCTTTAGGCCAACACATCCGACTTCAGCTTGGTGAACTTTTTCACTTTCCCATTTTCAGTCCCTATCCACTTTGCCAGACTACCATCTGTTTCCAGGGGGACACAACTGGGAGGCAGAATTGGGTCTTGACTGACTCTGGTTTGCCAACCCTGATGCAAAACAGTCAGCCATGGATCACTAGCCACTAGCTTGAGTATACATCCTCATTCCCTCAGCTGCAGCTTCAAAACGCTGAAAGTCAAATAGAGAACGAGCAATTAAAACACAGTCCATTCAGAAGGTGAAATAGCTTTCTGGTTCATTTGAAGATCCACGCAAATTCTTAAGACCAAGAAACAAAATCCAAAATAAGACTATCACTCTCTCTCGTCTCTTCACTGTCTACAACACATGGAGATGCTGGTAACAAGAGATTTTCACTTTTGTCAGCCTTTTGCTGTCTTCTTGGGTGTTTACCATGTCAGTCCTTTGAAGGAAGTCTACACTGCTTACATATTTTGTCTGCATCAAGAAATAAGAAATAACAGACACCACAGCATGCCCCAAACACACTGAGAAGCAAAATATCAAGTGGTTTGATCACTTCATCAAAATGTAACTGAACCAGTTACCACTATAGGCCTTCAAAAAAATATAGTGTTTGATTTAGAGGGCACCAAAAGAGAAGATAGCCAGATGATGTCCAAAGGGTCCTATGGTGACATCGATATCATTCCCTAATGCTACTCACCTGGCACAAGACCATAAACTGCACCTTTTCACAATACTTGACAGGAAACAGAAGCATGCAGTGAAGTGGGCAGTGGCATAAACTATGTAAAGCAGGTGGAGAGATGAAATAAAGATGTGGAATTATAATGTAAAGTAGATATGTATATTAAATGCACTGAAATAGAATGCTGTATATTCAATATTTTAAGTAAAAGGCCTATTCTTTGTTAGTACATTTTTCAGGGGTGAAAACACTATTTGATTAGGCAACCCAAAGCTGATATACTAGTGTCAGGGTTAGCGAACCAGTAGATATGTATATTAAATGCATTGAAATAGAATGCTGTATATTCAATATTTTAAGTAAAAGGCCTACTCTTTGTTAGTACATTTTTCAGGGGTGAAAACACTATTTGATTAGGCAACCCATAGCTGATATACTAGTGTCAGGGTTAGCGAACCACAGCTGACCAAGACCCTGTTCCCACCTCCCCACTGATACCCCCGGTAACAGGCACAGACTGGCTAACAGGGTAGAGATCACCGTTGTCTCCATGGTGGTGGAGTCTGCTAAAAAAGTATTGCTTTTCAGCTGTACTCCAGGACTGAAAAAGTACCTGCCATAACCTGCTCCCAAGCTGACATGATGCTGTGCCTCAACACCTCTACAGCATCGGCTGCAAATAACACCAGCTCACATTAACAGAGTGATAGCACAAGACAAGATACTGTATTTTTCTACCATTATATTTCTCGACTGCCTCTTTTCAAGTGGGTATATTCAGTTTTTAAATTCAATTCTCACATACAAAAAAATCAACATTTCAAATTAAAATAACTACTGGAGAAGGAAACAAAATAAAAAGAGTTACGGTAAGCAGAGATGTTAGAAAAAAAATGCAAAATGATAAAAAGGACACAGAGAAAGAAATATCACAAGCAGGACACAAAAAAAAAATGAAGAGACTTCTTCTTCTTCTTCTTCTTCGTTCGCACTGTCTGTCTATATCTGCAGTCCTGTCTCTTGGATAAATTTCACTGTTTTTTGTAATTCATGTATGGAACCATAGAGCTTATCTTCTTTAGTGGTTTCACTGGGCCAGTAATTATTTCTCAGTGACTCGTAGTTGATGCAGTTCTGGAGGATATGTTCCACAGTTTGGGGCACCTGGGCACATGTACACAGATTAGTAGTACCAACCTTAAACTTTGTATACATGTGACTTCGGAGTCGGCTGTGTCCTGTTCGGAGACGGAAGATGGTGACTTGTTCCTTTCTGTTTAGCATGTGATAGTCATCATGTGGTGGTGTTTGTGGCTTCCTGTAGGTTTTTATCATGCTTTTCTTCTGATTATAAGTGATTGGTATGTCTGGTTGCTCCATTTCAGTGCCCTCTTTGGCCAGTTGGTCAGCTTTCTCATTGCCTGGTATCCCACAGTGGGAGGGAATCCATTGCAAAGTGACTCCATGTTGTAAGCCAATTTTTGACAAGGCATCCTTAAGGTCTGGTAGTTTGTTGCACTGAAGAGCCTCCAGTACTGATCTTGCATCTGTGAGAATTACTACAGGACATGTATCAATTCTGGAGTCTGATAGTTTTTCAACTGCAGCAATAATTGCCCTAACTTCTGCATCAAAGTTGTTGCAGTATTTACCAGTGGGTATGGAAATCTTGTCAATGGTGTTGTTTGGATATTCAATATATGCTCCTGCCCCTCCATTCTTTATGGCATTATGTGCAGATCCATCTGTATACACACGTATCCAGGTGTCACATGGATATTTGTCATCTAGAACACTAAGTGTGGCTGTTGATCTTACAAGACTACTCTGCATCTCACCATTCTGCACACCTTTCACTTCAGTCTGAATAGATATTTGTGTATAATCTGCTTCTTTCCATGGTGTATGCTCTGGTACAGATGATAATGGAGTGACTACAGTGGAAGGTCAGGTATCAGCTTACGCATACGCTTGGCCTGATGAATGAAGCTGCTTCTTTTAAGCCGTCCTAATGCCAAGTTATTGAATCTCTCCTTCAGGGGATGGCTTACAGAGCTAAGGAATTTTTCTCCCATGGTCATGACCTTTGTGTCTCTACGTTCCTTTAGCGGTTGAACACCAACTATTTTCTGCATTTCTACTATTGGTGTGGACCTCATGGCACCTGTGATAATCCGTAGTGACTGATTTTGAACCTTGTCTAGATTATGCAGCGTAGTGTTTGATGCTGTGCACCAAGATGTTGAGCCATATTCTAAATGTGGTAGAATACTTTGCTGATATACATTCTTGAGGATTCTTTCACTAGCTCCCCATGTGGTTCCACTCAATTTTCTTAACATGGCTAGTTTTCTTCTGGCTTTTGCTTCTGCACTGTTGATGTGTTGCTTCCACGTCAGTTTTGAGTCAAGAGTCACTCCTAAGTAAGTGGATTGGTTGTCCATCCTTAAGGGTATTTCATTTACAAAGATCTTACCTGCTTTCTGTTTAGATGAGAGGGTGAACAGAGTGGTACTTGATTTCTCTGTGTTGATACTTACACACCATTTGTTTGTCCATGATGTCAAGATGTCTGCTGCTCTTTGGAGTCTCTGTGTAGCAACTGTCGCATATTCATCTGTACACCACATGACCAGATCATCTGCATACAGTGCCGCTTTGATTCCATAGGGAAGTTCCTTGACCAGGTCATTAATGAATACAAGGAATAATGTAGGCGAAAGGACTCCTCCTTGTGGTACACCGTGTCGCAGAAGTACCTTCTGGCTGTTGTGTCCATCCATTACTACTCTAGCTCTTCTATTGTGTAAATAGGACTTTATCCAGTTGTACAGTCTTCCATTCACATTGCAGTTTCTTAGTTTCCACAGCAGACCTTTTTTCCATACTTTATCAAAGGCTTTCTTCAGGTCTATCCACGCTGCTAGTACAAGGTTTTTCTCTTGGAATGCATCCTCAATCTCTTGAGAGAGATAGATCACTTGATCTTCCGTACTGTAGTACTGCCTAAATCCTGCTTGTTGTGGAACGAGAAGGTTTTCACTTTCTAGGTACCATTTTAGCCTCAGGTCAATGATGCGTTCCATCGTTTTGCATAGGCAGCTAGTGAGACTGATTGGCCTGTAGCTGGAGGCAGTATCACTGTTTTTCCCTGGTTTTAGCAGTGGTACCATGCTTGCTTCCTTCCAGATTTGAGGTAACTTACCTGTGCTCCAGCACATATTGAAAATATCCAACAGCTTTCCCAATGCTGCCATTCCCAGGTTCTTGATCATTTCATTGGACACTCCATCTGGTCCTGGTGATTTCCTTGGTTTCAGTTTACTAACTGCTAGGTCTAACTCGCTGCGTGTGATTGGTGCATTCATGACCTCCACTTTTCTGACTTGTTCCTCCTCTTTCTGTGGCTGGATGCGCACTGTACGCTCCTTCTCTGGATGGATATCAATGTTGCAGTCCTGTGCAAACATGCGAGCAAAGTGATCTGCTACCTGCTTACCTGTAAGAGTTTTCCCATCCTCTATTAGTGTAACCTTTGTACTTCTTCCAGTACTCTCATCATTTAACTGTTTGATTAGTTTCCACAGTTTCCTTCCATCCTTTTCAAAGTTTAGGGACTCTGTTTTCTCTCTCCAACTTTCCCGTCTGGCTTGCAGCTTTGCTCTCTGAAATTTGGCCTTAGAATGTTGGTAATTATTGTGGTGTTCTTGGCATGGTCTATTTTCTGCTTGCTTTCGAGCTGCTTCCACGTCATCATGGAGTTTTCCCAGCTCACTAGACCAGTATGGTTTATAGTCCCTGCGAGCTCCTCTGGGAATGGTTTCATGAGCGGCCTGAAGGATACAAGCATTGAATTCCTTCACTATGCTGTTAATATCCTTACCTTCTATGGACAGCTGTCCCACCAGGTACCTGTACGATGTCTGTACATTGTCCAGTTTGCTTTTTTATAGTTCCATCTGGGGAGAGGGTTACTGGTGTTAAGGAGTTCATTTTCTATTGTCAGGAGGACTGGTCGATGGTCGCTACCTCCAAGTTGTTTTCCAACTTCACGTGTAATGTTCCACTTCAGATCTGGAGAGTGGAATGCCAGATCTGGTGTTGATTTTGTATGCCATGCCCTTGAGTAAAATGTTGGGGCATCCATTGGCTGGTTGATCAGGAGAAGTCCATTATCATCCTGCCAGCTCTCAACTTCCTCTCCTTTCTTGTCTATGTGGTCATAGCCCAAGCTCTGGGAATGACTGTTAAAATCACCACAGACCATCAGTCTCTCTTTGTGTGGGATTGTTCCTAAAGCAAGTGGGCGGTCATTAGGACAGTAATAGTTAAGGAGATGGAAATCTGTATTACTACTTTTTAGATGGATCATCTGGTATTCGGCTCCTTCCATGTACACTCCCACCTGACATGCGCTGATGTTATTCTTAACAAGTGTGAGTACTCCTCCTTTTCTTCTGTCCTGTCGGTCTGATCTAAAGCACTGGTAGCCTCTGATTTTAAAGGCGGCATCTTTGGTTAGGTGTGTCTCCTGTATGCAGCATATACTTACCTGCTCTGCAAAAAGTATGTTCTCTAGTTCAACCTTTTTGCTATAGCCATCTCTAACACTGCTGACACCCTCAGCATTCCACTGCATTATTTTAAGTTCTTGCTTTTTGGCTATTTTCTTCTGTTGTATTTTTTGGCCAGTAGCTCTACTCTCATGTCTCCTGACTCCACAAGACGAACTGAGAGGACCTCCAGTAGCATTGGGTGGACCCTTTCGAGGCAGGGGGCCCGGCACTGCACCTGCCTGGTTAGTCTTCACAGGGCGAGCACCATGTTTGAAAACTGCAGATAGAGACATTTCATTAGCGATAATGCGTGTTACCCTGATTTTTGCGATGCGCCTTTTGGCTGGGTAACTCCGACTTCAGCACCTTTCCTTGCTAGGGCAGACTGTGGTCTTGCTCGGACTGCCATGAAGACAGTGTGGCTGGCCTGCCCAAAACTTTGTTTTCCAGCCCCTGGTGGCTGTACTTAAGCACCTTCTCCATGTCAGATGGTTTGAGACAGTTCCACAAAGACACTCTGACTTTGAGATGAGGAATCTGATGAGTGCTTCAACGATATCCATTCCCCGCCACCCATAGTCTACTGGCTCTGTTTTGTTTACATCATTCTGATAGCCATTGTTGTAAAGACCCATAGGCTTGTCACGTCCTGGATTCATTGGTTTCACATCAGACTTCCCTCATCCCCGCCAGAGATCTCCATGTCCCCATCTGTCCACCAACCTGACATTACATTTTGCAAAAATAACAATTACAATTAGTGTTGATTGCTACAAGTTTCTGGGCTACAGAGGTAGGTCAGAGTTTTTAAGCAAACAGATCTATGTTCCCTGTCTCACAAACACTGTGTTAAGATAAGTGTGTTCTTAACACAGTTGTTCCCAGGGGAAAATGAAGAGACAAATTCAAAGACTGTGATACAAGAAATAAAAACAAAATAAATTTTAAAAAAAACTAAATACAAAAAAAAGAGTAACAGTAATAGTGTGTAAAGGCCTTTAAGATTTGGTCCAACTCATCTCACAGCAACAACAAAAACTTCATGTGAATCATCAATATGTTCATACTATTACATTTTCATTTTTTGACTCACTCACAGTGCAGAAAATCTCAGCAGTGGGGGTACAAACACACTACATAACAATACAAAGAAATACAAGTGAAAGTGAAAGAAATAAAAACCAGTAACAGTTTCTCACTACCTGTCGCATACCAGTACCTGATCTAGCCAATATGTATGGTACTCTATGGCCAAACGAATGCTGTCTACCCACTTTTGCCTATCTTCTGCGTGAGATGCTGCCATTAATGTAGAATGATCATACATAGAAGTTTCAGTTACTGTATTCATTTTATGTTAGACACAATACTATTTTATTTTTACTGCTTCCTCCCAAATTAAAAAATGCTACAAATAACATTACTGGGGACACAGGTTCTGATTTTAAGGAAGACTTAGGGCTCTTTTATATGGATCTGAAACACAGAAAATATAGTCAAACATGAAATGAAACAATAGTTTCCCTTTTAGCTGAACATCTGATGGCAAGACAAAGTAACCAACTCTGAGATTTTGCAGAATGAGGTTGCTGAGAATGGATGACAATATTTGTGCACAAATTTTGTATGGTGAACTTCTAAAGGAAAAGAGGGTGTGTGGCAAATGAAAAATTAGATACAATGACATCTGTAAGTCATGAGTGTGAGATTTTTCTACTAGTCATGAGATCTGGAAAGAACACAGAAAAGACTGAGTCACGTGGACAGCAACTCAGTGAAAGAGCACATCAACATTTAAGGATGAAATAAGCGCTAAACCTGGAAGTTAGAAGACACAAGTGCAAGAAAACTAGCCCTTGGAGTACAAACATTTCTGGCCATTACCATGGCTGACTATGTACATTAAACACGGATGTAAAGTCAGTCACAAAACGAGCTGCTTGGGAAGATGATGCGCATAAGAAAAATCCACAACAGTTGATAAACATGCCTGCTTCAAAGCTGTGTTCTTAGATGACAGTGCCATCAAATTATATGTATTATGAAACAAAGTTTAGTTTTAAAAAAGGAAGAAAATATTTTAAAAATAAGTATCAGAAAAAAAAATATTAATCCATTTGATCTTGTGCTTCATAATGAATGAAAAGAATGATAGTACCATTTATGGAGGGAATAAATTCCATGTACTTTTCATATGCTGAAGTTAACAAGGAAAAAACAAAAGTAATGAAACATCTCATTACTCAAGAAGGAAAAATATATGTAGAAGGAACAACTGTTGAAGAAGTAACCCATTTTGCATACCTCACCAGGATGGTGACACCAGAAAGAAAGAATTTAGAACTGCAAAAGCAGCACTGACCTTCAAGAATTTTGAGAACATATGGCATTCAAAAGTTATAAGCACAAAAACCAAGCTTATTCAATTCAAATGTAACATCCACCATCATTTATGCACGTGAAAGCTGGAAAACAACTAAATAAATAGACAAGAAATTAGACTCTTCTGAAAACAAATGCCTCAGGAAAATACTTGGTATAAAGTGGAACAAATTCAAGAACAATGCAAAGGTAAGACAGATGAGCAAACAACAACCTGTCTCATGGGCGATCAGAAAAAGAAGATGGACATATGTTGATCACATGATAAGAAGAAACAGTCAGAGAACCCCAAAACAAGCTATCAAGTGGAACACAACAGGCAGAAGAAAAAGCAGTCGAACACATGAAACTCTGAAGAGGACATTGTTAAGAGAGGTCAGTTTAGTGGGCATAAAATCCCTTGCTGAGGTTGAAAACCTCGCTGAAAACAGGAAAACTTGGCAAACTACCATGCGAGCCCTATGTGACATTTAACAGCATGGGAAGGACGTAAGATGTAAGACTTTTCATATGCAGATGCAGATGATATATTTGTATTTCAGATATGTATCAAAGGAGTGACATAATGAAGGAGTGACATACAAAGGAGTGACATAAATACTGTAATGAAAGAATGACATAATGAAAGAGTGACAATATGATATGTTTATTTTTAAAAATATTTCAATGTGAAAAATCAAATAAGCCATTCTATCACCTAATCTGTGCAGTGGTCTTCTATTATGAATGTCTTTATCACTGATACCCTAACCCTAAATGCTAACCTAAACTCTAACCATAAATACTGACCCTAAACTCTAATTTTAAACTTTGACCCTAGACCCTAATCTATTGACGATGGCTAGTGTTTTCGAACCTAATATGAGGATTTACATATGCCACTCCTTCATTACTACAATATTTATGTCATGCCATTGAAATCCATCTCCAATATGCCACTCCTTGGATATGTTATTCCTTTTAACTGATAAAGGTTGTCCCGTAATGTCACAGACACATATACAGGATACACTGTTAGTGCCCATTCACTCACTTTTCTTGACCAGTCACTATACTACAGGGTGATGTAATCATCATCATGCCTGTCTTGCCTTGCCTCTCCCAACTCTAGAATGAGTTAGGCACCAATTTCTACAGCTGGCTGACTGGTACACTTCTAATCATATCTGAATCATTGACATTCACCATGAGAAATAAGGGGACTAACCACTTTGCTACCTGGGCATGAATGTACTGTAAATCTTTCACTCCATGAATAATGACTATCTGCTCCAAAATCTCATCTACAATATCATGCATCTCATTCCACACTATTAATTTCTTTTTTTTTTTTGACAATGTGCAGCTGCCACTATTTAACAGAAGAGGTTCAAACTTGACTGAAAGAAGGGTTATTTTTTTTTTACAAATATCTTACCAGTTATTTAACAAAACTTTTATTTGACATAAAAAAAAGCACTGAAGTAAAAAATTTTAATTAAACAAATATACTACATACATCAGACACCTACAAGGTTCCATTATTCTGCTCCTCTGATTGTTTTGTGGTCCTTTAAACTATGAAACATCTCACTTTAATGGTCAAATCTGAGCTCATCAAATATTTTAATCACTTCCTCCAAATCCTTTAAATTTATGACTTTTCAATCATAAATAAATTGTTCTATGTTCAGTTAAAGCAAATTTCATGCCCATTTCATTATGCAGAGCTCTATAGTTTGTCTGCACAAATAATAATACGGACATATACAGCCCAATCCTTTTGGCACAGAACACAAACAGATTCTGCTGACACATTTCAGCCCTTGCTACAGTAACACACAGCAGCAACACATTTTGGTAAGACACAGTCATGAATGACAACCTTTTAACCAGAACACCTGTCCTGAGGATTCTTTAACAGTGAAAGTCTGTAAATCACTGGCAGAAATGGACACAACTGCTCCCTAAGACAGAGAAAGATTTCTCGTTACAGTCAAACTACATCTCATGGGTTAATTTCAAGCAATAAGTGGAACAAGCACATGCCTTTTAACGGCTGCAAAATATTTCTTTCTGCACGATGAATGAGATCTCTAAGTACACAAAAGATTACACTAATTCCATAATCAACTAATATACCAGATGTTTATCGTATTACTTCCTTCACTACATCACATGTAGTAGAGACTGGGGGTTTAATTTCATTATCCAGGCTCAAATTTATAAAAAGTGTTAGCTGTACTAGGTAGGTGTTAGCTGGAAAATATATCTTTAGCTGTACTAGGTGTTAGCTGGAAAATATATCTTTAGCTGTACTAGGTGTTGGCTTGAAAATATATCTTTAGCTGTACTAGGTGTTGGCTTGAAAATATATCTTTAGCTGTACTAGGTGTTAGCTTGAAAATATATCTTTAGCTGTACTAGGTAGGTGTTAGCTTGAAAATATATCTTTAGCTGTACTAGGTGTTGGCTTGAAAATATATCTTTAGCTGTACTAGGTGTTGGCTTGAAAATATATCTTTAGCTGTACTAGGTGTTAGCTTGAAAATATATCTTTAGCTGTACTAGGTGTTAGCTTGAAAATATATCTTTAGCTGTACTAGGTGTTAGCTTGAAAATATATCTCAGGATTTCTTGGTAGAAATAAATCACTCTCATGTGCCACATTTTTCTGGCTGGAAAGGAAATTCTAAGATTGTTGATGTTGCCCTTGGGGGTATGAAGTAAAACTGAAAAGCAACAAATTCAAGTAAGTATCATATTTCCATTGCCTCCCCCATCACTGTTTGATGAGTTACAGCCCTGTAAATATCATCGTCATCATCATCATCAGGTGCCGTGCGGACTGACACTGGCTATTATGCTTCTCCAGAGTACACGATCCTTCTTGCAGGCCTTCAGCTCAGTTGGTGATCTCCTCTCATACTATCCCATCAGGCTGTCCAGTATCATTTCTCTTGGTCTTCCTCTTGATCTTCTTCCTTCTATTTTTCCTGTTGTTATAATATTTTCAATGCCCTCTCTTCTCACTGCATGTCCTATGCAAGTACATTGTCTCTCTCTTATTTTTTTGACAAGATTTTTTGTCTCTCCAGCTCTTCTCATACATTCTTCATTAGTTATTTTTGCTGTCCAGTGGATTCACAACATTCTTCTAATAAACCATATTTCTGCTGCTTCCGATGATTTTTGTGCAGACCTGCTTATTGTCCATGATTCACTTCCATAAAACAAGATAGGTTCAATATAGCATTTTAGGACTCATTTTCTAACATTCATTGATAAGGATGTGTTGGATAATACATTTCTCATTCTCTGAAAAGCAGTCTTTGCTTGGCATACTCTGTTCCAAGGTATTTGAGTTTCTGCACCTGCTTTAGAATTCATTCATTCATTTATTTATTTGCATGTCCCTTGCGGAACTTTGTCTCTCTAACAGCACTCCTGTAGGCCTCTCGGTTGTGAGCAAGATGTCCTGTTGCTGATGCATCCATTTGCAGATCATCAACAATGTCTTGCAGCCATCTTCGCCTTGGTCTTCCTCTCTTTCTTTTTCACATTATGTACCCTTCCAAGACGGTCTTCTCCAGATTATCATGACGTTTAATGTGTCCAAAATATTTAAGTTTTTTTCTCTTTAATCCTCTTTACTAGCCAGCCTTTTTCAATATTAGGTTCTTGTAGTATGGATATGCTTATTCTTCTTTGTATCCATGGTATTTGAAGAACTCTTCTGTAGCATTTACATTCAAAGGCATTTATGTGTTTCTCATCTGTTTTGTTAAGTGTCCAGGTCTCACAGGCATATGTTGTGATGGGAAAGATGCATGCCCTTAAAAATCTTATTTTTGTAGTTCTGTCTGTTCCTCTCCACAGATTCTTTAGTTGTTTTACTTTCTGAAGAGTGATAGATGTCCTCTTTTTAATTTTCCTCATTGTATCTCTATTATTAGTTAGCAGTGATCCAAGATATTCAAAACTCTCCACTTCTTCCAGTTTTTCCTCACTGATGCATATATCAGCTGCCTTGTTTAGTTGTCATCAGTTTAGTTTTCTTAACATTAAGATAGAGGTTTTGCTCTTTGTTGTTCTTATGGACTGACATAATTAGTTTTTCCATTCCTTTTTGTGTTGTGGACAGTAATACTGTGTCATTAGCATATCTAATCTCTGGTATTTCATAACCTCCAATTGTTATGGCATTGTAATATTCTTTGTCTACATCTTCTCTAACATTCCTCATTATATTCTCAGTATACAAGTTAAATAAGTAAGGTGACAATATGCAACCCTGATGGACCCCTTGTTTTATGTCAAACCAAGTTGTTGTTTCACCATTTATTCTTACTGCTGCTTTGTTGGTATAGATACAGCAGTGATGTTAATTGTATCAAATGTATTGGAAATTCCACTTTTTCCATTATTTCCCAAAGTTTCTGGTGTTGTACACAATCAAATGCCTTTGAGTAGTATATAAATGCTAAATATAGATTCATATTAAACTCTCTGCATTTCTCTATTATTAATCTTATATTGAATATATGATCTCTAGATCCTCTTCCTTGCCTGAAACCAGCTTGGATCATATTGACTTCTTCTTCTATTTTCTTACGAAGTCTACCCATTATGATTTTTAATAGAATTTTACTGGCATGAGTAATCAGGGCAACAGTTCTATAGTTTGTGCATAATTTCAGGTTACCCTTTTTTGGCAGTGGTATGAATACAGTTCTTTTCCATTCTTTTGGCCAAATACCTGAATGCCATATCTTTTTACATAGTGCATGATAGATTGTTGCACATTCCTCTCCTCCAGCTTTAATAAGTTCAGCTGTTATCTCAATGAAGGTGATGAAACACAAGTCAAATGGGGAACTGGTTATAGTGGCTAGATTGCTGAACTCGAGTAAAGCTAAAAAGCGACCAAGGACCATACCAATCCTCGCCCTTGTTTGTCAAACTGAACCTGTTACTGAAAATACCAAAAAAAGCTAGGACAGGCTCTTGGTCAGCTATGGTCTGCTGGCCTTGACAAGAGGGCAGTCACTGTAGAACTGTTATTGTCACTCCTTATAAACTCCACATAAATTTTAGAAAAAAACAAGCAAAGGCAGCCACGTGGCAGGAATAAAAAAAAGGGGAGATGCTGGTGCCCATGGTTTCTTTCACTTGTCACTTGTACTTCAGCACTTGTAGATGTTGTAGAAAGCCACCTTTCTTTCCCTAGTACTGAGAAGAACAAGATGTGCCACTTCTACAGAACAGACTGACTGGGGTCCTCTTGCCAAGAATGGACCATTGACTTCTGTCGCCACTGAAGAGCAACCAACCATTTCACTAGGGGTGAAGATGCTATCTGATTTGGCAGCCAGTGATCCATAGCTGACAGTCTACCATCATGACTAGCAAACCATAGTCAACCAAGACCCTGTCCAACCTCTTCAGTTGGTACCTCCAGGAACAGGCTTGCCTGGCTAAATGGGGGGGGGGGGTCACCGCAGTCCCCGTGCTGGTGAAGTTAGCTAAATAAGTACTGCACACCCCTTGCTTTTTTTTTTTAGATCCACTTAGAGACTGAAAAAATGGCGGCTGTAACCTGCTTCCAATTCAGCACGATGCTGAGCCTCAACATCTTTGCTTCATTGATTGCAAAGAACATCATCGCACAGTTCCAGGGAAAAAGAAGAACTTTCGTTACTCAGGTGGCCTCATAAGTTTGATAAATCTCAAAATAAAAAAAAGTACTGCGTGAGGATTATGCCTAGAACTATTTTGTTTCTCACACAAGAATGTCTGACAGAAAAAAAAAAAAAAAAACAAGAAAACCATCACGACAAAGTCTCACTGCTGGCATTCAACTGGAAAAACAGTGATTATATCATCCTTTTTAATCTGATTGCTAACCGAGTAAACAAAGAATCTGATCTCTTTTTCATGAGATAGCACCTCAGAAGTGACATCATCTACTAACTAACAACTTACTAGCATGTTCACTATGTTACCACCACTTAACTTTAAATTAAAAAAATATTAACTCGGTAAATATCAGGAGGCAAATAAAAGGGACATCCTCTAGTAACCATTTCCTCCTAATTCTTCAATCAACATCTTAGAAGTGTCTTCCATTTATGCCCGTTTCTTTCCACTTCTTCATTCAACATTTAAAAAGTGAAATCCTCAAATAATCACTTCCTTCTAGTCTTTAAATCAACACCTGAAATGTATCATGCTCTAATTACCTTTTTATTTTTTTTTTCTACTTCTTCAAATAACATTTGAAAAGTGGTACCCTCTAATAACCATTTCCTTCCAATTCTTCAACCAGCATCTCTGACACCATCTACTAACTATTTTCTTACATTCTTCAAGTAAACAAAGGTAGACAGAGGTGTATGTTTCGGTTTAACAAAAAAGATAGGTGTGCCCACTTTCTTCAATCTTTTTATCTTCTTGTAAAACTGAACCATACGCCTCTGTCTACCTTTATTACTAGAACAATTTTTATTGCAGTCATCATTTCTCTTATCTCCCATGCAAACTGATACGTGGCAACATATCAGATCTTCCAATACATGACACACCAACCAATGAAAACAGAAAGAAATACAGAAATATATATGCACGCCTTGAAACAAAACAGAATGAAAACTCTGGAATACTGCATATTATAACTGCCATTAAAAAAACAAGAGTTCACATATTTTTTTCTGGTTCACTTACAGCCCACGGCCAATTTATCATTCCCTAAACTATGACTTTTCAAGCTCAATTACATTCATCAGACTTATTCTTACAATTACTGAATGCTGAATCAGCTATTTATTCTTAGCGGTTGTCATGTAGTTAGTAGTTTTCTTACCTTTAAAATAATAATTCCTTTTGGCCATTCTTCCTTGTGTTCTTTTTTCTGCAGGAATATAGAGCAGCAAATAATCTTCATTTAAAAAAAAACCCTTTATTTTCATGATTATGAAATCCGTGTTAAAGACTCACTTTACTGATGTGATCCCCACAAATCTTTTCTTAAATTGATTTCACCTCACCATCTTTGATGAACTGATTCGTGGGATGTTATCATTTGTTTGCCAGTTTTAGATGTGTTACAACACCAGAAGCCATAGTGAAGTGTCACATCATCTTTTCTGGGAATTTTTAACTACTCTTAAACTTTCATAAGAATTTGAAACTTTTTTTCCTTTCATCTTGGTAAATTAAATGAAGAGATCATTTTGTTCTTCATATATGTATCTCTCATGAGAAAATCCTCTGTAATTTTGCCATTATGCTTTGTTTCATTAATCTTAGTTCATAAAGCAGTCCCTTAAATATATTGATAAATATTTCACTCAGGGTCATAGAGAGCCAGGTCAGGCCCTAGGGTCGGTTATTACTGGACCCCTTATCCAAACATAAAAAGTAACTTTTATATATATAACTGTAAGTTATTTTTTTAATAATGTAAAACATTCTTTCATTATTTTATACACTTAACTCCATAGTCAGAATGTTATAGGGTTTTCATGAACTTTGTCTCCAATAATAAGAAAAGAGGGGGAAAAAATTCAGATTTGTTTGACTTCCTCAATAGCCTGGTCCCCAGAGGTATAACCCAGTTCTCCCCCACTCCTCCAGTTTCATTCCTTCATCCGCATACATCTGTACTTCTTTTTCTGACTGGCAAAATCCACACTGGTTTCTTTCACCAGATTTGTTGTGAGGTAAGTGTCATCTTCCAGACTAGTGCTTCCAGTGTACATGAACTGGCTCATGGTAGTAAATGTCTGTCAGCTTTGAGAAGCCATCCTTATTGATGTAGAACATATTTTCTTCCTTCCTTCCTCACCTTCTTTACTCTGGAGCACAGGCCATCAACAAGAGCTCTCCATTTATTTCTGTCCTGGGCTGTTTCTTCTTTCGTCTCCAGGTGTAGTCCAACTTTTTAAACTCTGCTTCAAGACTCCTTCACCAGGTGTTTCTAGGTCTTCCTTATTTCCTCTTACCCTGGGGATTCCAGCTGAGAGCCTGCCTGGTTATGTTAGTGCTAGGATTTTGAACTGTATGTCCTATCCATCTCCAGCATCTTTTCACTATTTAACATATTTAACAAAGTGAAACTTATACTTGTACGAACTCCCTGTAACTGCGAGCTGCTGTTCTTTTCAGCCGATGCTGTACAGATGTTGAGGCACAGCATCAAACTGGCGTGGGAGTGGGTTATGGTGGCTACTTTTTCAGCCTTGGAGTACAGCTAAAAAGCAGGGAGTGTGCAATGCTTCTTTAGCAGACTCCACCACCATGGGGACTATGGCAATACCTGTCCCATTAGCCAGGCTAAGTCTGTTACTGGGGGTACCACGGAGAGGTGGGACAGCTATGGGTCGCTGACTGCCTAATCAGACAACATCTTCACCCTCAACAAAGTGAAAATCGAGAGATAAAAGGCAAAACCTGTTTGCCATATTTTTTTCTTTGTTTTGAAAAAAAAAAGCTTGTTAATTTATAACCCTTTTTACTAAGCTTTTTCTACACTATTTCCTAACTTTAGCAGAAGACATACATAAAATATAGTTTTAATTGACCTACCTCGTAGTAATCTATGAATCCTCTTTCTGGTCTGAGTACAAACCATCTATACTTATAACCCCTCACACAATTGGTGTACTTAAGAATAAAACCCTCCATTGGTACAATAACTGATCTAGAAATGATAAAGATCAGGATAACAAAATATTATTAGTAAATAAACAAAATGATTGCACACTGCAGTTTAAAAAAAATGTTTTTTTTCCAAACTGGACCATTCATTATGACAACATCCTTTCCTCTTAATATGCCAATCATGCCTATCTGCCATTCTTTCTTCTACAGGGGGCCGGCACCCACTTCTACAGCTGAGTGACAGGTGTGCCTCCAGTCCATTTTGAACCACAGACCCTAGCTGTGAGAGGAAAGTGAACTAACACATTCTACTGCACCAACAGGTCAAGGAAAATACAGGCACCAACACCACATCCCCTAAGTGCCTCTGTGGCAGGTACAAGGCTAACTGTACCTTCAAGCACCACAGCAGCGTGGCTTTTCTTTTGCCGGAACTTCTTCTTCTTCTTCTTCTTCGTTCGCTTCTACCACCAAAACCGCACTGTGATCCTACTGAATTTACGCCTGTGGTCCTCGTTAGGTCCCGTGGTCTCCTGTGTGGTCCCCGAAAGGACCACACGAGATCCACAAGAGGTTCAGAGTATTGCAGGGCTTTAGCCTGTATTCTTGGTGGGTCTCTGAAGCGGGATTGCGTGACACCGTGGTTTTCATTGCACCAGTTTAGTCTAGGGTTGGACTTTCTCACCGGAAGACCTCGACGTGTTTAAGATATCAGTGCATCCCCGCTGGGTGAGAGGTGGTAGCCCACCCAGGCCAGAGTTGGACCTTCTCACCGGAAAACCTCGACGTGTTTTGAGATACCCGTGTATCACCGCCGGGTGAGAGGTGGTTGCCCATCCAGTCCAGAGTTGGACTTTCTCACCGGAAAACCTCAGCGTGATTAGGATACGCAAACATCCCCGCCGGGTGAGATGTGGTTGCCTATCTAGACTGCCCTGGTCCAGTGTCTCCGACTTCAGCATTTTGCGGTCGTGGCCGCTACCCTTCCTAGTTGTGACCAGGATGGAGCTTTTGTCCAGGAGGACGAATCCTCGCCACTAGTGACTTCCACCCCTGGGTTGAGCCGGTTTAGGCATATTATCCCAGTATAGGTGTGTTTGGGACGTGACCGACCTCTAGAGCAGAGGTACTGTGACATGCATAGCCTTCAAGATCCACCCCTGGTGTGAGCCGGTTTAGGCAAAATTCACCAGTATGGGTGTATATCAGGCGTGACCGACCTCTAGAGCGGAGGTGGCATGACATGTCCAGCCATCAAGTTCCACCCCTGGTGTGTGCCGTTTTAAGCATATTTCACCAGTGTAGGTGTATTTCGGACGTGGCCGGCCTCTAGAGCAGAAGTGCCGTGGTATGTATAGCTCTCGTAGCGATGCTACTGGACATACCGATTAAACTTCACTTTATCCTTTCCACCACCTTTCCCATCGGCACTGCACAGCAACCTTTATTTCTTTTCTGCATTTCTCCCTTGACCGGGAGGAGCTTCACTCCATGCGCGGCATTTGAAGAGTCTCACCAGCAGTGTCTTAACCTCTGGGACAAGCCGGTTCATGCATTTCACCCGATATGACTGCATTCAGGACGTGGCCGACCTCCAGACCAGAGGTGCCGTGATTTGACTGTTTGCTTCGTTTTATCCTTTCTACTACCTTTTCCGCAGTGATGATGCGCGGCAACCTCATTTGCACCTTTCTTCATTGGCCGGGAGGAGCACCGCTCCACGCACGGCAACTGAAAAAACTCGCCAACAGCATTTTGCCGGAACATATTCACAAGTTTCAGAAACTGGACACTTGATCTCCCTCCTCCACAATCAGAGACCATGATAATGTTAAAGAAACTATGGAATTAATTAAAAAAAAAAAAAAAAAATATTACTGAGATCTCAACCCAGTATTTTTGCTCTGTAGACAGATTCTCTACCACTGAGCACTGTTACACCAAAAGATTAGCCACAGTCTTGGATGCTATTTGTATATAATATTTGTATAAAAGTGACAAAACATCATTATCATCAGTCCTCTGTAATCCCAATAAAGCATAAGGTATCAACAAATTTCCCCAGGCAATCCTGTCTTGAGCGCGTCGTGATACCTCAAACCATGTCTTTCCTGCCTCCTTTGGTTCTTCCTGAATTGTGCACCTCCATGTTTCTAATAAGCTATCAAGTGGAGCACAACAGGCCAAAAAAAAAGAGGTCGACCACGTGAAACTCTGAAGTGAACACTGTTAAGAGAAGCCAGTTTAGTGGGTATAACATCACTTGATGAAGTTGAAAGACACGCAGAGAACAGGAAAACTTGGCATACAACTATGCAAGCCCAATGTGATGTTTAACGGCACGGGAAGGACATAAGATGTTTCTAATGGCCTGGCCCTCTTTCTTTTTCCTTGAGGTGTCCAAGTCAAGGAGGTACAGAAGTGTCTTGCTTTTTCCATTTGTAGTGTGTGACCCAGCCATTTCCATCTTCATCTTTTGACCTCTAGTAATATTCTCAATGCTTGTTCATTTGGTTATTTCCTCATTTGTCATGCATTTTACCCAGTGTATTCTTAGAATTTTCCTAAGTGAAAAATACTGAAAGAAAAATTAATCTGACCATAATTAGTGAAGGAAGTGAAATAACTGCTCTTTCACAATACAGTATGATTATTTTGTCATTTCCTTTGTTATATATATATTGGCCTCAGTGTATATATATATATATATATATACACTGAGGCCAAAATATAATCTGATTATAGAACTCTGGTCATCTCCCAGTAAAAAAAAAAAACTTCTGGCTGTGTTTATTATAAAGTTTTGTGCTGTCTTAGAACTTTTGTTTGGTAGCAAAAGAGTTACAATATAAGTAAACCACAGATGAGAAGCTAAGATTCAACTCAAATACTTCGCTGACTCTATGCACTTATACTGATCAAAACAAAATAAACTGTCCCCATGCCACTGCTGTAAACAGACACAAATGACGGGGATCTCATTGCAAATTTAGCTGGATGAAGGGAAAATCCCATGTTCATGAGAATAATGGAATGCCAATTGAACAATGCACTGTAATGAGCAATATTTCTGAATTGATCAAACAACACTATGTCCTATCTATTTATTGTAATCTGAAATATAGCAGGGTTATTTATGACAGAGCTGTCGGTGCTATGTGAAATCAGATGAAGTTAGAAAGGACCTATCCTCTTTGCATTCTGGACACATCCACAGGTGCTCCAGTCACATTTCAGTATCATGTACAATGAGTTATAACACCTGTCCTACAATATCTGACCATCCTTAAAAAAAAAAATCATAGACAAAGCACTTTTAGACATGCGAGACAGAAAAATGACAGGAGAATCACCTGGGACTTGAAGCAGATAGTTATGCTCTCTCATGGCTAGACAGTTGCTCATCCTACCTGAGACTGTGGTTCAAGTTCCAAGTCATTCTCTTGTCATTTTTCTTTCTCTCACATTTAAAACTCTATGATTTTTTTCAAAGCTCTAACCATACAGTATTGTGTTCTATAACGAATGCCACTTCATGAAAACTCAATTACTTTTTTTTTCTAAAACATAATATGACTACTTACTGTGACCTCACACTTGCTCCTTTTTTTGGTGCATCCTGTTAAGAAAATAATGGTTTCCAACTGTACTGTTAGTGGACATATTACAACATAATAATATCATTTAAAATTTTATTATATAACTTCCATAAAGAATTTCTATATTAAGGAGCATTACATATGGTGTAGAAGTAAGCACATTAAATATGAGAAGAGCTTTAAAAAATGAGGCACTTTAAATGTGGATATACAGAAGAAAATTATAAATTTCATGGCTAGAAAAGAAAACAATATAGTAAAAAATGGGATGACAGTGAAAAGAGAAAGAATGAAAAACTGTAGAACCAGGTAGTTAAAAAATACATCAATTATATCAAGAGACATAATACAAGTACAATAGTGAAACCCACACTAGAGCACAAAGCAGGAGGAAAAAAAAAAAAACAAGACATGAGGTTGAGAATGATATAGATTTGCTGGGGAACCATCACAGACAACATTCCATGATGGGGAGAGAGTGCGAGATGATACTGTTGATGATGATCACTGTTATCCTATTCAACCCTGAGAAATTAATGCATCTATGCATTAATGAAATAAAATGTCCAGATACTTAAACTGAATAAGCCACACAATAATTAATTACCTTCAGAGCGATATCCAGATCTGTTTCTTTAGATTCATCTATCAGGTCGTCTATGCTACATGATGTCTTTCGAAACGTTTGACCGGTTTTCAGCAAGATTGGAGGAGTTTTTTTAACAGGACATAGTGAAGGGTCGTGCCAAGTGCTTAACTTACGTAAGCTTTTGTATTGTTCAGTCTGTGCATAATTGCTTTTCACGTCCTTCGGTGATAAGAATTTCTGGCTAGAGAGCTGTTGGATTAGCATCTGTGCTTGCTTGTTTCGTTTAAAACTCCTCTTCACCGTGCGACGCCTCAAGAAGACTGCAGTGTATGGGGGCAAGCTCTTTGGAGGCGGATCACTCTGTTTGCAACAGCATCTTCCAAGGTTGGACATGAATATAGCTCATTGCAGCTTGGATACAGCCCCACACTTACGCACGGTGTGAGAATCGGACAATTTTAGAAGCGCTTAAACATGACTGCATTGTGATCAAATGGTTCGACAAATCACACTCTAGAACAGACAAAGAGGATACCATAGTTGCATTTTTTTGAAAATACAAAGCACTTGTTTGCTTGTTGTGAGCTGGAGAATTTAATTTTTCTACAGCTTGGCCGTTCAACGAAACAAGAAGATAAATGGAAAGTAATGCGTTGCGGGGTTTCCCTGTACATGAAGCTTGTGGTGTGCTATCACAGAACCTCTGTGGTAGGTTAGGTTCGAGTCTTGCTTTGCCTTACTGAATCTAACGATTATGACATTAGCTGATGGCAGTGTCACCTACCTCCTAGTATCATATTCAGATCTTTCGCGATAAGTTTTAATTCCAGTCTCAGGTTGCAAGCAAAGTCCATTCGCGTAGTAGTAGCAGCAGCAGCACCACCAGTAGTAGTAGTAGTAGTAGTAGTTGTTGTTGTTGTTGTAACAACCAGCGAATGAAATATAATAGCTGGAAATAAAAAAGATTTTGTGGTAAACGAAATATGTCTACGTGTGCTTTTTTTTTCGAAGTCTTGTCTTGTCTCATATATCTTTTGTCCAAACGTCGTGGTGGGGCTCGACGAGTTGTTTCATACTTGTATAATGGGATATTTAATGCTTCTGTAATTTTCTCTCTTCATCTCTTGCTTGGGCGGCCTCTTCCTCTGTTACCCATAAATCTTAGTGTGAATATTTTGTGTGATATACTGTCTGTCGGTAACCGTGTAACATGGCCAAACCATCAGACTTGCTGTTTCTGGATATATTGTAGTGTAATACTTGTGTTACTCCAACCTTTGCTCTGATGGCGTCATTTCTTATTTGGTCTCTTTTTGTCACATTTAGTATTCTCTTTAAGCATCTAATTTCTGTCGTGATGACTTTTCTTTTGTTCTTGGTTGTTAGTGTCCATGTGTGACATTGATGGCATAGAGTAAGGAGGAAAATTATGTTGTATAGTGCACTTTTAGTTTCATTTGTGATGTATTTGTTTTTCAGTAAAGGAGTCATTTGTCCAATAACCTGATTTCCTTTATTGCATCTTCTCTCAATCTCAGCATCAATTGTCCCTGCGGATGATATTATGCTAGCTAGCTATTTGAAATGTTTCACTGTTTCAAGGGCTGGTTGTCTATGAAGATCTTTGTTGTGATTTCTTCTCTCGCTATGGTCATGACTTCCGGCTCTGTAAGTTTTATGATTAGTTTGTCCTTCTTTCCTGTAGCCTTGTCTTTGTCTAGATGTGTGGGTATGTATGTTTAAATGGATACCTGAGTTCTTCTGGAGTTGGGGAAATAAAAGCAGCCAGGCGTGATACTGACCATATCACCCTCTAGTGCGCTGACAGGTCAAGGAAAATATGGGCACTAACACAATATCCCTATGTGCCTCTAAGGCATGACAGGATTTACCTTTATCTTAATGCAGATATAATTTCTCTAGAAATAAATAATAGCTGGTTACTCGAATCTGTCCCCTTGGCACACCAGTCTTCTCCTTCTTCTTCTTGGTCTGCTTATGTCATTAGCGTCGCAAGGGCATCGGTTCAGAGCAAGGTGAGAGGCCTGGGTAACTGTTGTGTCTTGTTTCCTCAGTGTGTCTTCCCACCCCATCTATCGCCTTTTTTCCTTGGTCGTCCTTGAGCCTTATGTCCAGACGTTTTCGAGCTGTATGCGCGTCCTGCTGCTTGTTCTAGATTCTCGCGTATCAAGTGCCCGAACCACTTACACTCTGATTTTTAGTCCTTGACTGGTATTGTTCCCACCATTTGCCGGATTATTTCAGTTCGCACTTGGTCCCATCTTGTCTTGTCTTATATTTTTCGTATGCATTTCATCTCGCATGCTGCTATCTTTCTGTTGTGATATTTGGTGAGTGTCCATGTTTGGCATTGATAACACAGAATCAGGGTAAATTTTGTTTGAAAGGGTTTTTTTTAAAGTGTCCATTGAGATATTTGGATGTTTTAGGATTGGTGCAAATTGATAGGCAACATTGTTTGCTTTATGAATTCTACATTTAATTTCCCTGTCTCTGTTTCCATTCTCAGTAAATATGTTTCCTAGATAGTTGAATTAAGTAATCTGCTGGAATTTGGTGTTATTTATATAAATGTTACTTTCTCTTGGAGTTCTTCTTATCATCAGCGTTTCTGTTTTGTCAATATTCTTAAAATATTGTATTCTTTGCAACTGCAGTCAAGTCTACTGGTGTGATTTTGTAGTTCATCATTTTGGTGTAGCTTTGGTCATCTATCAGTAGAAGTACTGTAGGCTTTTTCTGGTACATACGAGTGTATTTATTAAAGAACTTGTCAGAAATTATATCTCTTGTAGACATTGTCAAACTGCGTGATTGTAAAAAAAAAATCTAACGCCGCAACAAATTATCACCTTCTCCAAAAGCGGCCGCAAGCTGTTGTGCTCCGTATGCAAGGTTAACTACTTGCAATCTTCTTCATCCTTTGTATATTCTTTATGTCATATGCAGTTTTTCTGCACAGAAATTTTAAAGGTCTGAAATACCTCCACTATCCCGTGCAATTGAGAAACACATAAATGCCTTTGAATGTAAATGCTACAGAAGAGTTCTCCAAATATCATGGACACAAAAAAGAACAAATATATCTATACTACAAGAGCTTAATATTGAAGAAGGCTGGCTAGTAAAGAGGACTAAAGAGAGAAAACTTAAATATTTTGAACACATTAAACGTCATGATAATTTAGAGAAGACCATTTTGGAAGGATACATAATGGAAAAAAGAAAAAGAGGAAGACCAAAACGAAGATGGCTGCAAGAAATCGTTGACGATCTGCAGATGGACGCAGCAGCAGGCCATCTTGCTCACAACCGAGAGGCCAACAGGAGTGCTGTTTGGGAGGCAAAGTTCCGCAAGGGACATGTAAATGAATGAATGAATCCCGTGCAATAGTTGGATTCTTAAGTTGACCTGCAGGTGTAAATTCTTCAAATCAGAAACAGCGATGATTTCACAATATAATACAGTGTCGTAACAGCTTTCGTCAAAATACAAAATAACAGACGAAGCACGTTTGACGTGGAGAAGAAATAATGATAGGTGAATGACCAGGATTTGAAACATGCAGGGCCGTCACTAATGATTTTGGGGGGGGGGGGGGAATTGGAAAAAAAAAAGAATGCGAAAATAAATTATGAAGAAAATGCAAGTTAATTTATTATTGACCACGCCTACTCGCGGATCGGTCCATCTTGGGGAAAAGGATTCAAAATGCATGATTTCTCTCTTCGGGTGGGGGGCGGGGCGAGAAAGAAGGAAACAGTTTCTGTGGTACAGAAAGATAAACATTATAGCATAGCTACAGACTGTATTCCAGGCGTAAGTCACACTGAATAATTAGAGATAAAAGTGATGACGACTGATCCTAAAAATCAAGGCAGATAGAGGTGTGTGGTTCATTTTTTTTTTTTTTTGCAGCCGTATTTAACAATTAACACTGTTTACAAGATTTGTTAATACAGATCCAGATGATAGCAATATTCGTGAGCATTTTCTTTATTTCATTCCTTTATAAACCACTACAGACTGAATATTAACCGAATATATTTGGGGGGGGATGACTAACGCATTAGAGACTTAAAATCGATAGCTTTTTTTTTCCTTCTTAATCTCCTGTTGTCAGTGATACCGCAACACGGTTCAGAAATGGTGTTTGTTTCTCTCAGCCATAAAAAAAAAAATTGCATCGTGAAATCCTTATGAAAGCCTGCTACAACTCTAACGCTCAACCCAATAAGGACCACCCTCTGGGAATCTAGAATCGAAGCCTTTGTCCTTACGAATTTTATGTTTTGAAAGAAATTGCTGAACACGAGTCAGTGGACAAATTGGCAAGATACGAAACAGTTGCCCTTTAAAAACAGAGATTTTACATTTTTAAGGTGTCTTGTTTTATGACATTATGTTTTAAAACCAGATTGGTGCTAGTAAATTTATTTACTCTGAAAAATGGCCGAAATTCGATTGAAAGATCTTGTCATGATTTCAGTTTAGCATGAGATCAGTCAAAACTTACACTATACTGATCTCTTCCTGATTTTGCGAATATGAAAACAAGAAAACGTTCATTTTAAACGCTAGTGAAACAACAGAAGTGCAAATAACGTGCAGACATGGGTGTTAAAAACTAAAATATATACAGAACATTGTTTGTGGTTTAAAAGCTCATCGTTCTGCGTATTGTGTGCATTATAATTATATAAATAATATATCTACATTCATTTTTGTTGTTTCTCACTTTGCAATATTCGTGAGCATTTTCTTTATTTCATTCCTATATTAGCCACTACAGGCCAAACAAATGTTCACCAGTGTTTGCAACAACTACCAATTTTATTTAATTAAATTAAAATAAAAAGAAAGAGTGTCATGATGATGACGACATTGATGATAATAATAAATGTATAGTTTATCTTATGATTTTAAAATTAATTTATAAATTATTGTTAATGCTATTTAAAATTACCGACCGAACTTGTTAAAGCTTACATAACATGTTCGGGTTAAAGATATCACATGTTAATTTCAGAATTGAACAAGGTAGCTACAGCACAGGGAGATAAAATTCTTTGGGCCGGCCACAGACGCATGGATTTCTACAGGACAGTTTTTACTAAATTTTTTTTGGATCATGCCTCCACCCCAGTGCCTCAAAGATTTACCTCCCCCCCCCCCCCCCCGCAGTATAATAGTCAACCAAGTTCAATATATTCTAATTGCCTTCCAAAATATTAATTGCCCCATTGGCCGCACGTTGGGAAACTGCGATAGGACGAGCAACCGCCTAGCCAGAGAGTACATCGTACTTATCGACTTGGCCATTCCTACATATTCATGGCCATCTTTTACATCCGGAGATGTAAGATGGACAAGTCGATGAATGCGCTGTGATCGCCTTATTGGAAGCCGCGGAGAGAGTCCTTGTCATTCTCCTGTCATTTTTCTTTCTCTCGTGTCTAAAGTACTTCGTTTACTATTTTCCGAAGGTTAGCCACGCAACACTATGAGCTGCTACTTGTGCTGGCCTTGTGCGTCTCTCGTGGCAAAATTTGGTGGTTCTATCCGGCGTGGAGGCAAAAGAAGTGAACAACTAGTTCGTCTTTGAGGAAATATGGCCAGAAGAAATTCTAACCGCATACAATCCATCCCTTATTTAATTAATGGAATACGTGTCGTTCTTAGCGACACTATTTTCTTTACAACATAACGCAGATATATTGCGTATTTATTAAACGTTTTAGTCGAACATTATTTCATTTTGCCTGGCAAAAGATAAAATGGACGACCTCTCCTCAGATGGACTCGGGACATCACGGAAAGTCTGATTGTGTCACTGCAAGACTTGCGCAAGACCGTGTGAGAGGGACAACGTTCATGTTACATGAATGAATGAATGAATCTTACTTTGCACCCCCACCCCCCAAACAAAAAAAAAGATTAATAATTTAAGTTGGTCCAGCAGGAAATTGATAGAAACCAAATTTTGTCAGAGTTGATAAAACACAACTGTGCAGGTCATCATAGACAAGAATAGGAACTCTTCAAGAGTTAAGTTATATTTTTTTATGTACCAAATAAAATGGCAGCGAGTCGTCTGGTTTTTAGTATGTAAAATTCCGTATTTCTCATATTTTTACATGCTGAAATTCTCTCCATTAAAAATGATTCGTTCAAAACAATTTTTTAACGTAGACGAGGCAGAATATTTTTTTGCAGTCTTCACAGTGGGAAATAAAAGTTTGAATTTAGATACGCAAAAACTTCTGAATGCTCAGTCCAGTGTGGCGATTAGCGCGTGCCATGCCACAGAACTAGGTTTAGCTATTTATTTTTTTTTTTTTAAAAGTAATAATAAATGTCATCCACCAGTCTCTGACCATGGTACTAAGAATTCACTATTTCCTAGTTATGTGATGCAGTGTACATGGTGTTCCAAAAGTTTCTTTACACTTTCTGGAGATCACTGTAGGGGGCCCCCTAGACTTACTGACCTGACACTTTGTAACTTTTTCTCGTAGGGTAAAAGCAGTATTTATGTACCCCCAGTTTCACAGGATCTTACCATTCTGAAGCTGTGAATCACTGATGTCATCACATCTGTTACTTTAATTATGCTACGTAATACCCAGGAGGAACTTTATTATCACATTGATGTGTGTATCCCACAGGGAACCTTTGGTATGCTGACAACACAGTACTGATAGCTGAGAACCAACAAGACCTGCAAAATCTCTTGGATAAAGTCGCCAAAGAAAGTGAACAGAAAGGCCTTACTTTAAACATCAAAAAGACAGAGACTATGGTTATATCTAAGAAACAGAATCCACCAGCATGCAGTATTAAATTAAACGGAACTGTTCTAAAGCAGGTGCAGAAATTCTAATACCTTGGAGCAGTAATAACTTCAGATGGGAAATGCAGAACAGAAATTAGGAACAGAATAGGCCAAGCAAAGACTGCATTTCAGAGAATGAGAACCATATTGACCAACACATCCTTTATCAATGAATGTTAGAAAACGAGTCCTAAAATGCTATATTGAACCTATCTTGTTATATGGAAGTGAATCATGGACAATAGGCAAGTCTGCACAAAAATCATTGGAAGCAGCAGAAATGTGGTTTATTAGAAGAATGTTGCGAATCCCCTGGACAGCAAAAATAACTAATGAAGAATGTAGGAGAAGAGCTGGAGAGACAAAAAACCTTGTCAAAAAGATAAGAGAGAGACAATGTACTTTCATAGGACATGCAATGAGAAGAGGGGGCATTGAAAATATTATAACAACAGGAAAAATAGAAGGAAGAAGATCAAGAGGAAGACCAAGAGAAATGATACTGGACAGTCTGATGGGATGGTGTGAGAGGAGATCACCAACTGAGCTGATGGCCTACATGAAGGATTGCGTACTCTGGAGAAGGATAATAACCAACGCCAGTCGGCACGGCACATGATGATGATGATCCCACAGGGTGGGGGTAGGGGAACACTCACAGCGAGTCCATGGAAGAACACCCCAGTGTATTTTCTAAAAATTGTCATTTCAAGTCTTTGAAATAATTATAATTGTTGACTGAAGACTTAGTGAGAAATGGTTGTTTGAGGATATCACTTGTCATGTATGGACTAATGAACTACTAGTTACTAGAGAAATACACATTCTGAAATGTTTACCAAGTCTAGAGTATATTGGCACTTTTTACCCAAGGTAAAAAGTGCCAATATATTATATAATATACAATAAATTATGTAGTTTTTATTATGTAGTTTTTACCCACTTTTTACTGTCACCGTACTTATTTAACTTGTATACTGAAAATATAATGAGGAATGTTAGAGAAGATATAGACAAAGAGTATTACGATGTCATAACAGTTGGAGGTTATGAAATACCAGAGATTAGATATGCTGATGACACAGTATTACTGTCCACAACACAAAAAGCAATGGAAAAACTAATTGTGTCAGTCTGTAAAAATAATGAAGAGTAAAACCTCTATCTCAATGCAAAGAAAACTAAATTGATGACAACTGACAAAACAAATAAGGCAGCTGAAGTATGTATCAATGAGGAAAAATTGGAAGAGGTGGAGAGTTTTGAATATCTTGGATCATTACTAACTAATAATGGAGATACATTGAGAGAAATTAAAAAGAAGATGTCTATCGCTCTTCAGAAAGTAAAACAACTAAAGAAGCTGTGGAGAGGAACAGACAAAACTACAAAAATAAGATCTTTCCCATTGCAACATATGCCTGTGAGACCTGGACACTTAACAGCTGAGAAACACATAAATGCCTTTGAATGTAAATGCTACAGAATAAATGCTTCAAATATGAGCACAAAAAAGCAAAAATATCCATACTACAAGAACTTAATATTGAAGAAGACTGGCTAGTAAAGAGGATTAAACAGGGAAGGCTTAAATATTTTGGACACATTAAACATCATGATAATTTAGAGAAGACCATCTAGGAAGGATACATAATGGGAAAAAGAAAGAGAGGAAGACCAAGGCAAAGATGGCTACAAGACATCGTTGATAGTCTGCAGATAGATGCATCGGCAGCAGGACATCTTGCTCACAACCGAGAGGCCTACAGGAGAGCTGTTAGGGAGGCAAAGTTCCACAAGGGACATGCATATGACTGACTGACCCAAGGAGATGGTTTTGAAGCAGCCAGATATCAGCTGTTATGGGTTTTGCCAAGCTTTATCTTTGCTGAGCAGCTCCTGTCATGGCTGATTCTACCAGTTTTGGATTTGCTCAGTGGGCCATAGTAGCAAGAGGCAGTATTCATGTTAGAAGTCAAGTTTCGTTCTAATTTCAATTTTAGTCCTCATTTCCTCCTCTAGTAATGCTGCACTCTCTCCACAAGATTTGGTCCTTTGCAAGTTCTTCCTCAGATCTCATGGCTGATACAAAAATCTCACAGAGTAGTTAGTTACTAGAAAACTGCACTTCTCAAATGCTGGCTGTGAACTATAGTAATTACTGAGACTGCATTTCTTGGATATTGATTAAGAACTAGAGTAATTTCTAGAAGGTTACGTTTCTCACGTGTTGACTAAGAACCCTAGTAATTATATAAGGCAGCGTTTCTCAGATATTGACTAAGAACTACAGTAATTCTGGAATACTGCACTTCTCAAGTGTTGGCTAAACAGTTGGACTAAGCTGCATATTCAGAACAAATGTAGGGTCTGGCAGGGAAACCTGATGGGTTTCCAATTGGTTATACTTCTTCTGGACCCTATTTTTTTATGTACAGCACTCAGCATGGTCAGCTGAGTGGTTAGGTGCTTGGTTTACTAATCCGGTGGTACCGGGTTCAGTCCCAGCAATGGAATTTTTTTATGGTACACACCAAAAAGGCCCTTAAGGGTTCACCCAGCTTCTAAAAATGGGTACCAGAGAAATCTGGGAAGATAAAGTGCCCAGGCATGGCACCGTGTTCCTCAGTATGCCTTAATGGCATGGAAGCAGGAATAAAGACTCACATGAAGAATCAAAAAAAAATTGCTTATGTTCTATTTAGCTCATAATTTATTCTTTTATTAGGAAAGAACAGCACCCTAATTTTGGGCGCACATCAGCGGTGGACAGCTTCCTTAGCTTCACTGCGAAGTCTCCTAGACAAAGAGCTTGAGAGCATTCGAGACGCTGGGACTTATAAATCTGAACGTGTGATCACTTCTCATCAGGGTCCATCCATTCTTGTGCAGGGCAGGAAGGAAAACATATTAAACTTCTGTGCAAACAACTACTTAGGATTATCAGTCAGTGCCATTTTCTCTCAGTGTTATTCGTTGTGTACTAAATGAGCTCCTGAATATGATGTAGATTGTTGTTGGTGATGATAATAGTGGTGATATACTGTTGGTGGATTGTTGTTGGTGTTGATGATGATATACTGTTGGTAGATTGTTGTTGGTGATGATGATGATGATATACTATTGGTAGATTGTTGTTGGTGATAATGATGATGATGATGATATTCTATTGGTATATTGTTATTGGTGATAGCGATGATGATATACTATTGGTATATTGTTGTTGGTGATGATGATGATAATATACTATTGGTAGATTGTTGTTGGTGATGATGATGATATTCTAATGGTATATTGTTGTTGGTGATAGCGATGATGATATACTATTGGTAGATTGTTGTTGGTGATGATGATGATATATACTATTGGTAGATTGTTGTTGGTGATGATGATGATGATGATGATGATATACTATTGGTAGATTGTTGTTGGTGATGATGATGGTGGTGGTGGTGATGATAATGGTGGTGATGATGATGATATACTATTGGTAGATTGTTGTTGGTGATGATGATGATGATATACTTTTGGTAGATTGTTGTTGGTGATAATGATGATGATATTCTATTGGTATATTGTTGTTGGTGATAGTGATGATGATATGCTATTGGTAGATTGTTGTTGGTGATGATGATGATAATATACTATTGGTAAATTGTTGTTGGTGATGATGATGATATTCTATTGGTATATTGTTGTTGGTGATAGCGATGATGATATACTATTGGTAGATTGTTGTTGGTGATGATGATGATAATATACTATTGGTAGATTGTTGTTGGTGATGATGATGGTGGTGGTGGTGGTGTGATGATGATGATGATGATGATGATGATGTACTGTTTACTTTAGCTGGCAGACATCACACTTTTAATTTAAATGCAGGCAAGTTTCATCATTTGGAAATAAACTTTGTTGTTCTAAAAATGGCTTCATTACAGTCGAGACATTCCCATACCCGCTCAGAATGGGTTTGCTGGCAGCAGGGACACTCTGGGTACTGTGCTCATTTCTGTGACAGATTTTCTAGAGTTTTGCTGGACAGCAGCAATCTGACCCGCTCTTCTCGTGATTTCCAGCTGCCAAAGAATTTTTTGCACATGTGTGACAGTGCGCATGAACATTCAGTCCCACTTCCTAGAGACTGAGGGAAAATTTATTGCTGGATGATTCATGAGAAAAAGTCCCTGCCACTTCAGATAGGATTACATCCAGGGCAAACATGTAACCCTGAGACCAACAGGTTCCCCCCCCCCCCCCCATCAAAGATTAAAGATTACAGTGCTAGTTTTGGGGTTTTTTTAACCAGACTCCAGTTTTACTTCTCAACTGGCACAGGTATAGAGGTTCAGTCTTTTGTCAGTAATTCCCAGTCTGCTTGACTTGTAGAAGTCTCTCATGGATTCCTCACAAATATCCCTGTATCTCAGTCTATCTCGTAGCTTCCTTACCTAAAGAAATTATGTAGTTTTTAGTTAACACTTGTCCTTCGTCTCTTAGAAAACTGAACAACACCCACAATACACGTACATTTTTTGTTATCATTCATCACAGACACCTTACTTTGTTGGGAAATGATGTTGTGTCATTTTTTTGGGTTTTTTTTAGCATTTATCATAGTTTAAAACTATGAACTCACAGCTACGAAACAAAACCATTTAGGTGTAATTATTTGAAAAAAAATTTGGAAAGCTATTTAAACAACTTATGCTTGATAATACAAAGATTTTGCAAGAATAGGCTGCTGATTTGTGTAATGATTACATCAAGAGATTTGCCTTTTCTTTGTTCCACAGAGTCATCCAGCTGTTGTGGAAGCAGGCAAGAAAGCTATAGATTCACATGGGGCTGGGTTAAGTTCTGTGCGCTTCATCTGTGGGACACAGGTATTTATGTTTTTTAAAAATATCTAGGACTAAATATCTAGCTTTTGTGCATTTGGGTCAGAATTTTACATTCTAGCATAAAGTTAGAATTACAAAGGCAGCATTGGTCTTTAAAAAATCTTGAGAAAATATTGCAGTCAAAAGTTATAAGCATGAAAACAGAGTTAAGATTATACAACTCATATGTAATACCTACCCATGTTTGGAAGCATGTAAAAGCTGGGAAACAACTAAAGAAATAGAAAACAGATTAAATGCAAATGAAATCAAATATCTGAGGAAAATACTCTGTATATAGTGGAATGATTTCAAGACTAACACAGTGATAAGGAAAATGAGTACACAATAACCAATTTAATCAGTGATCAGAAAAGGAGATGGACACATATCGGCCACATGATGAGAAGAACCAGTCAGAGAATCCCAAAACAAGCTGTTAAATTGGACACAACAGGACAAAGAGAAAGAGGTCGAGCATGTGGAAACTCTTAAAGAGAACGTTGTTGAGAGAGGCAAAATTAGTGGCCATAACCTTTGACGAGGTTGAAAAAACTCACAGAAAACAGAAAAACATGGTGAACCACAAGTCAAGCCCTATGTGATGTTTAATGGCACCGAAAGGTGTAGGATGTTCATCTCAAGGTCCACTCATTCATTGCAGCATTGAAATTACCATATGAAGAGAATGATGGTTCCTGCTCCAGATCCAGGAATGATGATCTGTAGCTGACCAAAATGAAAAAGTTCTTGTGGGGGAACGAGCATACTACAGCCTGATGAATGAAAAAGAAGGTCATTGTGGTCCTTGTCATGTTAGAGCTTAACTCTTCTCCGTGCCTCAGGAAAAAACACGGACGTTCAGTTGGAACTGGAATAAAAGTGCGGGTCTTGATCTGTATAGGGGGTATAGTTGTAAAATGGAATAGAAAACAGTATTACCATGTACTTATTATGTTTCAAAATATAACTAAATGTATGAAGATTTCATAAATGCAGAGTTTTTTAGGAAAAAAGAATTAATGTGATCTTTTTAGACAGTGATTGTGCCCAGCTTACCATCGGCTAGATCTAGATCTACACAGCTTACTATCTAAGATGTCTAGATCTACTTGTCAATCTCGTATTGTGATTCTATGTTGCATTCTCACTAAATTAATGTCTGAAATAACCTCCTAACTACTTCTCCAGTCGTCTAATATGTCTAGATCTTCTTGGGATACATTCAAGAACAGTGGTCTGGTCACATGCCATGTCCATACCCTCTATATACATCATCAAAAATTGAAAATTTTCGATGTTTCTCACTTGGCATCATTCGTAACTAAGCACTCTTTCACCATTTTGAAAAGTGTCACCAGACACGCGGACGAAATATGTACAATCTAAATGTTAAACCGTTTTTTTTTAATGAAACAAACCAGCCGTTGCTATAATGACGGTATGTAGCATGTCGGAAAACCGAAAGCGTCACTGTAGTGCCAGAAGGCACAGAAAGAGTTAAATGAGGAGCTTAGTTATTTCACTTTGTAGGGAGGACAATGTCCTGTCATCATCATCATCCTGTGTGTGTGCCTCAGGATGTGAGGAAAGACATAATGGGCTCTGACTCTGTCACTTGGCAGAAGTGGTGTAATCAAGATTCCAACAGCAGAAAGAAGTGCCAGGACAACCATTAAACACAAACCGACATGTAAACATCCATGGGATAGAAAAAAACAGACTCCCAAAGCAGGTTGTGAAGAATGGAGAGATATTTCTTCCACAAGGAGTGGATCCAGCTTCTAGAGGGCTCCTGGTTATCCAGTTTGACGTGTGATCACGTTTGCCTAGAAGCTATTTCCTTGGCCTCAACCAAACCACCATAACCCATTCTCCTTCCAGAGTGGAGCTTATGCTTCTTCATCATCATCACAAGCACATGCTGCAGATAACAACAACATTTTGCCCAGGTCATGCGGGAATTAACGGCATTGAGAAAGTGGACAAACTAGCAAGTGTGGCTTGAATTCAGGGTACCCTGAGAATGGATAAGGAGGAGATTGCAAGAGCCACCTTAGACAATCTGCAAATGGAAGATGACATCAGATTGAATGCAAAATGACAACAATCACATCAGGAGGATGATCAAGTTGGGGGAGGTGAGGAGAAGTGGACGTTTTTCCAAAAGAAGTGGTTTAGCATGTGTTATCCACAGGCAGCGTGTGACATGACTGGCTTCATCAGCAGACACATACTTCAGCGGGTGTTGAAACAGAAGGTGGGTCACATATGAGAATTGTCGGAGTGCGGGAATGCCAGTCTCTGATTACAGATTACAGGTGTAACCAAAAACAAGAAACATGAACCATATTTATTTACTTTACTTTATCCTTCCTCTTATACTGTAAGGTGTCAAGTGGAGATGCATTCGACGTTTTTGGGCCATATGAGTAGCTTCGATGATGTTCATGCCATAATTTGTAAGTGTTTCTGTAATATCATCTATCATCTTTTTTCAGGGGGGGGAGGGGTTTCTTCTTGATCTGTGTCCTGTAGTTCTTTTGTTGAAGCCCCTCATGGCTGATTGTCAGTGCGTCATTCTCATTAAGTGGGTAAACCAGTTAATTCTTTGTTTCTTTATGTATTGCAGGCATGATGCAGTTCCTAGCATTGTCTTATGTCTTATATTCTTGAAAGGAGATAAAACATGAACCATGCCATTTTTTTTTTTTTCTTTCAGTTTAGTATTTTTATTTTCCTAAATTAATGCCATGCCCATGTTCAACAATTATTTTGTTATCGTTCATTTATTATTATTGTTTTGTTGTTCAACATGTTGTTGTTAAACTTTTATTGTGTTCTCAATTGGTAAAGGACCTGCACAAGGCGCTAGAAGAGAAGATTGCTAAATTTCACGGAAAAGAAGATGCAATCCTGTACATCAGCTGCTTTGATGCCAATGCTGGAATTTTTGAGGTGTTGCTCAGCCCAGATGATGCTGTGCTGTCAGATGAGCTCAACCATGCCTCCATTATTGATGGAATTAGACTATGTAAAGCCAAGAGGCTTCGGTACAAGCATAGAGATCTTTCAGGTGGTTTTTCTGTTCTTTTTTTTTTTTTTTCCCCTATTCCTTAACCATTTAACTCTTCCCGGGCCTTTCATCGCTTAGACAACAGTTCTGGTTTCTCACGTGGTGCCTTTAATCACTCTAGTGATGTTTGATTTGTTTCATTAAAAACCTGGTGTAATGTTTAGATTGTAAACATTTGGTGCGCATGCTCTGTGACCTTTTTCAAAATGGCAGAAGAGTACTTAGTTATGAGGGAGAAAATTGAAATTTTCTGCAAGAAATTTCAATTTTTGGTGATGTAGATGGGGTTATGTATCAAGTAGATCTGATATGTCTAGATCTACTTGATACATTCAAGAACAGTGGTCTGGTCACAGGGCATGTCCATAACCCCATCTCTCTCTCTCTGAACCTTAAGTGCCCAGGGCACATGGGGCTTCTGCAAGGGTTTTCCACAAATGCCTGTCCTTCGCCTTTTTTTCTGCTCTTGCCCAGGATGTTGAGCGATAGAGGGCTCACCTGGGCAAGAGCAGAAAAAAAGGCGAAGGACAGGCATTTGTGGAAAACCCTTGCAGAAGCCCCATGTGCCCTGGGCACTTAAGGTTCAGAGAGAGAGAGATGGGGTTATGGACATGCCCTGTGACCAGACCACTGTTCTTGAATGTATCAAATAGAACTAGACATATTAGATGACTGGAGAAATAGTTTTATTTCAGGCATTATTTTAGCGATAATGCAACATAGAATCGCAATATGACATCAACAGGTAGATCTACGCATCTCAGATGGTTTGTAGTGTACCTCTAGACCTATCCGATGGTAAGTTGAACACAATCATTGTCTAAAACATCACATTACTTCTTTGTTCCTTAAAAACTCTGCATTTATGAAATCTTCATAAGTATTTAGTTATTTTGAAACATAATAAGTACACTTTTCACACGGAAATACTGTTTCATTCACATTTTACTAATATGCCCCTATGCATATCAAGACCTGCGCTTTTAATCCAGCACCCAACCGAACCTCCGCATTTCTTCCTGAGGCACGGAAAGAGTTAAAATCAGTCCTTTTTATCTCCTTTCATGAAAATGTAGCAAGAGAAATTCCACTGTTAGGATTCTGGGCCTGTCACAGAGTACCAGAGCACCTTTAGCCAGCTGTTTTCAGGGTGACCCAAGCCTTTATGAACTCATGGTGATTCTTTTGAAAGTTAATCTGTGAAAAATGTTGTGAACATTGATACTCGAGGGACTCTTCTCCAATAAATGCTGAGTCATATAGTGTAGGCAATGATGTCTGGATACAGTTTTGATTATCTGTGTTTCTTGAAATAGTGAATCCCTTTTCTTTGTTGATATCTGGTTCCACCTTGTGTTTAAGTCCCTAAATAGGAGCAAGCATGACATTTTTAGAGATAGCATTATTACGGTTAGTGAACTGGGGCTAGCCAAGTATAAAGGTTAATATCATCAGCTCCATCAGTTGGGCTAAAAGAGTAATGCCTGCTGTGGTTTTGTTGGCTGTTAAGTTTGCCTAGAAGCTATTTCCTTGGCCTCAACCAAACCACCATAACCCATTCTCCTTCCAGTGTGAAGCTTATGCTTCTTCATCATCATCACAAGCACATGCTGCAGATAACAACAACATTTTGCATTACTAAGAGAGATTAGAAGAACTTGTCCAGTTGTTAAAATGAATCTTCCACTTGTTCAGTTTTTTTGTCAGCAAAATTCACCACCTGAGGGAACATTTGAATCCCAGTTCTCTTTGATGGGGAACTAGGACGTAGTCATGCCACAGCTACAGGTCACTAATCCTGATATCTTAACTATCCCTCAGGCACATTGAATTTCATGCTTGTAACCACCGACTGCAATCAGATGTAAAAATATTATAGTGAAGCTTATGCAGTGATCCCGTTAACTGGTAATTGCCAGTAAATTACAGATAAAACAGGAGAAAAAAACGGAAGCTTTTGGAGGTTGTTGGTTACTGCAGCTGATTTATATTGTCAAAATCCTAGTAAAAAGAAACCAGCAAAATCATCTGGAGGATAATCAGACCGGTAGATTGATGAGGCTCTAGTTGTATGTAGGAGAATCAGCTTGACTTTGATTCACCATGTGAGCATTTTGTATAGATCAAATAGTAAGAAAAAAAAATCACACAGACATTTAATTCTGGCTGATGTTTTTAAAGTGTGTTTAATTTTACATTAAACAAAAAAAAAAAAAAAACATAAAAATATGGTATAAAATACTGAATGTTGTATTGACAAAATGGGTATATTGATAAGAACTTCATGCCAGATGAAAGATAAAATTTTACCAGATTAGAAAAATCCTAGCATGATCACTGAGCTTATTAATTATGAAAAAGTATTACGGTTTTTCAGGGCATGAAAAATTGTATAGGAGTTTCAGCAATGGCAAAAAAAAAAATAAAGTTTGGGAAATGCTATAACAGGCAACTAATTACGGAAATTAGAAAGATGAGCTTAAGAAGAGGAGAGTGAGGAATGATGTCATTGTGATGCGCAAGAGATAAAGCCTGAGAACTTTAGTGCATGGGGGCTCATAATAGAATGAGACAGAGCAGATGGTTGTGTTGAATAGTAGTAGTAGAGTTAATGAAATAGCTAAGTCTCTGCAGGATGGCATCTCAGGGTTAAGCCCAAACTTGGCTTCAGTATGTTCCACTCAACCTAGCTGCAAAAAAAAATAATAAATTGGTACCAGACACTTATGTTCCTCTTAAAGAAAAAAAAATGTCTGCAAGGCAAGGCACCCCTGTGTGGAAAGTATGTATTTGCTTGTAAAAGTGAAAACGGTTTGTTCAGAGGAATATCGGTTCCGGTTTCACAGGTCTAGACTGAAGCAAACAGAAATAAAACATAAGTAGGTAATGAGCTGGCGCTGGTGACAGATGTGATCTGGCAGGAGCAGTGCTTTGCTTGTTGTCTGAAGTAAGTGTACAGTGGTGAAGCTGTTCTGCAGGCTCTATTCACAGTTTTATGTTCTCCAGATCTCGAAGCCAATCTTGTATTGGCCAAGGACTGTCGTCAGCGATTGATTGCAACTGATGGTGTATTCAGCATGGATGGCAATGTTGCCCCTCTCAGGTAGAAAGAAATAATGTGAAGAACATGAATGTCAGTAAAGTAATTAAGGACATTGAATAATTGATAGAGCATTTAAGGACATTGAGTAATTGATACGGAGAATTAAGGACATTGAATATTTGATATGGAGAAATTAAGGACATTAATTATTATTAAATGAATATTATTATAATAAAAATATTTAAAAAATAGTAATTAAGCAATTAAGTAGCAAAAGCAAGTGCTAGACTGCAAAAAAAAAAAAAACAACAAAAAAGCATGGATATCGGAAAACCCATGGAAATGCATACATGAAAGATGAGCAGCCAAATTAGCCATGTTGAATGTAAAGACATATCTTGGAAAAGATTTGGCAAAAGTAACATACAAAGAACTAGACAATAAAGTAAAAAGTTCAGCTAGAGGAGATAAAAGAGAATACATAGACAGTATGGTGGAAGAAGCAGAGAAAGCAGCAAAAACAGAAGACAACAAAACTCTATAACATACAAAAGAGGCTAACAGGTACTATTACATCCAAAGACAAATCTTTAGAAAAACTGGCACCCTGTTAACATCAGGTAGGGACCAAAAACAAAGAAGGGCCAAACACTTCCAAGAAATACTTATTTGAACACATCCAAAAGAATTGATAGACCTTGAAACTGACTTAGCAGTCCCACAGCTAAATGTCAACCTAGATGAAATTATATTGAACAAAATTGAAACAGCAGTGAATCTAATGGCTAACAATAAAGCTGCAGGTGTAGATGAAATAACAACCGAAATGTTAAATGCTATTAACAATGACAACATGAGCCAACTACAGAGAATGTTTAATAAAGTTTAGAAAGAAGAAAAGATCTCTTCAAAATGGAAAAAAAGGAATCATTGTTAAAATACAAAAAAAAGGCAACCTTAGTGACTGCAGTAATTGGAGAGGAGTAAACTTACTGTTAGTTGTGTCAAAAGTATTTTGCAAAGTCATTCTGATTAGAATTAAAGATGTAGTGGATACTGCAATAAGAGAAGAACAGGCAGGATTTCAAAAAGGGAGAAGCTGTCTCGACCAGATCTTTACTCTAAGAATAATACTTAAAGAACATATTGAAAAGCAAAAACCATTAATCCTGAAGTTCATAGACTTTAAAAAAAGGCATTTGATAGCATACACAGATATTCATTGTGGAGAATTTTAAGATTATATGGAATACCATCAGAAATTGTCAACATCATTAAGGATCTCTAAATTTTTTGTGCAGTCAACTCATAAAAAGGAATGAGCAAATCATTCACCAGACTGAAACAAGGATATATACTATCTCCCTTGCTTTTTGAAATTGCCAGACTTCATAATGAAAAAAATGTTGCACAGGTAAAACAGGCATTGATTGGATATATGGGACCCAACTAGAAGATCTTGATTTTGCTGATGACATCAATATGAATTTGATGCAAGAAAAACAAGATATCCTGTCTTCACTGGCTAGCAAAATAGGACTTGAAATTAACAAGGAAAAAAAAATAATGAAACTTTCCATTAATCAAAAAGGAAAAGTATAAGTAGAGGGAACAGCTGTTGAAGAAGTACACCAGTTTGCATACCTTAGCAGTTACATAGACCAGGATGATGACACCAGAAAGGAAGTTAGAATTAAAATTGCAAAAGCAGCATTGACCTTCAAGAATCTCGAGAACCTGCGGCACTCAGAAGTTATAAGCACAAAAACCAGGATAAGATTATTCAATTCACATGTAATATCCCTCCTCATTTATGCATGTTATTGCAGGAAAACAGCTAAAGAAATAGACAAGAAATTAGACTCCTTTGAAAACAAATGCCTAAGGAAAATACTTGGCATAAAGAAGAACAGATTCAAGAACAGTGCAGAGATAAAGCAGATGAGTGAACAACTAACCTGTCTCATGGGTGATCAGAGAAAAGGAGATGAACATATATTGGTCATGTGATGAGAATTAACAGTCAGAGAATCCCAGAACAAGCTATCAAGTGGAACACAACAAGCCAAAGAAAAAGAGGTTGACCACATGAAACTCTAAAGAGGACAAATTAGCAGACATAAAATCCCTTGATGAAGTTGAAAAGCTCGCCTAAAACAGGAAAATTTGGCGAACTACCATGCAAGCCTTCTGTGACGTTTAACAGCACAAGAAGGATGTAAGATGTGATTAAGGATATTGAATAATTGATAGAGCAATTAAGGATATTGAGTAATTGATAGAGCAATTAAGGATATTGAGTAATTGATAGAGCAATTAAGGATATTGAGTAATTGATAGAGCAATTAAGGATATTTAGTAATTGATAGAGCAATTAAGGATATTTAGTAATTGATAGAGCAATTAAGGATATTTAGTAATTGATAGAGCAATTAAGGATATTTAGTAATTGATAGAGCAATTAAGGATATTGAGTAATTGATAGATTAATTAAGGATATTGAGTAACTGATAGAGCAATTAAGGATATTTAGTAATTGATATGGAGCAATTAAGTATATTTAGTTATTGATAGTGCAGTTAAGGACATGGAGTAATTGGTAGAACAATTAAGGACATTGAGTAACTTATAAAGCAGTTAAGGACTTGATGTAGTAGAAGATGTGGTATAAAGAAACTAAAGACATGCCATAATTGATAGAGCTATTTAGAACATGAAGTAGTGGTTTTTTTTTCTTTTAAAAATCAGTCCATGCATTTGACAAACAAAAACTGAAAGCTGATGATTGTTAATAGAAAAAATATATAACAAAAAAGTAAAGTGAGGCATTGAGAGAAAAAAAACCCAGAAATATAAAAAGGTCACTTATGAATGAAATCAGTGCTTCAGTCTTGCACTCAATTGAAATAAGTACTTGAGCCATATAATTATGAGACTAGTGCTTTATCTGTACAGTCAGTTGAGGTCAGTACCTGACACATGCTGTGTACTGATGATGAGTTTGTGTTTTTGTTTTGAAAATTTCAGGGACATCTGCGACCTGGCAGACAAACACCAGGCTGTGGTTTTTGTGGATGACTGTCACTCCACAGGATTCTTTGGCCCCACTGGCAGGTCAGTAGGACACTGTTATGTCAGTACGGAATGTATGTTACAAGAAGTATATGATAGATAAAGCTGTGGATGAAAAGGCTTTGAGGGGATAATGGAATAAAAATTGTGTCTGATACTTATTGTTATTTCATTTTGATACAATGATGCTTATATTGAGGACTGGGGAGTAATGTGATAGAAGGCAAGTGTAATGTCTGAGATGGTACAGTTACCTGAAATTTTTAACTGTAGACAAAAAGGACTCAGTGCTACTTTCCTGCAGTGATTGCAGAAGCAGTCTTTCACCCTAGCTTGTCTTCCCTGTGCTGGTGGACCTTGTTAAGAAGTCAGCTTTGTAGGTCTGAGTGGGCTTCTTTCAAGCCAGGAAGGCCACACTGACCACCACCTATAGTGAGTTTTTTGCCTCTTTTATAGGATCTATGACATTGTTCCTTCAGTAACTTAGTCTTAGTTTCATTAAGGTCCTGTAACTACAACACAGACATTATATGTTGTAGATTCGTTTAAAGTGGCCTACCTCTTTCTTTTGACAGTCACTAAAAATCTACAAGAAAGTTCACTTCATGTCAGGTTGATGTAGATATTTTTATACATGGCACCTTTCAGTTCTGAAAAGTTTTTTTTTTTCTCTTCCTTCTTTATGCAATGAAGAGGCACAGAAGAATACTTCAACTTGAATGGCCGAGTTGACATAATAAACTCCACTTTAGGGAAAGCTCTAGGAGGAGCTGCAGGTAAGATCACAAGAACCTGATAGGTCCAGCTTTATTCAGTTGTTTATTAAGTGCCATGGTGATAAGTGTAAATCTTAATAAAGAAAATAAATAAATAAAACGTAAATATTTGGGCACATTAAATGTCATGATAATTTAGAGAAGACCGTCTTGGAAGGGTACATAATGGGAAAAAGAAAGAGAGGAAGACCAAGGCGAAGATGGCTGCAAGACATCGTTGATGATCTGCAAATGGATGCATCAGCGGCAAGCCATCTTGCTTACAACAAAGAGGCCTACAGGAGAGGTGTTAGGCAAAGTTCTGCAAGGGACATGCAAGGAGAGCTGTTAGGCAAAGTTCCGCAAGGGACATGCAAATGAATGAATGGCTGGTGATAAGCATAGGCAGTGATTGTGATAGGATTTTTTGAAACTGGTACAGTTGTACTTGTCTTTTACTTTGCATGAAGCACTTTCTGAAATACTGGGTTTCTCATTACAGCATTCATTCTGTATACTATTTTTATGTAAATTAAGCACATTTTACAAACATCGGCAGAAACTGAATGTCCATGTGAAATGTTTTTATTATTTGTGGCAAGATTTAACCTATACAAAATGCTCACATACTGAACCAAAATCAAATCTAACTGATTCTCCTCGACGCAAATTCAGCATCATCAGCCTCCAACCAATTTTGCTGTTTGCTTTTTTTTTTTTAACCAGGTTTTTTATTATATTTTGGTTTTTCTCGTTTCCAGTTGAAAATTTTCCAATTTACTAGTAATTGCTGGTTAATGTGATTACTAATAGGTAATCATTCTTTTTTTTTCCTTCATTTCTGTTTTGCTTGGTGAACCCGAAGGCGTTTTTCTTTAGGCTTCCCTATATGGCCTTGAAATGGCATTTTTAGCATGTCAGATAACTCCACAAAACTACCACAGTAAACCTGTATATTAATATCTTGGTGGTTTAGTCACTGATTTTTTTAACTGCTGCTGTAAGAATTGCTATAAATGTCACAGGGTTAGAGCGTCTTTCTTTTTTTTTTAAACCTTTTATTGTTTCTGTAGCAGTGCTATTTTTAGTCATTGCGTACTATGCTTTTGATAGAATTCAGCATCTGTTATTGTTACATCCTTTTGTCATTTCTGCTAGGTGGATATACAACTGGACCAAAGCAGTTGATAGACTTGCTAAGACAAAGATCAAGACCATATTTATTTTCCAATACCCTGCCACCCCCAGTCGTGGCCTGTGCTAGCAAGGTATGGCTGCTCTTGAAAGTGGAAGTAGAATACTTTGGTTTTGTATAACTATAAACATTGGTCATGTAAAATGTATATATTTGTGGATGGAAAGTGCTGGAGTTATTCATACATATTTCTACTGTTTATGATGTTTCCAAGGATGGCCATTTTTGTTGTTGTTGTTCTGCTGCTGTTTATCATATAGGTTTCTGCTTCATTTTTTTGTATTTGTTGGTGTCATTTTACTTGTTTTCTGAGACACATTTTTTTTAAAGCCAGTTTTTAATAATGGATATTTATATTTATATATATATATATATATATATATATATATATATTGTGTGTGTACAGTTTACTCTGGCATTCTTTGGTTGCAGAGGTGTTGTCTCTTATTAACGTGTGCCAGATACAAGTTTTATATATCAGTGTTATTGACTTAAATGTATGTTAGAACTAGGCTACAACTCACTTCCATTTGTTGAGAAGACAGTTTACTAAATCTGTGCTATTCCCTATCTCATCAGTCATCCAATATATTATAGCAAATAATATTCTTTTGGTTGTTTCTTTTGTTATGCTTATATATATTTTTTTTAAAAAAATGGAATTTGGATTGAAGATATTCTTTAATGCAGTAGGTATGGACTTTGTCATCTCGGAGTTAAACTTAATTTTGTCTTCAAAAGTGTTGAAGGCCATAAAAAAAAATTACAAATGTCAATCTGGCATATGTGTTCTGGGTTGGCAAACCCAAACTGACCAAGATCCTGTCCATATGTACACCCCCCCCCCCTCCCAGTAATGGGCCCAGCCTGACTAACGGGGCAAGATTGCTATATAGGCGGCTGCATCTGGTAAAGAAATATTGATGCTAAATTTTTTTAAATGTGAAGCTTTGTTTGCTTTTTTCCCCTCATTTCTGCAGGCTTTGGACCTTGTAATGGAAAATACAGATTTGCCCAAGAGAGTGTTGTCTAACACACTGTTATTTAGGACACGTATGAATGATGCTGGCTTCACAATATCTGTAAGCTGAGATAGAAGTTACTGTGCTTAACTAGTAGTGCTGTTTCTTATTCTGCTTTAAATGGCTTTGTGTTTTGGTTTTTGTTTTTTTTATTTTTGGAAGATGAAACGTGGCATGGCAAATATTTATTCTGATAGGCAAAAGTACGTTTTTTTAAAACCACTTCAACTTTTTTTTTTAATGAAAGAAGTTGAAACTTAGAAAGGAACTGTATAAGGAAAAAAGAGCAAATAAATTGGGGGGGGGGGGGGCTGGCATGAACTAAAATAACTGATTCAGGCCAGAAAGTAAAACAACTAAAGAATCTGGAGAGGAACAGACAGAGCTACAAAAATAAGATTTATAAGGGCATGCATCTTTCCCATCGCAACATATGCCTGTGAGACCTGGGTACTTAACAAAACAGCTGAGAAACACATAAATGCCTTTGAATGTAAATGCTACAGAAGAATTCTTCAAATATCATGGACACACAAAAGAACAAATATATTCATACTACAATAACTTAATATTGAAGAAGGCTGGCTAGTAAAGAGGATTAAAGAGAGAAAACTTAAATATTTTGGACACATTAGATGTCATGGTAATCTAGAGAAAACTGTCTTGGAAGGGTACATAATGGGAAAAAGAAAGAGAGGAAGACCAAGGCAAAGATGGCTGCAAGACATCGTTGATGATCTGCAAATGGATGAATCAGCATCAGGGCATCTTGCTCATAACCAAGAGGCCAACAGGAGTGCTGTTAGGGAGGCAAAGTTCCACAAGGGACATGCAAATGAATGAATGAGGGCAGGTTTTGATGGCAAAGCTTGTTTGACACTTTCATCAAGTCAGGGAAAGGGGAGGGGGGAATACACTACAAGTAGTATGTTCAATGTACCTAAGTCATTGGATTAAATCACGCAATGTAGGCTTTATCTATATCATTTTTATGATTACAGATGCCTTGTATATCCCCATTCTTAACAATTTTATAATTACAGATGGCCAGTATATCTCCATTCTTAGTCAGTTTATGATTATAGATGCATAGTATATCCTCGTAACACCCAAACCAGACTGTGAGAATCATCAGGATAACCAATTTTGTTAGGATTTCAAAAATAAATCGGTAGCTTGGTTTTACCCTACATATAGATATTTGAGAACAGAACAGCTGAAAGGAAATTCTAATCTAGTAGAACAATTTTTTTTTTGGCTGCTGTTCAGAAATCCCATACCCCATTTTTTGGTTCCCATTCTGCAAGGGAGTGTGTGACTATACTCATGTGCTGTGCCCTGAGGCATCGGTAACCATGTCTTTCCACAGTTTCCAATCTGTCATCCATCAGTTCTGTTGTTGTGCTTCTCTCATGCCATTTTATCAAGCCATCTAATATTTTCTCTCTTGGTCTACCTCACCCTTTCCTGCCTCCAGTTTTCCCTGTTGTCATGATATTTTCAATCCCTCCTCTTCTCATTATATGGCCAATGAATCTAGACTATTCCCCCCCCCCCCAACGGTATGTTTATTAAAGCTCATTTCTCATTGGCTTTCTTTAAACATTCCTCATTTGTTATTTTGGCTGTCCATGATATTCATAACATTCTTTAGAGGCAGCTGAAATGTGGTAACTACAAAGAATGTTATGAATATCATGGACAGCCAAAACAACAAATGAAGAATGTTTAAGGAAAGCCAATGAGAAATGAGCTTTAATGTCCATAAGTTCTGGTTTTTTGTTTTTTTTTGTTAGTGACTATGATTTGCTTCCACATAGCAATAGTGGCTCGATATAGCATTTCACGTTCTTTTCCTAGTATGTATTGCACAAAATAGATTTCATTTTCTGAAATATCAACAGTTAAGAAGCCCTGGTGTAAATTAATATTAGACAAATATTGCTTTTTTTTAATTAAACTTCTAAAGTAGATGAAACTTTTAACTAAGGATGCGGGAGTCAAAGGATCTCACTAATTGTCATTATTAAGTGCCTTTTTTTTTAATGCCTCTATTTCAGTGAAGATAACTCCACATAAATTGAATCCTCACTGTGTTAGTACTGCAAGTAAATGTAATGGAAGAATTAGTACATATTCATCCTGTGATTTTTAAAGAAGAGAAAATAGGCAGACATCTGTATTGTGGTAGTTTGTTTTTCCATCACAGTGGAACATTCTAAGAAAAAAAGCCAGACATTGCAGCAGAACTGGATAGCATTGAATAGTTTTTAATTATGGGGCGCTTACCAGCAAAGACTGTGCAATGGAGGAACAATGAAGGGCAACAGGAGACACTCATAATATTGTGAAAAAGATCGAGCTGTGTACAGTCAAAGTGCCATTGTCACTGTCACCAAACACACACTACGAACAACACTGAGGTTAAAGGCCAAGCACATATGGTAGTGTTCTGAATGCAAAGAAGTCCATCTCTAGGCCAACAGCAGAGCATGGCCATTCTTCAACTTCAGAGTTCAAGGCCTGGTGTATAAAGTGTACACTGAAGAAGCTGCTGTTCTCTTTATCATCAAAAATTCGTGGAATCCATTACATCGTCTCTTGATTTTACGTTCTGAGTAATTATGATTTTTAAATCTCCTCTAGGGTGATCGTGATCACCCGATCTGTCCAGTCATGGTGGGAGATGCCAGGCTTGCCTCACAGTTTGCTGACCAAATGCTGGGTAACCATCTGTCTTTCAACATTATGTTTTTTGCTAGTATAATGTCTGCTAGTCAACTTTGCTTTATGTTTTATTGGATAATCTTTGTCTTAACTTTCCACATTTATTCCTAGGTTTATTAATCTACTGAATCTTTATCTTAAATTTCCACATTTATTTCCTGGATTATTAATCTTCTGAATCTTTGTCTTATACATCAGTTATTTCTTGATTATTAATCTACTGAGCAAAAATGAATTAATGCTTATCATCAAGCAAAGAAGCATGTGTAAGCATGAAAAAAATCTTAGATAATTAATTTTCTATGTTTGGTTACTGATTTCACTGGCCAGAAGAGTAGAACGTCCTTCTGTTTCAGAATCCAAGCCATGGGCCCTCATACTTTGGAAAAGTTTCATTATCTATATGGTAGCTATGTGATTTCTTCTTCTTCATTCGCTTCTACCATCAAGATCGCCCCGTGATCCTACTGAATTTACCCCTGTGGTTCTCGCGAAAGTCTCATTTAGGATGGAAGCTCAGAGCATCATGGGGCTTGGGCCTATATTCTCGGTGGGTCGCAGAAGCGGCATTGCATGGTTTTCATTGCACCAGTTCAGCCTCAAGTTGGACTTTCTCACCAGAAAACCTCGATGTCGTTAGGATATGAATATATCCCCGCTGGGTGAGAGGAGGTTGTCTATCTAGACTGCCTGATCCAGTGTCCCCAACTTTAGGGTTCTGCGGTCATGACCGCCACCCTTCCTGGCTGTGACAAAGATGGAGCCCCTGACGAGGAGGATGAATCCTCACAGCTAGTGAGTCTTACCCCTGGGTTAAGCTGGTTTAGGCCTATTACCCCAGTTCTGGTGTACACAGGACGTGGCCGGCCTCTAGAGCAGAGGTGCCGTGATATGGGTAGCCCTCACCATGAGACTACTGGCCATACCTATTTAACTTCACTTAATCCTTTCCATCACCTTTTTCATGGCGGCGCCGCTCAGCAACCCTAATTGCATTTTTCTTCATTGGCCGGGAGGAGTTTTGGCCCACGCACGGCACCAAAGAATTTTGCCACCGTGCATTAAATGCAAAATAATTTTTTTTCAGAAAACATGGGTAACCTTTAATGAGCAAACGCTACGCTACACTAAAAAAACATGGTAAAAACTTGGTGAATTTTCAAAATGACAGTGATGTAGTTAAGAAGAAATAGCCAGCAATTGATATTCCTTTTTTGTACTAACAAATTTTTGTCACAGACCCCCACAGCAGGTTCTGTGGACCCACAGGGGTCTGCAGGCCACCATGTAGTCAGGTTGTAAACATCCAACACAGTGATTCTCAACAGGGAGGCTTGTGGTTCCCCTGGGATAATTTCAAGTCTAAGGGGAGGAATTACCAGCGTAAAGAGTGTATAATGGTGAAAATTCTTTCTGGTTGGTTTAATATATAGTGAGGATTTAGGAGAAGTCTGGGTAGAAAAGGGAGGATTGATACCTGGACCATTGGAAATCACTAATCTAACAGTAATAATCAGTTAATAGTGGTAAATTAGAGACAGAACATAACCAGATTTAGATGGATGTAGCTGCTGTTACAGCATTGCTGGATGCTATTGCTGAACTTTCTGGTGCATTCAGAGATGCTACTAATGCACAAAGACCTACAGTAGCCAAGGCTACACTCTATCTTTTAAACCACCTGGAAGTCAGTCATAAAATGATGAACCAGTATCTGGATTATGAATATCCAGCAGTATCCAAAAACCCACCTAAGAGGAGGGGTATGAAGTTGATGGAAAATATGAGGTTCCAAAAGATTTATTTCCAGCTTGTAAGTGTGTCTTATATAGCAGGGAGATGCAGTTAGTTAACTCAGTATATGGTATTAGTTTTGCATATTACATCTTTGTCTGCCTCTGTGTTTTACAGATAGAGGCATCTACGTAATTGGCTTTAGCTATCCTGTGGTACCAAAAGACAAAGCTCGCATTCGCGTTCAGATTTCTGCCTCTCACACGGTGGCAGATATTAACAGAGCCGTTGATGCCTTTGTTGAAATCGGCAGGAATCTGAAGGTCATCAAATAGTGTGAAGGTCATCCAGCGGGACATGCTGAAGTACCTGTTTTAGATGGTTGAGTATAATGTGATGACTCGCATTCTTGACAAAGACATGTGGGTTTAGTGTGTTGAAAGAAAAGTGTTTCATGAGCAGTGCTGCTAATTGATGGTTTTTTGTGCTAATGAAACTGCATTTCTTCATGAACTTCAATCATGGTTATCATCGTAGACTTGAAGTATAGGACCACAAGTCTTTCCTAACTTGAAATGTGTATGTCACTTATTTTGTGTGTGTGTTTTTTTTTTTCCATGTTTTCATTTTTTTTTCTTATAATTAACATTTTTTTTTTTGGGTGTTTTTTTTTTGGTTGCCATTTTTGTTTTCTTTTGAATCTTAGAAGTTGCTTGATTCGTTTTTTTTTTTTTTTTTAAACATTTGGCCTGGACACCTTGGCTATTTCTACATCCTTGGTTGGAGAAACAACTGCTTCATGGCTGTAATTTCAGTCATTTATTTATTTTTTTTGTTGACTATGCGTTCTCTCATTATAATCAACATATTTGTATTTGATGTAATTCTGAATCAGTTTCACCTTTTTTTATATTTGTTGTCTGGTGTTGTTATTGTTTATTGTCAAGACCATATGTGAAATCTCCCAATAGCCATGGCTCTGTTCTCTGTCACACACGTGTGCCAACATAAACACCTGCACATTATACAAGTGTCAGTCAGTCAATCAGTCATTTGCATGTCTGTTGTGGAACTTTGCCTCCCTAACAGCTCTTCTGTAGGCCTCTCAGTTGTAAGCAAGATGCCATGCTGCTGATGCATCCATATACAAGTGTGCACTTCACAGTTATTTTTACAGTAAAATGAAATTTCCATATGTGTGCATTATATTTGTGAAAATAAGATAATTGTGTACATTTTCTTGAGGCCAGCGTGTTTTTTTTTTCCTGCAATATATCTTTAAGCCCACCTAGTATTTCTTGTTTAATGTGTCTCAAAAGACCACTGAGTATTTGTTGGTCTCAGAAACTTGACAGTTGTTTTGTGTATTTGTTGTTCACAGTGTCTGAATGGCATTTTTTTGTTGTTTTTTTTTTTTAATTAGTTGTTCTTTACTGTCTTAGCATGAATATGTTGGTTACTGTATCTCAAGTTCATACAAGAAATTTGACAAAGATATTGGAATTTTTATAAGAAAATTATTTTTATCCCTTGTTTTTTTTAAAATTAATATTATCAACTTGATTTAATTGTCAAGTTATCATAGCTGTTGATGATACTAACATATTGCATTGATCAACATTCCATGATAATTTTTTTTCAGTGAGAATGATGTGTTATGTAAAAAAAGGTAGTTGCAAATGAAGAAGCATGCAGTTGTTACAGCCACAAACATAATAAATGTACTAGCAAAAGACATTTTCTGAGGATATTTTTCTGTTTTATTGATCCATATCACTTATTCTGAATTTTGTTAAAAATGTGGCTGCATCATTTTCTTGAATACAGGGTTTGTTTTTTCATTGTGAAGTTTTATGCACTTTTTATTTTTGGTAAACTTTTCCAGTACCATGTTTTTTTTCTCTTGAAAGCTCCACATTTTTTTTGTTTTAATATCTGGATTTAATTTTTTTCATTGAAAAGCACAATTATAATTTTTATGCTGTATGATTTAGTCTGGGTCCCCCCTTTGTTTTTTTTTCTTCATAGTTGTTTTTTTTTTTTTCTTGTTTTGTTGTAAGGGTGCCACCATGGTGGTCTAGTGGTCAGTGTACTCACCTGCCGATCATAGGGTCTCTGGTTCAATTTCACACTAGCACTGAATTTTTTTGAGGCCGACCAGCACCAGGCCATTGCAGTCTCAGAAAATGGATGCCTGCAACAGCGAAGAGCCACAGCAGGACTCAAGCACTTCCAGCCGGCTGGCTCTTGATGAATTTTTTTTTTTTTTACTCTCAGTAAGCAACCCATAACTGACGTGCTAGCGTCAGGATTGACGAAACAAAGCTGACCAAAACCCTGTCCCGTCTCAGGTAACAGGCCTAGCCCAGTTAATGGGACAGTGGTTGCCATATTCCCCGTGGTAGTGGAATCTGTTAAAGAAGTACTGCACGCTCTCTGCTTATTAGCTCCAGTCAGGGACTGAAATAATTAGTGATCGTAACCCGCTCCGACTGCAACTGATGCTGTGCTTCTACATAATAACTATGTCAGCTGCATATAAAACCACTTTGCAGTTCCATAGAGATTGAAAAAAGGTGGGTTTTAAAATAGTTCTTTCTTCACCTAGCATTGTGAAATATGAATTCCTTGCACTAAAATTGTCCTGTGGACTTATTATGCCTTGTGACTGCAGGAACATCTGAGCCTGTTATAAAGAAGTGAGGTCATGCTAATTATTCAGTGTGACCTCTTGACATCATTATTGGGAGAAAAATATCACAGAGTAATAGTTTTATGAATTTTTTTTTTTTTTTATCATCATTTCAACCCTTGGAAGGTTGGCTGCAGAGAACCTCCACTCTGCTCTGTTTCTCGTCTTTGTAGAGCACTCAGCCAAACTTGTCCCTGTCCATCTCTTGATGTTGTCCACCCATCTATATCGCTGTCATCCTCTTGTTCTTTTCCGTTTGACCTTGCCCTAAGAAGGGTCTTAATATAATGTTGTGCCTTTTGACGTGCCCAAAATATCTTGGCTGTCTTGTTTTTATGATTTTCAATATTTCTCTTTTCACTTCTAGTTGGTTAAGCACTTTGTTGTTTGTTTTCTTTTCTGTCTATGAGATATGCCCTATTCTTCTCTAAATCCACATTTCAGAGGTCTCAGTTTTCTTTTCTCTTGTTATATTCAAGGTCCAGGCTTATGCACTATAAAGGAATATTGAATATATGTAGCATTTTATGATACGTAATCTCAGTTGCTGTGATACTTGTTTTGATGTAAGGATCTTCCTCATTCTGCTGAAGGTGTTTTTTTTTTGCCAGTCCTATTCATTTGCTAATTTCTGTTTCATATTTTCCATCCTCTGTTATCATGTGGCCCAAATATCTTAAGCTTTTCGCCTGTTCAAGTAATTCTTCATTTATTTTTATATTTACTGTTGGCTTTCTTTCTTCTTTGCTGATTACCATGACATTTGTCTTTCTGATATTTCCAGTCCATACTTTTGACTTTCATTGTTTATTTGCATCACTAGATTCTGTAGGTCTTTTTGATTCTCTGCCATCAGCACAGTATCATCTGCATATCTTAGGTTATTGATTACTATTCCATTAATGTTTGATCCAGGCATTTCACTTTCTTTGAATATCTTCTCTGTATAAAAGTTAAACAGACGTGGAGAAAGGACACATGCTTGTCTGACCCCTCTCTTATATCTGTTGGTGTTGATTAGTTTATGTGGACTGCACAACTACTGTCTGTTCCCAGTATAACTTGCTTATTATTCTCATGTCTTTGCTGTCAACATTTTAAGGTTTACCAAAGGCTTTACAAATTAAAAATGATCAGATGTGTAAATTTTGTGGAGATATTCATTTAATTTGTAAAGCTGATAAATTTTGGTGCTATTGCCTTTATTAGGTAGATTATTTCCACATTTTTTTTTCAAGGGGACTGGCTAGAGTAGTGGTTAGAGCACTTGTCTAGCAACCAAATGGTTGAGGGTTCGAATTCCCAGCTGAGCGGGAATTTTTTTTCTTTCCGACCAGTAAGGCCAGAGGTCAACCAAGCCTCGTAAAATGGGTACCAGAGAAAATCTGGGAAGGAAAGGCAGTGAGGAAAGGAACTGGCCACCCTACCCCACACGCTGATGGCCTAGAATAATGAGATCTCTAACGCTTCATACGCTATGGCATTTGCTATGGGACTGTATTTACCTTATATCTATTTTTTTCAAGTGTGGAGATTAAATATTTCAGTAAATTATTTTTATCACTGTTTAATTCTACTTCATTTTTCTCAATAAATAGTTTAATTTGCCACTTGTCACAGCCTCAAGAATTTGCCAGATTCTCATGTAAGATGCTTATACATTTTTTTAAAAAACAAATCACCAGCACTGTCAATGATGTGAATCCAATTTGCAAAATTTGGTTTGATATATGTATGCTACTTGGGGTTTTTAAAAAAAATTTTTGGCAGGTCATAGAAATGTAAAAAATCCTGGAAAAGTGAAAGAAAATAGTTTATATTTTGTCACTTTTGACTCAGGGCTATTGAGATCTGATAAGATCATGTTTCATGACTGTAACAATCAAATGCTGACTGAATTAGTGTGTTTGTGATGTATTGGTTCGTTAAGAACTGACTTTTGTTTGAATTTTTGTTTTCTCTTTTGTTATTCAGTTTCCGCTTTATATCAACAGACATTCCTGATCTGATTTCTTATATGAATCTCATTTACAAGATTTACATTTTTACCTACACCATTTTGATATTTCAGTATTTGTAATCAAAATATAGCAGTTTTTGTGCTCTCAAAAAAGTAATGGAGTAACTTGTTGATTTAATGGACTGATAATGCTAAAATTGTCTGTTAAATTTAATTTAGTTGGTGCTTGGGGGGGGGGGTCTTTTTATCTCCTTTTTTTGTTTTAAATGAAAAAGAAGCTTTAACACAGTAGATGGTTTTGTACAATATAAATACACTAACCAAAACATATGCAGTATAAAATGCATATGGTGCAGTGTTTACAATTCTTAAATGTTTATCATTAGTTATCAGGTCCATTAAATTCAGAATCAGGGTCAGTTAAATCAAGGGTTATGTAAAGGTTAAATTGTGATGTATGTGGACAGCTGTTCTTCAGTGTATAGTTTTTTTTGTTTGTGTATGACTGTTTGTTGCATTATGAGCATCATCTAATGCTTGGTTGTTGAAGGTAAAGTGGTTTTGTTTATCTCCATAGTCTTCAACTTTGTGAAATCACAGTTTTTAGTCATATTTCAAGATACAGAACTTGTTATCTGCAGAAGATTGTCCTGAGTTATCATAAGCTGTTTTGTATGTTTTCTGAATATTGTGAAAGTGGAAACTGTTTTAGAAGAGGCTTGTTGGACACAGGAGCAGCACTGGGGATGGTGAATCAGCTTCACAGGGGAGCAAATGGTGTGGGTTCTAGACCAGATCCAGCACCTGGTAGTTGAAGAAAATTTATGTCTGGGAGCAACTTATGGAATTTAAGAATATTTGCTTCCAAAGGCTTAGAACATTAGAGTAAGCCGTGCACTCAGTTGTGAGTGTGCTAAGGAAAAACAACTTCATTCAGGTAAGAATCAGTTCCATGTGTCAGAGGATGATGCCCTAGCAAATCTCTAGTCAATAGAAAAAGAAGCTAAGACCTGAATATTAAATCCAGCTGAAGAAATGTAAAAGCATAGAGACATATGTCAGCCTCATAAGTGCGTATAATATTCTGAGCTATCTGATAATAGTTTATGTTCATCTGCTATGGTTAATACTGACCACATCATACATACAGGTGCCAGTGGTTTTGGAAGTATGGGCTTAACACTGTAACCCTGGTATGCTTTAATGACATGGTTAATGTAGTGTATTTGAGATCTTGAAGAAAATCATCATAAGTAGATTACAGTCACATGAAATAAAGGAACTTCAGCATAGACTTCAGATTGCTAAAGTCTGTAGTCCTCAATTCAAAGAGAGGGTGTGGTGGAGGAGGAGGGGGGGGGGGGTTTGGGTGCTTGCTTTGAATTGCAGATATATTTTTAGATTTTTCAGTGAGAGCTAAATCACGTGTCCTGAAATATAAAAATAAATATTCATTATACAAAAACGCTGTATTATATAAAAGGTCTCGGCACAGAAATGTTATCATGTGAAACTGAGTGGGCACACAATTTTATTGACAAGGTTTGAATTATTTGTTTTAAATATCCTTCTCTTAGTGAAATGTACTTAACCATATTTATACACATTATTTCCCATGTACTTAGGCACTTTCTTATTTTGAAGGGAAGGATCTCATATGGGTTTATATTTTTTTTATTTGATATATATATATATATTTTTTTTTTTTTTTCATTGAGGTTAAAGTCCTTGACAAGAGCTGTTATGTTTGGGTTTGGGAATCAGCGTTTTTGATTGTATGTGAACATATATCTATCTTCACTTTTATTAAAATCTCCATATTCTGCTTAATTACATTTATTTTCTGTTTATTTTGTGTTACAATCTTACCATGTACATGTTAGATATGAAATAATCTGTGGCAAGGTATCTAAAAATTTAGAGAAACATAAACAGGAAAAACATCCTTCAACATCCTTTAGGTACTGTGGACAGCTAAGAAAACCAACGAAGAAGTCTTAAGAGAGGCTGGAGTTAAAAGGTAAATTACAGCAAAGATCAGGCGCAGACAAGCGAGATTTGTGGGACATTTTCTGAGAAGAGGAAAATTGGAACACATTGTGGCAACTGGAAAAACTGAGGAAGAAGAGACAGAGAGAGAAGTTACTGGATGGGCTGTCAGTGTGGCTAGGAAGAAAGTCACCAGTGGATCTCATATGAAGTCTAAAGACAGGGAATTGTGGAGAGAAATGGTTGCCTACGCCACATGGCATGGCACCTGATTGATTGATTGATTGATTGAAACAGGAAAAAGCATTTTGATTTTCTCAAAATCTGATGCATGGGACATTTTGTCTTCTACGAGTCATTACTTTCACCAGAATAGCCATTTTTTGGGGTCACTTTTGTGTGTTTTTTTTTTCAAAAGTTTTCTTTGAGACTATTATATTTTAATATTGCAGAACAGAGAAGGTTTCATAACATTATATTATACTGTGTTGCTGGGGCGGAGTGCCAAATGTATGATCATATACCATTTTTTGGTATATGTTCAATTTATGGTTGTCTCTTGATATTTACATACAAACTGACACAGTCTTCTAAACCTAAATAGACAGCAAACCATAGTGTCCTTCCTTCCTTCCTTCCTTCCTTCCTTCCTTCCTTCTCTTACCCCTCTCTGGGGCACAGGCCATCAACAGTGGCTCTCCAATTATTTTTATCCTGGGCTGTTTCTTCTGTCTGTCTCCTGGTGTAGTCCATCTTTTTCATCTCTGTTTCAAGACTTCTTTGCCAGGTGATTCTACGTCTTCCTGGTTTTCTCTTTCCCTGGGAATTCCAGGTGAAAGCTTCTCTGGTTATGTTTATGGTAGGCTTTTGAAGTGTATGTCCAATCCATCTCTAATGTCTTTTCCCTTATCATTTCTTTCACAGTGGGTTGGTTCATTTTCTGTCATAACACTTCATTATTGATGGTATTTGGTCATCTAATCTGAAGGATTTTCCTTAGGCAGATGTTAACAAAGGCCTCCAGTCTCTTAAATCACATTATAACTGTGGCCATACTTCACTTCTTCACAGTGATCCCCTTAATAGGCTGTGTCAGAACAGTCTAGCAGACTAGTCTAGGATCAGCATTGTCCCTTTCATAGTGGAGCTCATTAAGTAGCCTGGAAGTGCAGCTTATTGGGAAAGTATTATTCCAACATCTTGTAAATGTCACAAAATATGAGGAAAATATGACAGGATCCATCATTATAATCATTGTAACCATCATTGAGCTGGTCTCAAAGAGCATGATGTGTAAAATTTAGACAAACAACATTACTGGCATAGTAAAGACACATGTTGATGTTATATTAGCTCACAACACAAGGCTTATGGGTAATGTATTTTATGAGTTCTTCTTTCTTTATTATTGGCATAAATTATTTCATTAGTAGCTGAACTTGAAGATCACGGGTCCTCATCTTTTGGGCGGAGCTATGTCCTCTCTTACTAAATTTGGTAAAAGAATTGATAATGCAGTTATTAATAATAATTGTTAATAGAACTGATGGGAAAAGATATACATAAACTAATTATAAGAGCATAGAGAAACTGAATGAAATAATAAGAAGGACAGATCAAGGATTGTAGAAAGTAGACATTCGTTTTCTAACAAAGCAGTGAAAACAAGCTTTTATCATCTGACAAAATAAATAAAAGAGAGAAATGAAACGATGGTTTTCTAACAAAACAGTGGAAAAGACTGGGAAATTGACTATATAAAAAGATAGTTAAAAGAGGAATAACAGAATGGAAACATATAAATTTGAAGGGAAAAGAGCAAGGTTTTAAATTGTTCATAATCAGAACTAGCAATATCCTTTTTGAAATGTTTTTAGTGTTTTCTAAAATCACTACAAGTAATCCTTCAGTTCATGAAATGGTATTTGATAGTATATCTGAAATAGACGCTACTGTAATACATTATTTTAATTATTATGTTGCTACCCACTGTCTCATGGGTGATCAGAAAAATATGATGGGCATATGTTGGTCATGTGATAAGAAGAAACAATCGGAGGATCCCCAAACAAGCTATCAAGTGAAACACAACAGGCCGAAGAAAAAGAGGTTGACCACATGAAACTCTAAAGAGGAAATTGTTAAGAGAGCCAGTTCAGTGGGCATAACATCCCTTGATGAGACTGAAAAACTCGCCGAAAACAGGAAATCTTGTCAAAATATCTGCGGGCCCTATGTGACATTTAACAGCATGGAAAGGATGTAAAGACCCACTGATTGTAGTTTTTGCTTCAGTTTGAAAAATATGAAATACTGCAATATGTATATGCTGACCTGTTCTGGTTAAGAACCAGCCACTTAGGCTGCTGAGCCATCTCCACCGCCTGGAGATGTCACATACAGATGTTTGCCCACGTAGGAGCAGAGTATGGACAGCAGATGTACTCCCGGAGTGCCCAACTTTTACAGACCTACACAACCAGGAATGGCCATAGGGCTCAGACCTAAGGCGGAACCTGTGGAGTTGTCAGGAGGACCTGGAGAAGACTGTGGACTTAATCCTGGTGACTAGGCATCTGATTTAGCATGACTAAGAACTGGAACTCCGAAGAAGAAGAAGAAGTATACACTGAGAACAACTTATACCACTGTTATCATAAAAATGCACCCTATCTCCAAGTCAGTGATTATTTGTTTTCTATAATCTGTTACCTCATTGGCCAGTTCTCAGGATTGCCGAGATTCTTCTTCACCACCCACCTTCAGAAGGGTGCAGGCTGCAATGTGCACTTTGTAACCTCAGACATCCAACCATTTTTTGCATCAAAGTTTACCAACCCATTGCAATTTGGATCAAGCTGCTGTCAAGATAACTGTCAGCAGAATAATTACTGTTTGATTTGGGCAACCAGGCTGTAACGGATGATATTCTGGTGTTTTCTGATGATGATGGCATCAGCAGTGACACTTACATCAGGGCTAACAAATTAAAAAAGGGGTCAAGACCCTCTCCTACCTCTGTGCAGTGCTTCAAATAATAGGCAGTAATACTACTGCCCATCCAACATAAAAGGGACTAATGCCTAAACAGCATGGGTATATTGCAGCACATAAAGAGTCAAAGAAGTCCACCAATCCAGTTTAATACCTTTAATCCAGGATCTTCCTACCGCAGACAGACGCCAGCATATCATCTGAGGTCAAAATGCTGATAAATCTCAGCTACAAGAGCAAAATGGAGAAAGCTCCCAAACCAGCGTAGAAATAATGCCTACATCCAGTTAAGCAGAGAAGTCGTTATCCTGAGGTTACGTACCAGGCACAAAGGGCTAAGATACGATCTGTACGACTTCAAAATAGGATCAACTGATGAATGTGCATGTGGCACTAATAAGATGGCAGCAGACCACATACTGCAAGAGGACCCAATGTACGCCCAACGACCACACGAGTCTAAAGTAAAATGTATGGGGATGTCCATGCACTCCAGATGACCACTAACTGCTTCAAAAGTATACAAGCCATCGCCTGAAACTGTTTGAAGAAGAAGAAGATTCCAAAATCTTCACAATAGCACAACTGCAAAAAAAAAAAAAAAATTGTTGCTTTACCAGCTGATATAACTTACAACCCAGATGAGGATGTTGCTCCCAAGTTCTTTTTCGACTACAGCTTTGTCTGTCAGTTTACACTGGACCTGATTGAGACACAAAATGTTATTCTCACTACATTCATATATACACACACACTAGAAATAACCTTGCTGTTAACTTCTCATCTACCCTTTCCTCATCTGCAAGTGATATTCCAGGACTTTCACTGCACAGTATTACAAACATTCTACCACCAGCCACATTCATCTATTCCCCCCACCCTTTTCTCAGCTTGACAAGTATTGTATTCCCCCCCCCCCGTCTCTCTCACCCTCCTTTCCCCACCCCCTTCTTACTACTGATCAGTCAGTTTGATATCACACCTCACAATTCTTCATTGAAACATTCACAGTACTTCATCACGTGTACTCTTGGGTACAGGTTCTTTCGAGTCACATTTATGCTGCAACACCCCCCCCCCCTTTCCTCTTTTTTCATTCCCATCAGTGATATGAATATATATTTTCTCTTCTTTTCGTATTTCTTTGTTGTTAATGTTTTCATATGATTAGCGAAACGTTACAACTTTGTGCTTATTTGATTAATAAAGTTGTTCCTACTTTTGTTTTGAATAATCATAACACGTGACTACTGCTTAAGTATTTCAAATTCAAATGACAAATGGATTACCTTCATCTAGATAGGCCATAAGATGTCAGTGTTTAATATAAGATGAAAAGCCATTAAAGAGTCTGTGTTCAGCAGTGTGCTCAAAGATGAACATTTTTTTGTGAAAGGGGAAGATAAATTACTTCCAAACTATACGCATTTGATGGATTCTTACATCCTACATCCTTCCCGTGCCGCTAAATGTCACATAGGGCTCACATGGTAGCTTGCCAACATTTCCTGTTTTCGGCGAGCTTTTCAATTTCATCAAGGGATGTTATTCCTACTAAACCAGCCTCTCTTCACAGGGTCCTCTTTAGAATTTCATGTGGTCGACCAATTTTTCTTCGACCTTTTGTGTTTCACTTTATAGCTTGTTTTGGGATTATCTGATTGTTTCTTCTCATCACGTGACCGACATATGTCCATCTTCTTTTTCTGATCACCCATGAGACAAATTGTTGTTTGCTCAATCTGCATTGTTCTTGAATTCGTTCCACTTTATGCCGAGTATTTTCCTTAGGCATTTGTTTTCAAAAGAGTCTAATTTCTTGTCTATTTCTTGAGTTGTTTCCCAGCTTTCACATGCATAAATGAGGGTAGATATTACATTTGAATTGAATAATCTTAACTTGGTTTTTGTGCTTATAACTTTTGAATTCCACATGTTCTCAAGATTCTTTAAGGTCAGTGCTGCTTTTGCAATTCTAATTCTAACTTCCTTTCTGGTGTCACCATCCTGGCCTGTGTAGCTGCCAAGGTATGCAAATTGGTTTACTTCTTCAACAGCTGTTCCTTCTATGTATATTTTTCTATCATGGTTAATGAAAAGTTCATTATTTTTGTTTTTTCCTTGTTAATTTCAAGTCCTATTTTACTAGCCATCTGTTTTTTCTTGCATTGATTTCACATTGTCACTGATAAGAGTTATGTCATCTGCAAAATCAAGATCTTCTAGCTGTGTTTCATGTATGGGTTACTTTGATAGATTACTGTAGTGAAAATCTCACTGTTCTTAAGATTTTAAGCCACGCAGTAAGAGGTCTTATAATGAAAGGGGAAATAATTAGAATTCAAAAGGAAAGAAGAAATAATTATACTGTAATTCAAATTGAAAGGGGGAATAATATTTACTTTATCCTTCCTCTTATACCGTGAGGCGGCCTGGTTAGCTGAGTAGTTAGGTGCTCGATTTACTAATCTGGTAGTACCGGGTTCATTCCCAGCGGTGGGATTTTTTTCTAGTACACACCGAAAAAGGCCCCGGGGTTCACCCAGCCTCTAACCCCCTGGGAACAACTGTGTTAAGAGCACACTTATCTTAACATAGTGTTTGTGAGACAGGGAACATAGATCTGTTTGCTTAAAAACTCTGACCTACCTCTGTAGCCCAGAAACTTGTAGCAATCAACACTAATTGTAATTGTAATTGTTATTTTTGCAAAATGTAATGTCAGGTTGGTGGACGGATGGGGACATGGAGATCTCTGGCGGGGATGAGGGAAGTCTGGTGTGAAACCAATGAATCCAGGACGTGACAAGCCTATGGGTCTTTACAACAATGGCTATCAGAATGATGTAAACAAAACAGAGCCAGTAGACTATAGGTGGCGGGGAATGGATATCGTTGAAGCACTCATCAGATTCCTCATCTCAGAGTCAGAGTGTCTCTGTGGAACTGTCTCAAACCATCTGACATGGAGAAGGGGCTTAAGTACAGCCACCAGAGGCTGGAAAACAAAGTTTTGGCCAGGCCAGCCACACTGTCTTCATGGCAGTCCGAGCAAGACCACAGTCTGCCCTAGCAAGGAAAGGTGCTGAAGTCGGAGTTACCCAGCCAAAAGGCGCATCGCAAAAATCAGGGTAACACGCATTATCGCTAATGAAATGTCTATATCTACAGTTTTCAAACATGGTGCTCGCCCTGTGAAGACTAACCAGGCAGGTGCAGTGCCGGGCCCCCTGCCTCGAAAGGGTCCACCCAATGCTACTGGAGGTCCTCTCAGTTCGTCTTGTGGAGTCAGGAGACATGAGAGTAGAGCTACTGGCCAAAAAATACAACAGAAGAAAACAGCCAAAAAGCAAGAACTTAAAATAATGCAGTGGAATGCTGAGGGTGTCAGCAGTGTTAGAGATGGCTATAGCAAAAAGGTTGAACTAGAGAACATACTTTTTGCAGAGCAGGTAAGTATATGCTGCATACAGGAGACACACCTAACCAAAGATGCCGCCTTTAAAATCAGAGGCTACCAGTGTTTTAGATCAGACCGACAGGACAGAAGAAAAGGAGGAGTACTCACACTTGTTAAGAATAACATCAGCGCATGTCAGGTGGGAGTGTACATGGAAGGAGCCGAATACCAGATGATCCATCTAAAAAGTAGTAATACAGATTTCCACCTCCTTAACTATTACTGTCCTAATGACCGCCCACTTGCTTTAGGAACAATCCCACACAAAGAGAGACTGATGGTCTGTGGTGATTTTAACAGTCATTCCCAGAGCTGGGGCTATGACCACATAGACAAGAGAGGAGAGGAAGTTGAGAGCTGGCAGGATGATAATGGACTTCTCCTGATCAACCAGCCAATGGATGCCCCAACATTTTACTCAAGGGCTTGGCATACAAAATCAACACCAGATCTGGCATTCCACTCTCCAGATCTGAAGTGGAACATTACACGTGAAGTTGGAAAACAACTTGGAGGTAGCGACCATCGACCAGTCTTCCTGACAATAGAAAATGAGCTCCTTAACACCAGTAACCCTCTCCCCAGATGGAACTATAAAAAAGCAAACTGGACAATGTACAGACATCGTACAGGTATCCTGGTGGGACAGCTGTCCATAGAAGGTAAGGATATTAACAGCATAGTGAAGGAATTCAATGCTTGTATCCTTCAGGCCGCTCGTGAAACCATTCCCAGAGGAGCTCGCAGGGACTATAAACCATACTGGTCTAGTGAGCTGGGAAAACTCCATGATGACGTGGAAGCAGCTCGAAAGCAAGCAGAAAATAGACCATGCCAAGAACACCACAATAATTACCAACATTCTAAGGCCAAATTTCAGAGAGCAAAGCTGCAAGCCAGATGGGAAAGTTGGAGAGAGAAAACAGAGTCCCTAAACTTTGAAAAGGATGGAAGGAAACTGTGGAAACTAATCAAACAGTTAAATGATGAGAGTACTGGAAGAAGTACAAAGATTACACTAATAGAGGATGGGAAAACTCTTACAGGTAAGCAGGTAGCAGATCACTTTGCTCGCATGTTTGCACAGGACTGCAACATTGATATCCATCCAGAGAAGGAGCGTACAGTGCGCATCGAGCCACAGAAAGAGGAGGAACAAGTCAGAAAAGTGGAGGTCATGGATGCACCAATCACACGCAGTGAGTTAGACCTAGCAGTTAGTAAACTGAAACCAAGGAAATCACCAGGACCAGATGGAGTGTCCAATGAAATGATCAAGAACCTGGGAATGGCAGCAATGGGAAAGCTGTTGGATATTTTCAATATGTGCTGGAGCACAGGTAAGTTACCTCAAATCTGGAAGGAAGCAAGCATGGTACCACTGCTAAAACCAGGGAAAAACAGTGATACTGCCTCCAGCTACAGGCCAATCAGTCTCACTAGCTGCCTATGCAAAACGATGGAACGCATCATTGATCTGAGGCTAAAATGGTACCTAGAAAGTGAAAACCTTCTCGTTCCACAACAAGCAGGATTTAGGCAGTACTACAGTACGGAAGATCAAGTGACCTATCTCTCTCAAGAGATTGAGGATGCATTCCAAGAGAAAAACCTTGTACTAGCAGCGTGGATAGACCTGAAGAAAGCCTTTGATAAAGTGTGGAAAAAAGGTCTGCTGTGGAAACTAAGAAACTGCAATGTGAATGGAAGACTGTACAACTGGATAAAGTCCTATTTACACAATAGAAGAGCTAGAGTAGTAATGGATGGACACAAAAGCCAGAAAGTACTTCTGCGACACGGTGTACCACAAGGAGGAGTCCTTTCGCCTACACTATTCCTGGTATTCATTAATGACCTGGTCAAGGAACTTCCCTATGGAATCAAAGCAGCACTGTATGCAGATGATCTGGTCATGTGGTGTACAGATGAATATGCGACAGTTGCTACACAGAGACTCCAAAGAGCAGCAGACATCTTGACATCATGGACAAACAAATGGTGTGTAAGTATCAACACAGAGAAATTAAGCACCACTCTGTTCACCCTCTCATCTAAACAGAAAGCAGGTAAGATCTTTGTAAATGAAATACCCTTAAGGATGGACAACCAACCCGCTTACTTAGGAGTGACTCTTGACTCAAAACTGACTTGGAAGCAACACATCAACAGTGCAGAAGCAAAAGCCAGAAGAAAACTAGCCATATTAAGAAAATTGAGTGGGACTACATGGGGAGCTAGTGAAAGAATCCTCAAGAATGTATATCAGCAAAGTATTCTACCACATTTAGAATATGGCTCAACATCTTGGTGCACAGCATCAAACACTACGCTGCATAATCTAGACAAGGTTCAAAATCAGTCACTACGGATTATCACAGGTGCCATGAGGTCCACACCAATAGTAGAAATGCAGAAAATAGTTGGTGTTCAACCGCTAAAGGAACGTAGAGACACAAAGGTCATGACCATGGGAGAAAAATTCCTTAGCTCTGTAAGCCATCCCCTGAAGGAGAGATTCAATAACTTGGCATTAGGACGGCTTAAAAGAAGCAGCTTCATTCATCAGGCCAAGCGTATGCGTAAGCTGATACCTGACCTTCCAACTGTAGTCACTCCATTATCATCTGTACCAGAGCATACACCATGGAAAGAAGCAGATTATACACAATAACTATTCAGACTGAAGTGAAAGGTGTGCAGAATGGTGAGATGCAGAGCAGTCTTGTAAGATCAACAGCCACACTTAGTGTTCTAGATGACAAATATCCATGTGACACCTGGATACGTGTGTATACAGATGGATCTGCACATAATGCCATAAAGAATGGTGGGGCAGGAGCATATATTGAATATCCAAACAACACCATTGACAAGATTTCCATACCCACTGGTAAATACTGCAACAACTTTGATGCAGAAGTTAGGGCAATTATTGCTGCAGTTGAAAAACTATCAGACTCCAGAATTGATACATGTCCTGTAGTAATTCTCACAGATGCAAGATCAGTACTGGAGGCTCTTCAGTGCAACAAACTACCAGACCTTAAGGATGCCTTGTCAAAAATTGGCTTACAACATGGAGTCACTTTGCAATGGATTCCCTCCCACTGTGGGATACCAGGCAATGAGAAAGCTGACCATCTGGCCAAAGAGGGCACTGAAATGGAGCAACCAGACATACCAATCACCTATAATCAGAAGAAAAGCATGATAAAAACCTACAGGAAGCCACAAACACCACCACATGATGACTATCACATGCTAAACAGAAAGGAACAAGTCACCATCTTCCGTCTCCGAACGGGACACAGCCGACTCCGAAGTCATATGTATACAAAGTTTAAGGTTGGAACTACTAATCTATGTACATGTGCCCAGGTGCCCCAAACCGTGGAACATATCCTCCAGAACTGCATCAACTACGAGACACTGAGAAATAATTACTGGCCCAGTGAAACCACTAAAGAAGATAAGCTCTACGGTTCCATACATGAGTTACAAAAAACAGTGAAATTTATCCAAGAGACAGGACTGCAGATATAGACAGACAGTGCGAACGAAGAAGAAGAAGAAGAAGACCCAGCCTCTAAAAATGGGTACCAGATAAATCTGGGAAGGTAAAGCGGCCAGGCTTGATACTGACCACATCAGACCTTTTTTGGTACCGAAGGTCATGGAAAATACGGACCTAACAACGTATTCCCCAGTATGCTTTAACAGCATGGAAACGGGAATTTTACCTTTACCTTGTTTGTATAGTGAGGTGTTGAGAGAAGATGCAGTTGGCGTCTTTGGGACATATGAGTGGCCTCAGTGGTGTTATGCCGTAATTCGTGAGTGTTTCTGTAACTCTCATCTATCCATCTTTTCCTGGGTCTTCCTCTTGGTCTGTGTCCTGTAGTTCTTTGGTTGAAGGCCCTAGTGGCTGGCTGTATATGTGTCATTCTCATTAGTTGGTCAAACCACTTAACTCTTTGCTTCTCTATATATTGTAAGCATGGTGTAGTTCCTACCAATTGTCTTGTGTCGTCATTTCTTATCTTGTTCCTCGTAGTGACGTATGCTGATTTTCCTAGGCATATCATCTTCCATGTAGGTATTTTATTTCGCTGTTTCTTGGTTGGTGCCCATGTTTGGCACTGGTAGCACAACGTTGGTATAAATATGCTACTAATTAGTTGTCTCTTAGTTTCGAGTGGTATGTTAGGGTGAGAAGGCAGCGGGGACAGTTTGTATGTTAGGATGAGAAGGCAGCTGGGACAGAGAGTATTTTAGGATTAGAAGGCAACAGGGACAGCTGGCATGTTAGAATAAGAAGGCAGCTAGGACATCGAGTATTTTAGGATGAGAAGGCATCGGGGACAGCTGGCATGTTAGGATGAGAAGGCAGGCAGCGGGGACAGTTGGTATGTTAGGATGAGATGGCAGCGGGGACAGCTGGTATGTTAGGATGAGAAGGCAGCGGGGACAGCTGGCATGTTAGAATGAGAAGGCATCGGGGACAGCTGGTATGTTAGGATGAGAAGGCAGCAGTGACAGCTGATATATTAGAATGAGAGGGCAGCGGGTACAGCTGGTATGTTAGGATGAGAAGCCAACAGTGACAGCTGATATATTAGAATGAGAGGGCAGCGGGTACAGCTGGTATGTTAGGATGAGAAGGCAGCGGGGACAGCTGGTATGTTAGTATGAGAAGGCAGCAGGGACAGCTGGTATGTTAGTATGAGAAGGCAGCGGGGACATCTGGTATGTTAGTATGAGAAGGCAGCGGGGACAGTTGGTATGTTAGTATGAGAAGGCAGCGGGGACAGCTGGTATGTTAGGACGAGAAGGCAGCGGGGACAGCTGGTATGTTAGGACGAGAAGGCAGCGGGGACAGCTGGTATGTTAGTATGAGAAGGCAGCGGGGACGGCTGATATGTTAGGATGAGAAGGCAGCGGGGACAGCTAGTATGTTAGTATGAGAAGGCAGCGGGGACAGCTGGTATGTTAGTATGAGAAGGCAGCGGGGACGGCTGGTATGTTAGTACAAGAAGGCAGCAGGGACAGCTGGTTTGTTAGTATGAGAAGGCAGCGGGGACAGCTGGTATGTTAGTGAGAGAAGGCATCGGGGACAGCTGGCATGTAATTGCATTTGCTCTTTGTGTTCTAACTTCAATTTCTCTACCAAGCTTTTTTTTTAATGCCCGCATGGGCTCGCTAGATAATTTTACCACGTATGTGGTTAGGGTTTGTAGATTAAAATCTACTTAACCTGGGTGGAAGAAACGCCTTATTGATCAGGGTAATCTTCCGTGTACCAAGCTTCCCATCTTCTGTAAACATACAACCGTGATACTTGAATTCTTTAACTGATTGTATTTTGTTGTCTATGATATAGATGTTCAATGGGCTTGGACTCCTGCTGACTTTCGTGGCCTCTGTTTTGGGAATGTTGATTTTCATACAATAATGTTTACAAATGGGATTTAGACTGTCCATAATTGTTTGTAACTCACAATGAAAACGGAAACAAGTATAATTCACACTTAGAAGGGAAATAATTAAATTTTCACAACTCACTGTTCCAGGGTAATTCCCTAGTAAAGCTATGATGTCCGTCATACTTTCAAAGAGGTGGTTCTCTCCCTTGAGCAGTAACTGGCTTCTCAGATTCTTGTTGTTAACATACCACTCAACGTGTGTGTCAACGGGGAAAGGTCCTGGAGTGATGCACTCCAACAATCCAAACTCGTCGGGCCCGTACAGCTTCAGTGGAGTCAAATTAGGGTCCCACTGCGGATTAGGGTCTTAAAACGCAGAAGTTTGAAAATATGTTCAGTGTTAGGTCAGCGTAATGATAGATTACAGGTAACTGTAGAAATTGATGTACATAGAAAATACTCGTAGTACTGCTAACCGTAGTAAATGATGTACATAGTGAACAGCACTGCTAACCGTATGAAGTGATGTACACAGGAAACTGCTGTAAGAAAGTGAAACAACAGTACAGCTCCTTAGATTGTTAGAGCAGTATTCCCTCTCTCTTTCTCTCTCTCTCACTCCTTTTCTCACTCTCTCTCTCTCTCCCTCTCTTTCATTCTCTTTCTCACTCTCTCCCCTATCTCCTCTCACTCTCTCTCACTATCTCCTCACTTCTCTCTCTCTCTCCTCTCTTACACTCATCTCCCCCCTCCCCGCAAACGTTTTTTTTATCTTTAAACTTCTAATGCCTTAAGGGAGGGCGGACCCCTCTGGATCATGATCCCTAGAGGTCTGAGGACATACTGGTTTCTCATAGCTTCACGAGGATGAAGACGTTACTCGAGCGTTCATGCCTGTGACTTTTCAGAGTTCCTTGCGGTCTGTTCAGTGGATCCCATATTGCTCTTTATATTTTGATACACACTGGGTTGCTTTGGGGTACACAGTTTTGTTTGTTTATTTGTTTGTTTTTGTAAAGTATTTAAAATTAAGTATATAAATATATACAAAGCCAGTTTAGTAAAACTGTGATAACAAACAGTGAGACTTTAATGACAGATGTGGTGTCCAGCCCCCATACATATGTTGGATTAACGCCCATGAGTAACTGTTTACAGTGTGAGGTTTATTGAATTTATCGTCTTTTTTAAAGCAAGGATTTTAGGTAGTCCGTGTCTAGCACATAGGCTTAAGAGGAGATTTTTTAAAAAAAAGAAACTACGTCTATATTTTCATCTATTTTTTGTGTTTTTATCTGTTGTCTTATTTTTGTTAGGATCAGAATTGCAAAAGCAGCATCAATCTTCAAGAATCTTGAGAAAATATGGAATTCAAAAGTTATAAGCACAAAAACCAAGTTAAGACTATTCAATTCAAATGTAATATCCACCCTCATTTATGCATGCGAAAGCTGGAAAACAACTAAAGAAATTAGACTCTTTTGAAAACAAATGCCTAAGGAAAATACTCGGCATCAAGTGGAATGAATTCAAGAACAATGCAGAGATAAGACAGATGACTGAACAACAACCGGTCTCATGGGTGTTCAGGAAAAGGAGATGGACATATGTTAGTCACTTGATGAGAAGAAATGATCAGAGAATCCCAAAACAAGCTATCAAGTGGAACACAACAGGCCGAAGAAAAAGAGGCAGACCGCGTGAAACTCTGAAGAGGACATTATTAAGAGAGGCCAAATTAACATGCATAAAATCCTTTGATGAGGTTGAAAGACTCACCGAAGACAGAAAAAATTGGCGAACTACTTTGCGAGCCCTATGTGACGTTTAACGGCACGGGAAAGATATAAGATATTTTTGTATTGTGATCCTTGAAAAAAAAAAGGTTTACGCCGAAATACTGGATTGTTGAATTTTTAAAGACAGTCGCAAGAAAATAATAATAATAATAATAATAAATATGCTTATTGCGTCTAATCAGAAAAAAAGGAGTAGTTTTGTCTCAAGAGAGTGGTAATAGTGGTGGATCTCCCTGTGGCTGCGAATTTGGCTCTGTGGCTATGGTGAAGATCTTGGCTATTCTCAACAATTGTTCATCCTTGAGTATTGGTTTATGATGTCTTGAAAACAGTTTTATTCGTAGTCATGGGCGGCTCTACCGATAGTGCAACGCGCACTTGACCGAGGCGACAAGTTTTGGAGAGCGGCAAAAATGAGAAAAGTGGGATGAGCTGGGAATAAAAATTAAAATAATATGAAAATAAACTATTTAAGAGACGCACATGTTTTCACATAATAGCTTCAACGGAAAATACATCACATTTTTGAGGCTCGAGTAGTCTGAGTAAATTGCAAAATTTATCAAAGACATGATAATGATATATAAAATTTCTAATTGTTGCAAACTTTGATGAGAAATGGTTTTCAGCTAATTTACGAGGAACAGAACTTACGCGTCCAAGACATGGTATCAGTAATTGGATATCTTAAAAATTAGTATTTCCAGCTTATGCTATGAGATTATTTATTTAAAATAAATAAAAACGGTGATACTATGCTCCCGGCAATGATACCCTCGCCCCAACGCTGAATGCGGTTACAAGTACCAGGAAGCGTGAAGCAACAACAGGACGGACTGTGATCTATTGCATAGACACTAGGAGCCGCTCCAGTCACATGATGATGTTTTCTTGTGCGTATAAGTGATCCGCCATCATCTACCTTACCACTCCAGCACAATTTTCGAACCAGCAGTGTATTATGGGAGGAAGCTCGATCCACCCAAAGCTTTCCAAGTCAACTAGGCTTTGACTGACTGACATCCTGGATATTAACACGACTACGGCTAATGAGCCAGTAACCAAAAGGGTTTCCCTGAGAAGGCTGGCTGCATACTCTTAATACAGACTTGCTTAAACATAGCAATTTTTGCTTATGTTTTATGTTCATGGTGAAACTATACTGAATATATAAAAATATTTCAATTCATAAAACATGTTAAAAATCACATTAAAAAATAGTTAGTGACCTAAGACGATAGTCGCTATACAAATGATTTAGCAATAATCATAAAGATATGAAAAGCATTATAAAAAGTTTGATAAAATATGTATCAGCCCTCTTCAACACGCTTAATAACTATAACACAACAAAGACCGATTACTCTTGTGAACTCTATTCAGTTAGTTTTGTGTTCATGTGAATATGTCAGATTTCTTTTGCTATTTCCACCTGCATCGTTGTTACTTTTTGTTGGTGTATTAGTCTTTCTTTTTTTTTTTAAACATTGACGAGTTATTTGAAATAGAAAAGATAAAATCCAGGCTGATATTATGAGGCCCAAATTTTTTTTTTTCAGTATTTATAGGTTTTCAATAACAACAGCAAAGCTGAAATACTTTGTCTGTCTTAACCTCTGTTCTCAGTTCTTTACGTCAAAATATTGTTATTACCTACAAACATGAAGAAAAAAAAAGTAGAAACTTTACGTAATATGAAAAAACTAAATTACGCAATGGTTCTTTTAACTAAAAAGTATAAATCTCTGGTTTCTGTACTTTGTGTCAACACGGCGCAAATAGTAAAAAATTTCTTACAGAATTTTTATGAAAAGAAAATCAAAGATAATAAAATATAATACCTATAACCACTTTAATTTCTGCCTTTAAAAAAAAGGAAGATTTACTGTGAAGTAAGGGCCAATATTTGTATAATCCTGAGAGTTTTAATCATCAAGATTATTACATTAGCGTGAAAGATCTCTTAATCTGTGTGTCACTTTTAATTCTTATATTTCCCTTGTAACGTCTATTCTCTTGCTCTTACCAACCGAAGACAGCTGGAAATTTAAAAAGTGGAAATATCTAGAGAAGAATTATATCAACTGCAAAAGCAAATTTCACTTCAGCGAGCCCCAGTAATCTTTCAAATATTTTTCTTCAGTGTTTTCGACAAGTAGCAAGTTTACATATCTTTATAATGATGATGATGACGAAAACGGTAATGATGATGACGGTAGTAATAATGATAGATAAAGGTAAAATTTCCATGTCAAAGCCGTTAAGGAATTCATGAGAATTTAGAGAAGACCATCTTGGAAGGATACATAATAAGAAAAAGAAAGAGAAGAATACCAAGGCGAAGATAGCTGCAAGACATCGTTGATAATCTGCAAATGGATGCATCAGCACCAGGGCATCTTGCTTACAACCGAGAGGCCTACAGTAGAGTTATTAGGGAGGCAAAGTTCCGCAAGGGACATGCAAATAACTGACTGACTGATGCCATTAAGGCACATTGGGTGATAGGCCAGTATTTCCCACGATCATCGGCACATGAAAGCGTGATGTAGTTGGTACCACACCTGACCTCATTTACCTTCCCAGATTTCCCTGATACCCAGTTTTAGAGTCTCAGTGGACCATTAACTTTTTTTTCTGATGTGCGCTGGAAAAAAAAATTATCCTGGTGGGAAATGATAATGATGATGATAATAAATGTATAAGTTATGTTATGGTTTTTCCTATTAGTCTATAAACTGCTGTTAATGCTATTTCAAATTAATGTCTGGAGATGTAAAAGGCCAGCTTTAAAATATTAAGTATTAATTTGAAAATTGAGTGTACAGGGAGATAAAACTCTTAGGGCTGGCTCTTTTTTTTTGTGGATATTTAAGTAGAATATGTTCAACCTTTCCTTCTTGTTATGATAGTGTTCGCAGTCTGGATTGTGGCTGTTCATGCCGTGAAAGAAACTTGAAATTAAAAGCTTAAGATTAATACGCTTTGGAGGGGGGGGGGAGAGAACTGAGAATGGGACAATGGGATAAAATGAAGAGAAACATGATACACGAATGTAATTTCCAGTAACATTCGCTGACCACTTTGAGGTTGGGGGGTGGGAGGGGGGGAGAGATTCATATGTTCGTTACGGTCTCTTAAGCCAGATTTAAGCATGTATAAAATCCCTTGACGAGGTTGAATGAAAAGTTTGCCGAAAACAGGAAAACTTGGCGAACTGCCATGCCGGCCCTATGTGATGTTTAACGGCACGGGAAGGATGTAAGATGTGAGAAGATATAAGCTTTGGTACCCCCGTAGGATAACTGGCCCGACATCAAGGAAAAAACTCTGCAAATGCAGATTATTGTTCCACGTGACAATCATTTATAACTATTACTGATGCATTCATACGTCATGTTACTCATCAGAAAGTGAAGGATCAGTTGTGCTTGATCTGTATAATATAAAGCAGTGTTTCCAAGGGCTTGTTTGGGCTGCCAGCCCCTTTTTCTCCCAGATCACATACTCAACGACACCCCTCCCCTTCCTCCGTACAATGACCTACTAGGATATGCATTGCTCAACTAAAAATTTCAGGTAGCAAACACATTTAGTTAACAACATGAAGGAGTACATTTATAACTCAGCTACTGCATTATTCTCTCAACTTTTAATGCGATGGATGAGTTTCATGTAGGGGTACAAGAAAAGTGCCAAGAAGGAGGGTATTACTGCTGCTGTCTGCTGCTTCGTTTTCCCTCAACGCCCCCAATTCCCCCCCCCTTTTTTTCGCTGACCGTTTTTCTTTCATCGCCACCCTGGTTCATTACAATGCCTGGGGGGGGGGGGGGTGGCGGCGTTATAGCCCACTGTGGGAAACACTGATATGAAGATAAAATCGTATAGTAATAGCAGAAATCAAGTGACGAAGGATGGACGGGTATAAGTTGGAAAGGGCGGTGGGTTTAACTAAGTTTGGACGCAGGGTTTGATGATATGAGTATTCAGTGACTAACTGCAGCAAATCTGATCTGACACCTGGGTACAAATGTCTCGGGGAGGGGGGGATTGTGAAGCGAAAGTCAAATTATTTACAAACTGGGCGCATTTGATGGGTTACCGTAATGAACATGTTCATATTTACGAGTATTTACCTGGCTGAGCTGTGCAGACGTTTATGAATGTTACAGCCACAGCCCATAATTAACACAAAGACACAGAAAAACATTAGTGATTTCAGATCCCTCTATTGATCGTTCTTAGCACCTTGTGGAAACTACTTCGTTCTGTCTGAAAAGACAGGACCCTGTGGGACGTCTTTGGCATATATTTGCTATCTACACACCTGTTGGTCTAAAAAATCACGCAGTTTCTTATCAAAGACCAATGTGTGTATAAGAAGTGTAAACATTTTCAAGAAGTTATTATGACTATTAAAATTGCTTAGTAAGCAATGTATTCTTTCGAGTGGAAACAAGGACATATACTTTCTCCTTTGCTTTTTTGAATTGCCATAGACTTCATAATGAAAATATGCTGCACAGGTAACACAGGTATTGATTGGGTACATGGGTTCCAACTAGAAGATCTTTATTTTGCTCAGGATAAAACTCTTATCAGTGACAATGTGAGTTCGATGCAAGAAAAAACAGATACCCTGTCTTCACTGGCTAGCAAAATAGGACTTGAAATTAACAAAGAAAAAAAAAAAATAATTAAACTTCGCATTAATCAAAAAAGGAAAAATATACGTAGAAGGGACAACTGTTGAAGAAGTCAACCAATTTGCATACCTTGGCAGCTACATAGACCAGGATGGTGACACCAGAAAGGAAGTTAGAATTAGAATTGCACATCCAGGATCAACCTTGAAGAATATTGAGAACATATGGCACTCAAAAGTTATAAGCACAAAAACCAAATTAAGACTATTCAATTCAAATGTAATATCCACCCTCATTTATACACGCGACAGCTGGAAAACAACTAACGAAATAGACAAGAAATTAGACTCTTTTGAAAACAAATGCCTAAGGAAAATACTCGGCATCAAGTGGAATGAATTCAAGAACAATTCAGAGATAAGACAGATGACTGAACAACAACCAGTCTCATGGGTGATCAGGAAAAGGAGATGGACATATGTTGGTCACGTGATGAGAATAAATGATCAAAGAATCCCAAAACAAGCTATCAAGTGGAGCACAACAGCCGAAGAAAATGAGGCAGAACATATGAAACTCTAAAGAGGACATTGTTAAGAGAGATCATTTAAGTACGCATAAAATCCTTGATGAGGTTGAAAAGCTCACCGAAAACAGGAAAAGTTGGCGAACTACCATGCGAGCCCTATGTGACGTTTAACAGGCACGGGATGGATGTAAGATGTAAGATTAGGAAGCAATGGTGATCTGTCTTTGTTACACGCTCGCATTTTCCCAATTGAATTACTGTTCCTAGACTTCACTGTTATTCGGTGTGTTTTATTGTGAACGTTACGTGTAAATAACGGACCACAGATCTAATAGCAGTTTTGTGTGGAAACACATGAAAAAGCATGTCGTCAATCAAATTTATCAAGGGCAATAACCAGAGGAATCATTTCCAGGAACCGATGTCACAAGTACCCGAAAGATTCAGTTTGTAAAAAAAAAAAAAAACAATAATGTCCAGCTTGCTATCAGCCTTTCAGTTTTCAGAAAGCTTAGTTCTGTAATCAGTTTTTTTTTCTCTATACAACGCTTACTTGTATTAGCCGAGGCCCATTTCCCCCTCAATTTCTCTCTCTTGAAGTCAAAGCCTCTGCTTGTCAGAACCTTCAGGCAGGGACCGGCATCCAACGGCACGCGTGCCAGACGTGGCACGATTTACATTGGCACGCTGTTTGAATTAAACAAAGAAATAGACAAGAAAGCTAGAAGGGATAAAAGAGAATACATAGACAATATGGCGAAAGAGGTAGAAAAAGCAGCAAAAACAGGAGACAGCAAAACTTTATATAACATACAAAAGAGGCTAACAGGATCCTAAACTTCATATATTTTAATAAGGCATTTGATAGCATACACAGAGATTCATTATGGAGAATTGTAAGTCTATATGGAATACCATCTAAAATTGTCAACATCATTAAGGACTTATACAATGGATATGTGTGTGCAGTCAAGACAGAAGAAGGAATGAGTGAATGGTTCCAGATTGAAACAGGTGTGAAACAAGGATATATACTGTCTCCTTTACTTTTTAGGATTACAATAGACTTCATAATGAAAAAATGCTGCACAGGTAACACAGGTATTGACTGTGTACATGGGACCCAACTAGAAGATCTTGATTTTGCTGATGGCATAACTCTTATCAGTAATAATGTGAATTCCATGCAAGAAAAAACAGATAGCCTGTCTTCAATGGCTAGCAAAATAGGACTTGAAATTAACAAGGACAAAACAAAAATAATGAAAATTCCCATTAATCAAAATGGAAAAATACACATAGAAGGGACAGATATTGAAGAAGTCAATCAATCTGCATACCTTGGTAGCTACATAGACCAGGATGATGACACCAGAAAGGAAGTTAGGATCAGAATTTCAAAAGCAGCATCAATCTTCAAGAATCTTGAGAACATATGGAATTCAAAAGTAATAAGCACAAAACCCATGTTAAGACTATTCAATTCAAATGTAATATCCACCCTCATTTATGCATGTGAAAGCTGGAAAACAACTAAAGAAATAGAAAAGAAATTAGACTCTTTTGAAAACAAATGCCTAAGGAAAATACTCGGCATCAAGTGGGATGAATTCAAGAACAATGCAGAGATAAGACAGATGACTGAACAACAACCAGTCTCATGGGTGATCAGGAAAAGGAGATGGACATATGTTGGCCACTTGATGAGAAGAAATGAACAGAGAATCCCGAAACAAACTATCAAGTGGAACACAACACGCCAAAGAAAAAGAGGCAGACCATGTGAAACTCTGAAGAGGTCATTGTTAAGAGAGACCAGATTGGCAGGCATAAAATCCTTTGATGAGGTTGAAAGGCTCGCCGAAGACAGGAAAAATTGACGAACTACTTTGCGAGCCCTATGTGACGTTTAACGGCACGTGAAGAAGATATAAGAATTATGATCTAAAAGAAGATGGACATATATAGGCCATGTGATGAGAAGAAACAAAACAAGCTACCAAGTGGAGCACAACAGGCCAAAGAAAAAGAGGTCGACCACGTGAAACTCTAAAGAGGACATTGTTAAGAGAAGCCAGTTTAGTGGGCATAACATCCTTTGATGAAGTTGAAAGAATCGCCGAGAACAGGAAATCTTGGCAAACAAACTATGTGAGCCCTATGTGACGTTTAACCGCACGGGACGGATGTAAGAATTATCATCTCCTAAAAATTTATTCCGGCGTGACGTGCAAGATGGCGGTCGTTTTTAAAACGCTCTTACCGGCATGCAGTAATCAGCGGAATTCCGCTTGATCTGTTACATGTCATGTACCGGGAGTTGGGCATAAGGCTAACAACCTTATCCTGGGACCTATCTAGAGGCAACTCCAGATGGGAAAAAAAGATATCGTTATGGAAACTCACAGAGAAACCAACCGAGCATCAGGGATGCCATCTCCGAAGAGCTAGCTCATTCGTCGGCCCCAAACATGTGACAAGGATTGGATACTGGAATGTGAGAGCGATGGCAGCACCAACAAAAACTACTCAGGTCATCAAAGAAATGGAGAGATACCATCTAGACATACTGGGCATCAGCGAAATGCGATGGCCAGAAGCAGGTAAAAGATCGGCGGAAAACGGCAAGTTAATTATACATTCAGGCAGAAATGACGATAAATTCAGAGACGGAGTGGGCATTATTATGTCAAATGTAGCTGCAAAGAGCCTTGTAGAATGGGAACCAGTGAACAGTCGTATAATAAGAGCACGATACAACCTACGACACGGAAGAATGACAATAATACAGTGTTATGCACCCACGAATGATGCAGATGATGATGTGAAAGACGACTTCTATCACCAACTACAACAAATCATCAACAAAGTCCCTAAACACGACATCCTAATTGCTATGGGGGACTTCAATGCTAAGGTAGGGAAGGATAATACCGACGTTGAAAAAGTGATGGGGGAAGAAGGAATTGACATGGTTAATCAGAATGGAGAAAGATTAATTGAAATATGTCTAACAGAGGGCATGGTAATTGGAGGCACAATATTCCCACACAAAGAGATACATAAAACAACGTGGATATCTCCAGATGATAGAACTAGAAACCAGATAGACCATTTTTGTATTAGAAAGCAATACAGAACATCTCTCATGGATGTAAGAGCTTATAGGGGTGCAGATGTCAACAGTGATCACAACCTGTGCATAGGGAAAATAAAACTAAAATTGAAAAGTCAACACAAGAAATCAGTACACAGAAATATAAACAGCCACAGCCTACAAGAAGAAAATACTAACATTAATTTCAATCAGGAACTTGCCAATCATTCCAAAACACCCAGTGAAGTTGAGGAGATAGGTATAGATGAGTTATGGAATTCTTACAGCACAGCCACAATCACAGCAGCAAAAGTAAGCGCTGGATTGGAAAAACCAAATAGAAAAGCATGGATATCAGATAAAACATGGAAGTATATACATGAAAGACGAGCAGTCAAATTAGACATGTTGAATGCAAAAGCAGATCATGAAAGAGATTCGGCAAAAGCAAAATACAAAGACATAGACAAGAAAGTAAAAAAGTTCAGCTAGAAGGGATAAAAGAGAATACATAGACAATATGGCGAAAGAGGCAGAAAAAGCAGCAAAAACAGGAGACAGCAAAACTTTATATAACATACAAAAGAGGCTAACAGGTACTATTACATCTAAAGAAAGACCAATCCTTAGCAAAACTGGAACACTATTAACATCAAATAAAGACCAAAAGCAAAGATGGGCTGAACACTTCCAAGAAATACTCAATCGACCACACCCAAAAGAATTGTTAAACCTTGAAACTGACTTACCAGCCCCACAACTAAATGTCAACCTAGATGAAATTAAATTGCATGAAATTGAAAGAGCAGTGAATTTAATGGCTAACAACAAAGCTGCAGGTGAAGATGAAATAACAGCCGAGATGCTAAAAGCTATCAATAGTGACAACATGAGACAACTACAGAGAATGTTTAACAAGATTTGGAAAGAAGAAAAGGTCCCTTCTAATTGGAAGAAGGGAATCATTGTTAAAATACAAAAAAAGGGCAACCTTAGTGACTGTAACAACTGGAGAGGAGTAACCTTAATATCAGTTGTGTCAAAAGTATTTTGCAAGGTCATTTTGAATAGACTCAAAGATATAGTGCATACTGCAATGAGAGAAGAACAAGCAGAAAAGGGAGAAGCTGTCTCGACCAGATCTTTACTCTCAGAATAATACTTGAAGAACATATTGAAAAGCAGAAACCATTAATACTGAACTTCATAGATTTTAAAAAGGCATTTGATAGCATACACATAGATTCATTATGGATAATTTTAAGTCTATATGGAATACCATCTAAAATTGTCAACATCATTAAGGACTTATACAATGGATATGGTTGTGCAGTCAAGACAGAAGAAGGGATGAGTGAATGGTTCCAGATTGAAACAGGCGTGAAACAAGGATGTATACTGTCTCCTTTACTTTTTAGGATTACAATAGACTTCATAATGAAAAAATGCTGCACAGGTAACACAGGTATTGACTGTGTACATGGGACCCATCTAGAAGATATTGATTTTGCTGATGACATAACTCTTATCAGTAATAATGTGAATTCCATGCAAGAAAAAACAGATAGCCTGTCTTCACTGGCTAGCAAAATAGGACTTGAAATTAACAAGGACAAAACAAAAATAATGAAAATTCCAATCAATCAAAATGGAAAAATAAACATAGAAGGGACAGATATTGAAGAAGGCAATCAATTTGCATACCTTGGCAGCTGCATAGACCAGGATGATGACACTAGAAAGGAAGTTAGGATCAGAATTTCAAAAGCAGCATCAATCTTCAAGAATCTTGAGAACATATGGAATTCAAAAGTTATAAGCACAAAAACCAAGTTAAGACTATTCAATTCAAATGTAATATCCACCCTCATTTATGCATGCGAAAGCTGAAAACAACTAAAGAAATAGAAAAGAAATTAGACTCTTTTGAAAACAAATGCCTAAGGAAAATACTCGGCATCAAGTGGAATGAATTCAAGAACAATGCAGAGATAAGACAGATGACTGAACAACAACCAGTCTCACGGGTGATCAGGAAAAGGAGATGGACATATGTTGGTCACTTGATGAGAAGAAATGAACAGAGAATCCCAAAACAAGCTATCAAGTGGAACACAATAGGCAGAAGAAAAAGGGGCAGACCGCGTGAAACTCTGAAGAGGACATTATTAAGAGAGGCCAAGTTAACAGGCATAAAATCCTTTGATGAGGTTGAAAGACTCGCCGAAGACAGGAAAAATTGGCGAACTACTTTGCGAGCCCTATGTGACGTTTAACGGCACGGGAAGGATATAAGATATAAGATAAGAACAATTTGAATGTAATTCTTTTAGGCTATCAAAGGGAAAGTTGTTAGGAATTGAAAGTAGGACTGTACAATCAAATGCAAAATGACTAAAGACTATTGGACTTTCTATGTTAAAAAAATATACACTGTACAATTTTGTAATAAAATTTCAAAATAATGTGTCCACGACTTCAATTTTGCAAAACATGCCATTTGTGTTTGATCCTATTTATATTAAAATATGAAATAATCAACACGGAATAACATGGTTATTTCATGTGTTTAAGTGGTTGCTGCATATATATAAATATGGCGGGCTTAGGTTCGCGCTCTGAGTGACTTTGCAACATTACTTTGGGCCAACACACTAACAAAGGCTGCCAACCCCTGGTTTAAATCTATATGGGTAATTGGTAATTCACCTGTAATATGATATGTAACACTATCAGTAATACAGAGAGTGAACAAACGAAAAGCTATTGAATCGATTGACCCGGACTTGAGGCTTTTTGAAGACAGGACTTGAGTGGGAGGAAAACAGTGCCACTCCACTCAGACTTGTCATTTTTTAGACAGTCAGTTCAACTACACGGAATGTTAGTAAAATACTTTATAGCAATGCATGTTTCAACGAGGTTATCTCCATACGTGCCGCCTTATCTATTCTCTCTACATAATTTTTTTTATCTAAATAATAGTAGCTACGTTTCAGAGTTGTAGACCAAAGCCAGGTAACTCCGAAAATGGTGAAAACTGCCTTAGAGTAACAGAGAGTAAGCGAAGCAGAAATGAACGAAGTGAAGTTAAGAAATGAACGTTTCCATAATAATGTAGTTAAGACATGGAAGTCTACTAAATATTAAGTTAAGAAGTGGGAGCCTAATAACAGGTCATATAAGAGGAAGATTGAGTCGGTGCATCGAACCATGGCCCAGAAGGTTTCCCTCTTTAAAGGATGGGCCCGGAGAGCTTCGAGTTGCTCGTTGTGGATAAAAACAGGGGGTTGCGCTGGCTTACAAAATTTCTCTCGAAGGCACAGCCTATTAATAATGAAGTTAAGAAATATAAATCTGTTCCAAAAAAAAAAAGTTAAGAAATCTACGTCTCCTAATAATGAAGTTAGGAATTAAGTCCACTTTAAACAGTTAATAAACATAAGTCTACTAAAAATGAAGCTAAGAAATATATATTGTCTTGTGACGTGTTCTTGCAAGAACGTTGTCCGTCTTACTCTCTGAACGTAATGGGGCCTTGCACAATATGACCAACATCTCGCAATGACATATTCAGACTTTCCGTGATGTTCTGAATCCACCTGTGGCTTGGCCTTCCCTTTTACCGGGCACTAAGGGTTCTGCTATCAACCTCGCCAGACCTTTATGTCTCTTGATGTCGCTGAAGTATCTCATCTTTCTAACTTTGATGACGTTTACAAGCCAGCCTTCTACGATACCCAATCCCGTCAGTATATCTTTATTTGATTTTCTTTATATACGAGATATTCTAAGTGCTCTTCTATAACACTTCTTTTCAAAGGTACTTATTCTCTTTCCTAGCGATTTGTTAAAATGTCCATGGTTCGCATCTGTACGCTACCATCGGGAATATGTAGACTCTTAATAAACAGCTTTGTTTTCATGTCGGTATCCTGCCACATCTGTTCTTCATTTTCACTAGTTTCTGTGATGCAACTTGGGCATTCAGAGAGATAGGGAGTGCGGAGGACTTCAAGACCAGCGAATCCACATCGATGCTTAGACTGAGAGAGAGAGAGAGAGAGAGAGAGAGAGGGAGAGAGAGAGAGAGAGAGAGAGAGAGAGAGAGAGCTGGGAGTACAGACTGGCAGCCAGAAATGAGAGGCTTACTGGACGCGCAAGAGGATTAACTCAGGACGGCCACTGTCAGCCCAGGACACTGATGGATATGTTGAGGGGAGGATCTGAGCATATATGGACATGTCCGAAGTGCAATGATGATAATCCAGACCATAAACCATAGGCTTGGGCGAGGTGGAGTACCCGTTCTGCCACCCCCCCCCCCCCCCCCCCGATCAAGCTTACGTGAAGCCATGGGAGGTAACTGGAGCAGCCAGCACTTATTTCAGGTTATGGTCTCCACTCTACAATGGTAGACAGAGGATCTCAACTGTGGAGACAATGGCTACGATCAAATGACCTGTAGCAGCCACTGCCAAGAAGGAAAGGAATGGCAAACTACCTTCTTGTATTGCCAAGAAACCTAACATAGCCTAAGAAATTTGAATTAAAACTGAAACTAAGAAATATCTACAAAAAACTGAAGTTAAGAAATGTCTAATAAAAATGACGTTAAGAAATGTAAGCCTGCTAATAATGAAGTCCTCTCTCTCTCTCTCTCTCTAAGTGCCCAAGGAACATGGGGCTTTCGAAAAGTTCTCCACAAATGCCTTTTTTCCGCTCTTGCCCAGGTGAGCCCTCTATTGTTCAACATCATTTCTGTTGTCCTTCTCAATGCCTCTTTTGGCCTACCCTTACTTCTTTTCCCCTGTGGTGTCCATCTTAGTGCTATTTTTGGTAGTGAGTTGTCAGTCATTCGGAGCACATGTCCCAACCATCGTCAGCGTCTTTCCTCAATAATTGCCGTCAGTGTCTTCATCTGCATTTCTGTCAACAAGATGTTATTTCTTATGAAGTTAAAAATGTAAATCTACATTAAATAAATAAATACAAATAAGTATTTTTTAATACAAGTATAAAAGTACAGTATAACAAAAATAAAGTTATTAGGAAATATATCTCTCTCTCTGAACCTTAAGTGCCCAGGGCACATGGGGCTTCCGCAAGGGTTTTCCACAAATGCCTGTCATTAGGAAATATGTCTACAATAATGGATTAAAATCTACTAAACATGAAGTTAAGAAATGTAATGCTAGTAATAAAGAAGTTAAGAAATGTCTACTAAACATGAAGTTAAGAAATACAAATTTACTAGTAAAAAAAAAAAACAAACCCCAAACTATATATCAAAACACTAATTCCGCAAAAACTGCGAATAAAAGTATAGGATATGGTCACGTGATTTCTGCCTTTGAAATAGAGGCGCGTCAAAATGGCGGCAGAAGATTCAGTTGCGAGTAAGTCCTAATGTTTACTCACCCGTCATTTAACCGTCTTGTTATTGATTATACGTTCTGTGACATGTTAATGCCTGCTTTTAATTTCAGTTTTTTTCTCTTTCTCAAAAAGTTGTTCTTATATGTGCATTGTGATTGATGGCTTCGTCTATATCTGTTCAGTATGGCTGTAGAAATGTTAAAATTCTTCACATATCTGCACCAAAATGACCGGGGATTCTACACAACAGGAAGGTATATTTAAGATGCAGATGTTCAGTAACAAGTTGTGAGTCTACACACACAGACATATTGACATAACAAGCACTGTATAGTAAAAGCAGCGTGAAAATCGCGGGACACACTTACTCAAAGCTGTTAGCCACGTTTTCCGATTCCATCGCACGCTGTCCGGGATGGGTTCACTGAGGTCAACTTCTAATGTGTTTTTACTCATAAGTTTTCATAGTCTGTACCTTATATCTCACAAGAATACCATAAGCAACATACAACTATGGTTGTCTTCTATATTCAGAAAATCTTAATAAAAAACGGCAATGGAAATGCAGAAAACACACACACACACACACACACACACACACACGTATGGATTCACCATGGCAGTTCTTAAATTTTACGAAAAACCGATGTTTGACAATTAATAATAGAACTTTTCAGATCAAAATTAAATTTTACACGAGTGTCTTATACAAACAGCATAGACAAGATTCAGATGCCATTTTAAAGGAGTTGGAAAAAAAAATAGGTCAGGGTAAAAAAAATGAAGGCAGAGTCCTCGTTTCCATGCCGTGGAGCATATGAGGGATACGATGTTAGATCCGTATTTCCAAGACCATTGTCACATGAAAGTTTGATGTGGTCAGTATTATGCCTGTCCACATTTACCTTCCCAAATTTCTCTGGTGCTCATTTTTAGTGGCTTGGTGGACCCTGGAGTCCTTGGTATGATGATGCCTGAAAAAAATCCCCACTGTTGGGACTTGAACCCAGTACCACCGGATTAGTAGACTGAGTGCCTAATTACTCAACCAACTAGGCTGCCAGATCAGGGATACATTCCAGAAATGTTTTGTGTTGATTTCAGTGCAGATGTTATGCCAGTAATTAAAAGTCCACGTTAATTGGGCACATAGTTAGAAAGAGAGGGCTTTAAAATGTCATAAAAATAAGAGGGATAAATAAAAGGAGGAGAGGCAGGGTGAAATCAAGAGAGAAAAAAGATGGGGAGTCTAATGCGATGATACAGTGAAAGGTCACCATCTCATCTGATGGGAGAATACTAAGGATGTGTGGAGAAGCATGATTACTGTCACCTAGCGGCATGTCACATGATGATGGTGATAATTTTAATTAAATATTTAATTAAAAAAAGAAATTTAATTAAATAAGTGTTTAAATGTATATTTTTCATAAGCAAGTCAGAACGTGTTTAAATTGTATTAGCATATATATTTATTATACCGTAATTATTAAATGTCTAAAAATGCTTGACATCAGATAGGAGTTATAAGTAGAATGCACACTTTTAGTTTGTAGACAGATAAGTTTGATGATGACTACAGCAAAACTGCTACTACTACCTTTCCTTCTTTTTTTTTTGTTGTTGTTGTGAAAACAGACCATACACCTCTGTCCTCTACATCAGTTTGTTGTATATTTGTATTCTTCATCGAAGTTTCAAATAGAATATTTACCATGGAATAGTTTCCTAGATTCTGACTTGCTAAGTGATCTTAGCTAAAGAAAGATTCTTTTCATAAGTGATCATTTACTGGATAACTTTGAAAATTAGTATGCGTGATTATGCAGTCTTTTCATTTGACCAGAAGAAGTTTTCAACAAAGACTGGCTCAGAGAAATTATGAAGGCTCATTTTATATATATATATATATAGTTGGTCAGTGATTGACTGAACTATCACTGCACACTATGCCCTATGGCGTATTGCTAGGCAGCAACAAATTCTTTCCACCTCTCATGATCTGTGGTTAGCAGATATATATATATAGACTCTGTCGGTCATTTGCATATCCCTTGCGGAACTTTGCTTTCCTAACAGCTCTCCTGTAGGCATCTCGGTTGTAAGCAAGATGCTCTGCTTCTGATGCATCCATTTGCAGATTATCAACGATGTCTTGCACCCATCTTTGCCTTGGTCTTCTTCCCTTTCTTTTTCCCATTATATATCCTTCCAAGATAGTCTTCTCTAAATTATCATCTATATAATCTATATAGACTAGATTGCAAAAAGAATCATCCAGAAAGTTTAAAGAGCCACTTCAGCTGTGTGACGATAAGTGCAAAGGTAGTCTTAGTCATTGGGAACAAGTACTAGACTACCTATGTTCACAGTTTTAAAAAAAAAGCTGCTGACATAGGGGGAACTGTCAAAATGAAATACAGCAACATTAAGGTAGTTCTTGGACCAAATGTCACCCAAACTAGCTTCCATAATATCTGAAGATCATGAGCCTGTTAAATCAATGATAGAAATAAGCAGTTGGGAAGCACTGTTCGGAGGTGACACTGGCAAAACCAGACCTTGAGCTACCAGAACTTGAATATTCTACGATGGATGAGCTGGATAACAAACCCACTGAAAAGGAGCTCTCTGATGCTGTTATTAGCCTTTCAGATGGATAATCCACAAATAAAGACAACATTCTTGCTGATGTCCTGAGAGATGATACAAGGACATAGTCCTAACGCATGTCCAAAAACTCCTTATCCTGTGCTGGAGAGAGGACAAAGATGTTGCACATTTGTGAGATGGTTTTTCTTCATAATCAGTTGTTTTTGCTGTTGAAAGTGGGGAAAAACATTTTTTTTTAAAAAAAATTTAAAATTTACACTTTATTGTTCCAGGTTCTGCCCAGGCATTAGTGAGTTTGAAAGAAGGTAATGTTGTCTCAGTCTTGTTGTCTTCCCTTATTTCAGATCAGGCGGCCTGGTTGCCTGTGGTTAGATGCTCAGTCTATTAATCAGGCGGTACCAGGTTCAAGTCCCGCAGTGGGGATTTTTTTTTTTTTCTGGTATCACCACTCCAAAAAAAAAAAAAGGCCATGGGGTCCACCCCAGCCTCTGAAAATTGGTATCAGAGAAATCTGGGAAGGTAAATGTGGCCAGGCATGATGCTGACCACATCACACTTTCATGTGCCAAAGGCCTTGGAAACATGGGCCTAAAACTGCTGTATTGCCAATATGCCTTAATGGCATGGAAACTGGTATTTTTTTTTTCTTAAGTTAAATATTAGTTTCTGTCAGTTGCCACTGCCATAGGCTTCTCCTACAGTATTTGACCCTTCATTGTTTCTGGAACATTTTTTTTCCTCCAAAATCTGGACTGTCTTTTGAGAGATAATGTTTGGTACAGTTAAGAGAGGCCAGTTCAAAGTGCATAACATGAGATCATGCTTGGTACAGTTAAGATGCAGGAAACTCTCTACTATAGAGAGCGAAACAACAGCACAACTCCTTCAGATCATCAGAGGAAGTACCCCCCCCCCCCCCCCCCCCCCTCAGACAAGTGTTTCGGCCCTATTAAACTCCTGACACTCTAAGGGGGGTGGGCCTCTCTGGCTAGTTCACTGTCCCTTGATGAAATTGAAAAACTTGCAGAAGGCAGGAAATCTTGACGAACTACCATGCAGGTCCTATGTGACATTTAGCAGCACGAGGAGAATGTAAGATGCTTGTTACAGTCAGCATCGTGCAAACGTGGCATGGTGTGAAATGCCACTTTCTGGACTGTACTGCATTGAAAGATCTTCAGAAAAACATGTTACTACCAAACCCCTCTTTCACCAACATAATGTATGGTGAAATAGAACAAACGAAAAAAGGATCTGGATATTCCAGCGCTTGGCATTATGGAAAATGAGTGAAAACTCATAAACCTGGAGGTTAGTGTAGTCAGGTTTTGTTTTCGGAGCCAGACATTTGAGCTACTTTTAAATTTGTTGTATGAAGCTCATATCCAGATCTGAAGTGGAGAGTAAAAAAAAATGTCACAGTGGCAGTGTATGTAACAATTGTAATATTGTAGTACTAATTGTAACGCTAGATTAGTTGTAGAATGTAGCTGGTTTTGTTATAATTAAAAATCTCAAGAAAATTAGTGCTTCATTGGCAGGTAAAATCTTGTGCTTTTTTTTTTTTTTTTTAAACGTGACAGTTTGTTTTTTTTAAAATATTATATCTTTAGTCTTATATAGATGGAATTTTATAAATGTGCCTGAATTTTAGTGGTTCAAATGTGTATATATATAAAATTGCATGCTTTAATCTCTGTAGTGGTTATATTTGTTGTTCATTTCTCATTCTAATTGCAGGGTTGGGTTCTCCCCAGAGGACAGGCCACTATGTGAGTAAAACGTTCCTTGTTTCATCTCTCTGTATTGTCTTCTCTTGCTTTCTCTCATTAACCATTATCATCCTAAGAGGTTATCATCTAGAGCAGGGGGGGTTCTTAACCATTTCTTGATTACAGTTGCGGACCCCTCCCAAGGTAGGCTGCCCAATATATTCCATTTGCCATATTGCCAAAATCATCATCACTAGTTCTGTTATGTTCCAGTATGACTTTGAAAGATGTCAGTGGACTGGTTTTACTTTATGTGAGGGTAACAAAGAGTATAAAAGTTAAAAGAAAATTCTTATCTAACGATTTAAAAACAAAATTTGTTCAGAAAATGAGTCCCATGCCCCCAACACCCCACCATTATTGCTGCCACCACTCATTTGGTTGCCTTACTCCTATGGGGTAATGATCCCCCCCCCCCAAAGTTAAGAATCCCTCATCAAGACTGCAGATATATGTGATTTAATAAACAATGATTGAAATTCACTTTAGAACTGTCTTGCTCACTTTTTTAAACATTTTAGAAACTGTTAGATTTTCCTTAAAATGTCTTAACTGTTTAAACAGTACTTCAGTTAGATCATGCAGCCAATTTTTTTTTTTTTGTTTTTGTTTTTAGCCTGCTAGAATCCGAAAGAAGAATGCACGCTTTTTCAACGATGATGAAGAGACCGACTATCAGGTGACAAGAACGCCCAAGCGGAGAGTGATTCAGCAGCCATCTGTGAGTCATAAATTCATGCACTAATTTTCTGCTTTAGTACAGAAGAATGGGCCAAATCTGGAGAAAAAGGAGGATGTTCAAGAAGCTGGAAGCAGCACTCATGAATGGCAGCCACTGCCACCGCCGACTTGTGAACTGGAGCATTGTCTTGCTGGAAGATGACTCCTCTTGTCAATTTCCCTTGACGCTTTTCTTTCAGTTTGACCCGCAGTTGCTTCGCAAGATTAGCATAATAGGCCCCGGTGACTGTTCCGCCCTTTTGAAGTTAGTCTACCAATAGCACACCTTCTGAATCCCAAAAGATGGAAGCCATCACTTTGCATGCTGACAGAACCACCCTTGCTTTCTTTGGAGATGGGGATCCATGATGTTTCCACTGCTTTGACTGTTCTTTGGTTTCTGGTTGAAAATGATAAACCAAGTCTCATCCATAGTCACAAATTGCTGAAGAAACTTTTCAGGATCTGCAGAAAAATGGCCCAGATTGTCTCTTGACATGTTGAGATGTTGTCGTTTGTGATCAGCTCCAAGAAATTTCGGGACCCATCGAGCAGAGACCTTTGTCATTTGAAGATCATTGTGAATAATGGCATGAATGGGAGATGCCCAATTCAGTAGCAATGTACCACTCAGTTAGTCGTTTATCCTCCATTATTATGTCATGGATTCTGCCGGTGGTTTCATCGGTGGTTACCGTTCTTGGTCTTCTGGACGGGGATCATCTTCCAGACTCTCTCCTCCATGTTTGAATTGAGCCCATTTCTTCACTGTGCTGTAAGAAGGGGCACTCTCCCCTAGAGTCTCTACCATATCCTCATCCTCATGGATCTCTTTCGATGATAAGCCCTTGATGCAGAGGTAGCGAATAACTGCTCTATGAGAAATTTTATCCATTTTCTCAATTTCTGCCATCCCTTACCACTTCAGCCTGTAAAAAAAAATTGGTTGCAGTTAATTTCTTGAAACTTTGTGTTTTATCTTACATTAACCTGACCTACAAATGCACCTAATATCAACCGTGTGTTTCAAGTATTTGTACCTTATGCCAAGAACTTATCAATCACCCCTCATATATCCTTAGCAGTTGATGACACCATTTCTGTGTTGATGTACACTTTTTGTTCTTATGACCTGATGTGTGTCGAGCACACCCAGAACAGGAGAAAGGATTTGATCAAAAAGAGATTAAAAGAAAATTCTTATCTAACGATTTAAAAACAAAATTTGTTCAGAAAATGAGTCCCATGCCCCCAACACCCCACCATTATTGCTGCCACCACTCATTTGGTTGCCTTACTCCTATGGGGTAATGATCCCCCCCAGTTAAGAATCCCTCATCAAGACTGCAGATATATGTGATTTAATAAACAATGATTGAAATTCACTTTAGAACTGTCTTGCTCACTTTTTTAAACATTTTAGAAACTGTTAGATTTTCCTTAAAATGTCTTAACTGTTTAAACAGTACTTCAGTTAGATCATGCAGCCAATTTTTTTGGTTTTTTGTTTTTGTTTTTTAGCCTGCTAGAATCCGAAAGAAGAATGCACGCTTTTTCAACGATGATGAAGAGACCGACTATCAGGTGACAAGAACGCCCAAGCGGAGAGTGATTCAGCAGCCATCTGTGAGTCATAAATTCATGCAGTGATTTTCTGCTTTAGTACAGAAGAATGGGCCAAATCTGGGGAAAAAGGAGGATGTTCAAGAAGCTGGAAGCCGCACTCATGAATGGCAGCCACTGCCACCGCCGACTTGTGAACTGGAGCATTGTCTTGCTGGAAGATGACTCCTCTCGTCAATTTCCCTCGACACTTTTCTTTCAGTTTGACCCGCAGTTGCTTCACAAGATTAGTGTAATAGGCCCCGGTGACCGTTCCGCCCTTTTGAAGATAGTCTACCAATAGCACACCTTCTGAATCCCAAAAGATGGAAGCCATCACTTTGCATGCTGACAGAACCACCCTTGCTTTCTTTGGAGGTGGGGATCCATGATATTTCCACTGCTTTGACTGTTCTTTGGTTTCTGGTTGAAAATGATAAACCAAGTCTCATCCATAGTCACAAATTGCTGAAGAAACTTTTCAGGATCTGCAGAAAAATGGCCAAGATAGTCTCTTGACATGTTGAGATGCTGTCGTTTGTAATCAGCTCCAAGAAATTTCGGGACCCATCAAGCAGAGACCTTTGTCATTTGAAGATCATTGTGAATAATGGCATGAATGGGAGATGCCCAATTCAGTAGCAATGTACCGCTCAGTTAGTCGTTTATCCTCCATTATCATGTCATGGATTCTGCTGGTGGTTTCACCGGTAGTTACTGTTCTTGGTCTTCCTGGATGGGGATCATCTTCCAGACTCTCTCCTCCATGTTTGAATTGAGCTGCCCATTTCTTCACTGTGCTGTAAGAAGGGACACTCTCCCCTAGAGTCTCTGCCATATCCTCATCCTCATGGATTTCCTTCGATGATAAGCCCTTGATGCAGAGGTAGCAAATAACTGCTCGATGAGAAATTTTATCCATTTTCTCAATTTCTGCCATCCCTTACCACTTCAGCAGCCTGTAAAAAAAATTGGTTGCAGTTAATTTCTTGAAACTTTGTGTTTTATCTTACATTAACCTGACCTACAAATGATTTTAATATCAACCGTGTGTTTCAAGTATTTGTACCTTATGCCAAGAACTTATCAATCACCCCTCATATGTCCTTAGCAGTTGATGACACCATTTCTGTGTTGATGTACACTTTTTGTTCTTATGACCTGATGTGTATCGAGCAAACCCAGAACAGGAGAAAGGATTTGATCAAAGAGAGATTAAAAAAAAATCCTTCAGAAAAGTCCAGTTGTATATAATAATCAACAGAATTATAAATGTAGAATATAACATGAAAACCACAACACAATAATGAGACATACAAAGATTGCTAGATAATACTTCAATATTTCAGTAAAATGATATTAAAAAAATAATGGATGATAATGATCGAATTAAAAAAAAACAATAAAAAAATTAAATTAATCATACCGTTTATTATTATTTTTCCATGACTGTAACACTTTCTCATTGTTACTGTTATTGACATTCATTATTACCTTGGAAACCTTCTCAGCCTGCTCCAGCCAGGGCAGCAGTAGTTCCAAGCACTACAGCAGGAATGGACAAGAGGGTAGCCCAGACCACAGGAATGAGGCTGAGGAATTTGTTGAAGCTGCCAAAAGCACACAAGTGGGTGTGCTATGAGTGGTTTTATTCAAATATTGATGCGTAAGTATCTTAAGCCGCAGTAATTGTTCAGAATTTTGCAGTGTTTTTTTTTTTTCCTTAATTGGTTTAGTTGTAGGATTGGTGTATCAACTCCTCAGCCCTATTTGTTCTTGGTTTAGTTGTAGAATTTGGCATATCAACTCCTCAGCCCTAATTGGTTTAGTTGTAGGATTTGGCATATCAACTCCTCAGCCCTAATTGGTTTAGTTGTAGGTTTGGTGTATCAACTCCTCAGCCCTAATTGGTTTAGTTGTAGGTTTGGCGTATCAACTCCTCGGCCCGAATTTTTTTAGTTGTAGGATTTGGCATATCAACTCCTCAGCCCTTATTGGTTTTCTTGTAGGATTGGTGTATCAACTCCTCAGCCCTAATTGGTTTAGTTGTAGGATTTGGCATATCAACTCCTCGGCCCTAATTGGTTTAGTTGTAGGATTAATGTATCAACTCCTCAGCCCTAATTTGTTTAGTTGTAGGTTTGGCATATCAACTCCTCAGCCCTAATTGGTTTAGTTGTAGAATTTGACATATCAACTTCTCGGCCCTAATTGGTTTAATTGTAGGATTGGTGTATCAACTCCTCAGCCCTAATTGATTTAGTTATAGGATTGGTGTATCAACTCCTCAGCCCTAATTGGTTTAGTTGTAGAATTTGACATATCAACTTCTCAGCCCTAAGTGGTTTAGTTGTAGGTTTGGTGTATCAACTCCTTGGCCCTAATTGGTTTAGTTGTAGGATTGGTGTATCAACTCCTCAGCCCTAAGTGGTTTAGTTGTAGGATTTGGCATATCAACTCCTCAGCCCTAATTGGTTTAGTTGTAGGATTGGTGTATCAACTCCTCAGACCTAATTGGTTTAGTTGTAGGATTGGTGTATCAACTCCTCAGCCCTAATTGATTTAGTTGTAGAATTTGACATATCAACTTCTCAGCCCTAATTGGTTTAGTTGTAGAATTTGGCATATCAACTCCTCAGCCCTAATTGGTTTAGTTGTAGGATTGGTGTATCAACTCCTCAGCCCTTATTGGTTTAGTTGTAGAATTTGGCATATCAACTTCTCAGCCCTAATTGATTTAGTTGTAGGATTGATGTATCAACTCCTTGGCCCTAATTGGTTTAGTTGTAGGATTTGGCATATCAACTTCTCAGCCCTAATTGGTTTAGTTGTAGGATTTGATGTATCAACTCCTTGGCCCTAATTGTTCTTGGTTTAGTTGTAGGTTTGATGTATCAACTCCTCAGCCCTAATTGTTCTTGGTTTAGTTGTAGGTTTGATGTATCAACTCCTCAGTCCTGTTTATTCCTGGTTTAGTTGTAGGTTTGACGTATCAGCTCCTCAGCCCTAATTGTTCTTGGTTTAGTTGTAGGTTTGACATATCAACTCCTCAGCCTTAATTGGTTTAGTTTTTGGTTTGGTGTATCAGCTCCTCAGCCTTAATTGGTTTAGGTTTGGTGTGTCAACTCTTCAGCCTTATTTGGTTTAGTTGTAGGTTTGGTGTATCAACTCATCAGCCCTAATTGTTCTTGATTTAGTTTTTGGTTTGGTGTATCAACTCCTCAGCCTTAATTGGTTTAGTTGTAGGATTGGTGTATCAACTCCTCAGCCCTAATTGGTTTAGTTGTAGGTTTGGTGTATCAACTCCTCAGCCTTAATTGGTTTAGTTGTAGGATTGGTGTATCAACTCCTCAGCCCTAATTGGTTTAGTTGTATGTTTGGTGTATCAACTCCTCAGCCCTAATTGGTTTAGTTGTAGGATTGGTGTATCAATTCCTCAGCCCTAATTGGTTTAGTTGTAGTTTTAGTGTATCAACTCCTCAGTCTGTTTGTTCTTGTTTCTTTTTTTTAAAATGTTTTTATGTTCCGTTGTTAGATGACAAAATGCTGGATTTTATGCATTGGTACTTTCAGTGCTTCAGAATTTATGTCTGATTACAAGTGTGGTAATTGTTAAATATTTATATCTCTGCTGTGATGGCTGAGCAGCAGAGGTTTCTAGCAGTAATTAGTTCTTTCAATATTATAACTGAAATATTATATCTGGTAGGTGGTGATTTTTAAACCTCGAAGTATGTATAGTAATTTTGGATGTTGTATGTTTTACATTTATACATTCTCATCTTACTCTCATACTTTCTATTCGTTTTATCTCACTCACTCCCTCTGCCACCTTGTAAAACTGCACCATATACCTCTTTCTACCTTTATTAGATACTACACAATGCTTTGTCTTTAACCTATGGGATCACTAAGCTTTGTCTGGTCTTACCTTTGTCTCTGTCCTCATATACCTTTCAGTGTTGAAGGGACAAATAGATGTCTTGATAGGGCTCAGCAATTTGCTTCATATAATGGGCTATTTAAGATCACTAAACTTTATTAGTTCTAAATTCACCATCAAGATACACTTTCTTATTCTCACAAAACACTACATTCTGTTTACAATAGTCACAGATTTTAGAGCCGGATGGAAGCACATTTTTAGGAAGAAGGTGATTTTAAAAAATAATTTTAAATAGATACATTTAAATAGATTCCTCCGTGTCGGAGGAAGAAACACAGATGTGTAGTGGAGTGCCAGAGTAAAAGCGCGGGTCTTGATATGTTAGGGGGTATAGTTATAAAATGGAATGGAAAACAGTATTTCCATGTACTTCTGTATACTTATGTTTCAGAGTATAACTAAATGAATGAAAATTTCATAAATGCAAAGTTTTTTAGGAAAAAGAAGTAACGTGATGTTTTTAGACACTGATTGTGCCCAGCTCACCATTGGCTAGGTCTAGATATGCATTAATTACCATCTGAAATGTGTAGATCTACTTGTCGATCTCATATTCGGATTCTGTGTTGCATTCTCGCTAAATTAATGTCTGAAATAACCTTCTAACTACTTCTCCCGTCGTCTAATATGTCTAGATCTACTTGGGATACATTCAAGAGCAGTGGGGTGGTCACAGGCCATGTCCATACCCCTATCTACATCATCAAAAACTGAAAATTTTCAGTGTTTCTCTTCCTTTTTTCTCACTCGGCATCGCTCGTAACTAGGCACTCTTTTGCCATTTTGAAAAGTGTCACCGGAATCGCAGACGAAATATGTACAATCTACATGTTACACCGGTTGTTTATTGAAACAAACCACTTTAATGAATTGGTAAGCATCGGGAAACCGGAAATGTCACTAAAGTGACCAAAGGCACTGGAAGAGTTAAGTCTAAACAACAGTGCTACAATTAGTAAGAAAAGGTGCAAGTCAGGGTAAAGTGTTGATGCTAAACATAGCTATAAATATCTTGTATACATATCTTCTATAAACATTCAGTTATAAATACTACGTGAACTGCAGGCATAAACAACCTGTTATTAAACATAGTTTTAATTACCATAAACAAGTCACAAACACCCTGTTATTGAACATACAGTTAATGAACAGCCAATTATTAAACATACATTTGAAACTGTCATAAATATTTGGTCACAAACACACTTGTTTACGGTTATAAACACCCTGTTATTGAACATAGTTAACTATAAATATCTTGTTGTTGAACATATGGTTATCAACTCCTCAGTCTATTTGTTCTTTGTTTTTTTGGTTTTTTTTTTTTTTTTAGTGTTTTATGTTCTGTTGTTAGATGACAAAATGCTGGCTTTTGTGCATTATTACTTTCTGTGTTTCAGAATTCATGTCTGATTACAAGTGTGGTAATTGTTAAATATTTATATCTCTGCTGTGATGGCTGAGCAGCAGAGGTTTCTGGCAGTAATTAGTTCTTTCAATATTATATTATATCTGGTAGGTGGTGATTTTTAAACCTCAAAGTATATATAGTAATATTGGATGTTGTACGTTTTACATTTATACATTCTCAACTTACTCTCATACTTTCTGTTCATTTTTTCTCACTTACTCACTCCCTCTGCCGCCTTGTAAAACTGCACCATATACCTCTATCTACCTTTATTAGATACTACACAATGCTTTGTCTTTAACCTATGGGATCACTAATCTTTGTCTGGTCTTACCTTTGTCTCTGTCCTCATATACCTTTCAGTGTTGAAGGGACAAATAGATGTCTTGATAGGGCTCAGCAATTTGCTTCATATAATGGGCTATTTAAGATCACTAAACTTTATTAGTTCTAAATTCACCATCAAGATACACTTTCTTATTCTCACAAAACACTACATTCTGTTTACAATAGTCTCAGATTTCAGAACCGGATTAAAGCACATTTTCAGGAAGAAGGTGATTTTAAAAAATAATTTTAAATAGATACATTTAAATAGATTCCTCCGTGTCGGAGGAAGAAACACAGATGTGTAGTGGAGTGCCAGAGTAAAAGCGCGGGTCTTGATATGTTAGGGGGTATAGTTATAAAATGGAATGGAAAACAGTATTTCCATGTACTTCTGTATACTTATGTTTCAGAGTATAACTAAATGAATGAAAATTTCATAAATGCAAAGTTTTTTAGGAAAAAAGAAGTAACGTGATGTTTTTAGACACTGATTGTGCCCAGCTCACCATTGGCTAGGTCTAGATATGCATTAATTACCATCTGAAATGTGTAGATCTACTTGTCGATCTCATATTCGGATTCTGTGTTGCATTCTCGCTAAATTAATGTCTGAAATAACCTTCTAACTACTTCTCCCGTCGTCTAATATGTCTAGATCTACTTGGGATACATTCAAGAGCAGTGGGGTGGTCACAGGCCATGTCCATACCCCTATCTACATCATCAAAAACTGAAAATTTTCAGTGTTTCTCTTCCTTTTTTCTCACTCGGCATCGCTCGTAACTAGGCACTCTTTTGCCATTTTGAAAAGTGTCACCGGAATCGCAGACGAAATATGTACAATCTACATGTTACACCGGTTGTTTTATTGAAACAAACCACTTTAATGAATTGGTAAGCATCGGGAAACCGGAAATGTCACTAAAGTGACCAAAGGCACTGGAAGAGTTAAGTCTAAACAACAGTGCTACAACTGGTAAGAAAAGGTGCATGTAGGGTAAAGTGTTGATGCTAAACATAGCTATAAATATCTTGTCTTTAAACATTCAGTTATAAATACTATGTGAACTGCGGGCATAAACACCCTGTTATTAAACATAGTTTTAATCACCATAAACAAGTCACAAACACCTTGTTATTGAACATACAGTTAATGAACACCCAGTTATTAAACATACATTTGAAACTGTCATAAACATTTGGTCACAAACACACTTGTTTACGGTTATAAACACCCTGTTATTGAACATAGTTAACTATAAATATCTTGTTATTGAACATATGGTTATAAACACCCTGTTATTATATATACAGTTATAAACATTTTGTTATTACACAATTTGCAGACCCCTGTTTCTGGGAGAGAATGATTTCTGCATCTGTTTGAGAGAATCATTCCCACAGCTCAAGTGTAGAAAGCTACGCCGTGTTGAGTGGAACAAGATTCGCAGACTCATGGGAAAACCAAGAAGGTGACACAAGCTTGTTCAGCACTGCTTTCTTAGTTTTAGCTTTGCAAAATTTGTAATGACATACATGGTTAGCATAGATGTTATACATGGTTAGCATAGATGTTATAATGGTTAGCATAGATGTTACATTTCATGTTTGACCAAGTGTCTGGTTGTCAGTCAGAGCTGTTTCGGATGAAGATGCTGTCTGATTTGAGTGAGGAGGGTGGGGAGGGACAAATAGCTGACACACTAGGATTAAGGTTGGTGAGGCATAGCTGACCAAGACCCTGTCCTACCTCTCTGCTGGTATCAGCAGATGTGGTGAAGATGTTGAGGCACATCATTTCTTTTTTTGGGAGTGAGTTATGGCAGGTTTTTTTTTTTCAGTCCCAGAGTGAGCTAAAAAAAAAAACCTGAATGACCAATACTTCTTTAACAGACTCCACCACCACTGGGACTACCAGTGACCCCTGCTAGGCCTGTTACTGGGGGTACCAATGGAGTGTTGGAACAGGGTGCTGTCGACTGTGGTTGCCTACCCTGGGTATGAGTTGTTGACCATCAAATCGGACAGCGTCTTCGCCTGCCCATATAGGTCTTCATATTCTGAAGTCTGTGCTACACCTTGGCAAAGGTGTTCATTTTTGTATGACTCCTAGAGTTGTCGGTCTGATTCAAAGGTCTCAGCCTTGAAACAGTTGAAAAGGTTACAGAAAAAAAAAAGTAAAGGTGATTAAATATCCTTAGATAAATTTAGTAGCTTAAAAAAATAATTATATATACATGAACCTACAACCATTAATTCATTCATTCATTTGCATGTCCCTTGCGGAACTTTGCCTACCAAATAGCACTCCTGTAGGCCTCTCGGTTGTGAGCAAGATGGCCTGCTGCTGCTGCATCCAGTTTAATGTGAATCTATATTTATCCTTTATAGACTACTCAAAGGCATTTGATTGTAGTGACATGCATGTCCAGTCCAGAAAAAATGAAAACGTTAGATGAAGAAAAGGGCACTAAAAAAAAATTAGCGCCAAGAAAAATGTTGATAAAGAAGAGGTCTTGTTTCAGGAAAATAAATGACTGATGGTCATTTTCATGTGGATATGCTTCGTAATCCTTTGTCCTACAAGTGTTTCACAGAAGATCCTTGTGAAATTGATCATTTTTAGTAGAAAGTGTAGTGTGTTCTAACCCTGTCGCCACTTTGTTCTCCGTAAACTAGATGTTCACCGGCGTTTTTGGCTGAAGAGAGGGCAGTCTTGGAGGAAAGGAGGGAGAAGATTCGGCAGCTGCAGCAGAGAAAAGCCACAGACTTCAGCTCCATCAAAGACCTGCCTGATGAGATTCCTCTCCATTTGGTCATTGGCACAAAAGTCACAGGTCAGGCCTGGTTCATGGTGGTTGAAGCCCTGAAGAAATCATTTTGTGAAATAGTTTTCATTGGGTTTGTCTGTGGCTTTTAGTTAAGTTCATTTCCTGTTCAGGTTCTGTTTTCTTCTGCAGGGTGGTTTTTGTGGAGTGCGTGGACAGGTTTCATTGGTTGTGTTTATATATTCGTAGATTCATTAAGATTTCTTCCCAGACTGTTTCATATGTAGTTTCATAGATTTCATTAAGATTGTTTTCAAAACCATGTTTCATATAGTCAGTCAGTCATTTGCATGTCCCTTGTGGAACTTTGCCTCCCTAACAGCTCACCTGTAGGCCTCTCGGTTGTAAGTAAGATGGCCTGCTGCTGATGCATCCATTTGCAGATTATCAACGATGTCTTGCAGCCGTCTTCGCCTTGGTCTTCCTTTCTTTCTTTCTCCCATTATGTACCCTTCCAAGACTGTCTTCTCTAAATGACATTTAATGTGTCCAAAATATTTAAGTTTTCTCTGTTTAATCCTCTTTACTAGCCAGCCTTCTTCAGTATTAAGTTCTTGTAGTACAGATATATTTGTTCTTTTCTGTGTCCATTATATTTGAAGAACTCTCCTGTAGCATTTACATTCAAAAGCATTTATGTTTTTCTCATCTGTTTTGTTAAGTGTCCAGTCATATGTTGCGATGGGAAAGATGCATACCCTTAAAAATCTTATTTTTGTAGTTCTTTCTGTTCCTCTCCACAGATTCGTTAATTGTTTTATTTTCTGAAGAGCGATAGATGTCCTCCTTTTAATTTCCCTCATTTTATCTCCATTATTAGTTAGGAGTGATCCAAGATATTCAGAACTCTCCACCTCTTCCAATTTTTCCTCATAGATAGATATTTCAGCTGCCTTATTTGTTGTGTCAGTTGTCATCAATTTAGTTTTCTTCCCATTAAAATAGAGGTTTTGCTCTTCACTATTCTTATGGACCGACATAATTACTTTTTCCATTCTGTTTCATATGTAGTTTCATATATTTCATTACGATTTCTTCCCAAACTATGTTTCATATATGGTTTCTTAGATTTCATTGTTTCCCAAACCGTGTTTCATATGTTGATGTGTATTTTTAAGTATTTTCCTTCACTGATGTGAATGTTATGACTTTTTTCTTATACGAATCATTGTTATGAAAATGGTGGCCGAGTGATGTAGTGGTTAGTGCACCCATCTTCACATTAGGCTCAGAGATGCCCCAGTTGTCCAGTTATAGAAAGAGTACTCAACTGTTAGAGATGAGGATGGAAAGGCAGCCAGACATGATGCTGATCATATTCACTGTCACTTGTTGATGGGTCAGAAAAAAAATATGGGCACTAACACCAAATCCTGAGATGCCTCTATGGCATGATGGGACGATGAAAAAAGAGATTGATGTGTTTTTTTAAAGTAGAAAATGTTTTATTATATTTGCAAAGGATATTTAAGAGTAATGTTCTATGGAAGTGAATGCTGGAAAATCACCAAAACCATAGAAAACAAGTTGAATTCTTTCCAGAATTACGAAGAATTAGAAAAATTAGAAGAATTAGAAATACAAAGAATTAGACAAATATTCTGGCCAAACACCATAAGAAATAACATCTTGTTGACAGAAATGCAGAGGAAGCCACTGACAACAATTATTGAGGAAAGACTGGCGATGGCTGGGACATGTGCTCAGTATGACTGACAACTCACTACCAAAAATAGCACTAAGATGGACGCCACAGGGGAATAGAAATAAGGGTAGACCAAAAGAGACACTGAGAAGAGCAACAGAAAGGATGTTGAGCAATAGAGGACTCACGTGGGCAAGAGCAGAAAAAAAGGCAAAGGATAGGTATTTGTGGAAAACCCTTGCGGAAGCCCCATGTGCCCTGGTCACTTAAGGTTCAGAGAGAGAGAGAGATATTTGCAAAGACTTCTTGTTCGGAGATCAGCTTCCACCTTCCAAGCTTGTAAATGGGTTTTTAATCTTTACCGCAAGTTGTAATCCTTGTTTGTTTTAATTGATCTTATTTCCTTCATTGTCCCCAAATAGTTCGCCTTCGCAAGCCACAAGATGGTTTGTTTACTGGTACCATTGCTGCCCTGGACACTGCGGACAACTCATACCGGGTGACGTTTGACCGCCCAGGGCTAGGTACTCACTCTATACCAGACTATGAAGTGTGGGTAAGTAAAGTTTCTTGATTGTTTTGCATATTAAGATTGGTGATCAGCGTTTAAATGAAATATGATGTGTTGAGGTTCTCAATAAAGCAAGCACAACAAATCAGGGAAACAGATTTTTACCATGCTGTTATTTAAAAGAATTATAGATTCATTAAATTTTGACAAGGGAATTGAAAATAGCAAGACTGCCTTTACGTTTGAATTTGTATTGTTTTTGTTTCATGAAACATGTGGAAGTCCAAATTGACGTCTTGATTAGGATAATGATAAATTTCATGTATCTTGTGAATATATTTTTGGTAGTAAAATTATATATAAGTTTGTAAAAAAAAAATAGTTTATTATTGATTTATGATTCTTTTCTTGTCCCATTCTCATGATGTCCATACCTTCCATTCCCACATTTTACATCTAGTTTTTTTTTTTTTTTTCATTCTAAGCAGAGATGCCATGTCACTGCATCTCTCTTGCTATCCCCTGTCATGATGTTATGGAAAGAAATACTTGAAGGCATTAAAACTTGTGTAAAGGAAAACTTGTCATTATGAGAGGCCATTTTTTTTTTTATCTTGGTGTCTTAGGCCCAGCATTAATATTGAAATACTAATCTGTGGATTGATGAAGCTGATTGTTATTGCTTATGAATACTAATAACAGTGCAGGTGAGAGAGGTGTATATTTTAAAGTTTGCATAAAATTTATCTTGTTTCTCAGAGCGAGGAACCTCCAGACAGTATATCCATCACATCATTTCAAGAGAAACCAAAGAGGCCACCAGTCAAACAGAACTTTCACAACCCTCCTCCGAAGTTTGTTCCTGGTTACGTCTCGCCAGGTTCATCCTCATTTGTAAGTGTCCCCCAGAGTGACAGAGAATTCAGCATGTTAGTGTAAAAAATGAAAATTTAATACTGGATGATCACAAGAAATGTAGTTTTGAACTATTCCATGTGTTACACTACAAAAATGGTCATTGGTGGGCCATTATGTGATATGTTGATTTAGAAATCAGAATAATTCTTGTAATGCTTGGCATTGTTGATTTGCTTGTTTCATGCATTTTTGAAGCTACTCTGTTTTTCTTGATTATGTTTGAAAAAAAGGATGTGAGTCTTTGTTTTTTTTTTTTGCCAGAATGTGTTAAGAAAGTGGAATAACTGCACAAAATAACTTAAAGTAATGGGTCCAGAACGTTATGCTGCATGAGTGCTTAGCTAGTGTGAGTCCACATGGCAGAATGATAGGAGGGAGGAGTGATTTCATCCAAGGCAGAAACTTTGAGGCTTCTTGGAAAACCTTGGGTAAAAATACAGACAATGAGGCTGTAGATGATGAGTGCTGAAAATTGTGAAGTTATTTCATTCAGCCCCTCCAATACAACCACAGATTGTGTATACAGTTACATGGTATTTAAGTCCAAGGAGACATCTGTGTGATACATTACAGAATGTGTATACAGGTACATGGTATTGAAGTCCAAGGAGACATCTGTGTGATACATTACAGAATGTGTATACAGGTACATGGTATTGAAGTTCAAGGGGACATCTGTGTGATACATTACAGAATGTGTATACAGGTACATGGTATTGAAGCTCAAGGGGACATCTGTGTGATACATTACAGAATGTGTATACAGGTACATGGTATTGAAGTTCAAGGGGACATCTGTGTGATACATTACAGAATGTGTATACAGGTACATGGTATTGAAGTCCAAGCAGGCATCTGTGTGATACATTACAGAATGTGTATACAGTTACATGGTATTGAAGTCCAAGGACACATCTGTGTGATACATTACAGAATGTGTATACAGGTACATGGTATTGAAGTCCAAGGACACATCTGTGTGATACATTACAGAATGTGTATACAGTTACATGGTATTGAAGTCCAAGCAGGCATCTGTGTGATACATTACAGAATGTGTATACAGTTACATGTTAATGAAGTTCAAGGGGACATCTGTGTGATACATTACAGAATGTGTATACAGGTACATGGTATTGAAGTCCAAGGACACATCTGTGTGATACATTACAGAATGTGTATACAGTTACATGGTATTGAAGTCCAAGCAGGCATCTGTGTGATACATTACAGAATGTGTATACAGTTACATGGTATTGAACTCCAAGCAGGCATCTGTGTGATACATTACAGAATGTGTATATGGGTACATGGTATTGAAGTCCAAGGAGATATCTATATGATACATTACAGCTGAAGTTAATATGTAGACATATAGAAAACAAGTATTACATATATAGTTTTTTGTTTTTTTTTTGTGTTTTCAGTGTTTTTTTTTTTTTTCTTTCAGATTATTTTTTTTTTTGTTTCGTTTATAATTGATTATATTTTTGTATCAACTGTCATTAAAAAAAAAATCTTATTTGTTGGTTTATTTTTACCTCTCCTCTTTCTCATACCAGCAAACAGGTGGCGACGTTTCCATAAGACCAGCAGTAAGTGCCTAAGATTCTTCTTTATTTAATTATGCCATCATTTCCATGAGGGAGAGTTTATTAACTCTTCCCGTGCTGGAGGAAGAAGCATGGTCTTGTTCTGGAGTGCTAGACTAAAAATGCGGGTCTTGGTCTGTAATAGGGTCTAGTTGTAAAATGGAATGGAAAACAGTATTTCCATGTACTTCCGTATACTTTATGTTTCAAAGTATAGCTAAATGAATGAAAATTTCATAAATGCAGAGTTTTTTAGGAAAAAAGAAGTAATGTGATGTTTTTAGACACTGATTGTGGCCAGCTCACTATCGGCTAGGTCTAGATCTGCACTACTTACCATCTGAGATGTATAGATCTACTTGTCGATCTCGTATTTTGATTCTATGTTGCATTCTCGCTAAATTAATGTCTGAAATAACCTTCTAACTACTTCTCCCGTCGTCTAATATGTCTAGATCTACTTGGGATACATTCAAAAGCAGTGGGGTGGTCACAGGCCATGTCCATACCCCTATCTACATCATCAAAAATTGAAAAATTTCGGTCTTTCTCTTCCTTTTTTTTCTCTCGACATCGCTCGTAACTAGGCACTCTTTTGCCATTTTGAAAAGTGTCACCGGAATCGCGGACGAAATATGTACAATCTAAATGTTACACCGGTTGTTTTATTGAAACAAACTATAATGATCATACGGTAGCTTCGGTATACCGGAAATATCGCTGTTGCGCAGAGTTAATATCCATGGTATTTCTGAATGTATCAGGCTTTATTTTTTTTTTTCCTTTATTTAAGATTATTTCATTTTCTGAGCTTTTTATTCTGAAATGAATCTATTCTCATGGGGTAGGGGGTGGAGAAGGATGCGGGGGGGGGGGGGGGAGCAAAGAAGAGGAAATGAGAAAAAAAAGGGAAAATATTCCAGTCTTTCTGTGTCCCCCTTTGGAATTTTTCATAACTACAAAAATAAGATTTTTAAGGGCATGCATCTTTCCTATTGCAACATATGCCTGTGAGACCTGGATACTTAACAAAACAGCTGAGAAACGCTTAAATGCCTTTGAATGTACATGCTACAGAAGAGTTCTTCAGATATCATGGACACAGAAAAGGATAAATATATCCATACTGCAGGAACTTAATATTGAAGAAGGCTGGCTAGTAAAGAGGATTAAAGAGAGAAAACTTAAATATTTTGGACACATTAAAAATCATGATAATCATTTCCTTAATGGGAAAAAGAGAAGATGACCAAGGTGAAGATGGCTGCAAGACATCGTTGATAATCTGCAAATGGATGCATCAGCAGCAAGTCATCTTGCTTACAACCTAGAGGCCTACAGGAGAGCTGTTAGGGAGGAAAAGTTCCACAAGGGACATGGAAGTGACTGACTGACTGTTCCTCATTATTATGCAGATGTATAATTAATTTGTTCATATCAGTGGTCTGTGTCAAGAAATATTATTTTTATTTCTGTTTAATAAATTATCATTGTCTTTATAGGTGTTGTGTGTTACACTTTTTTTTAAAAAAAAATTTGTCACAAGTAGAGTGACATTTTTTTTAAAAAATTTGTCACAAGTAGTGACTTGTTTTTTTTTTTTTAAAATTTGTCACATGTAGAGTGACATTTTTAAAAAAAAATTTGTCACAAGTAGAGTGACATTTTTAAAAAAAAATTGTCACAAGTAGAGCAACATTTAAAAAAAAAATTTGTCACGGAGCGATGATTTTTAAAAAAAAATTTTCCACAAGTAGAGTGACATTAAAAAAAAAAGAAATTTGTCACAAGTAGAGCGATGTTTTTTGGTTTTTTTTTTCTAAAATTTTCCACAAGTAGAGCAATGTTTTTGTGTTTTTTAAAAAATATTCCACAAATAGAGCGATGTTTTTTGTTGGTTTTTTTTTTTTTTTAAATGACTCTAAAGATGTTTGTGATGTTGTTCACAAAAAATGTGTAAAATATTTTTTTGTGAATAATTCATTCAAACAGTTTGAGTTGTGCACTGATTTTTTATCGTTTCTCACCGCAGTATCACCCGCCAGAGGGCGTGGAGGCCCAGTCACCGTTTAAAGGGAAGCTTGTCAGCCTAGAGGGAGGTACCTATGGTGGTTTTCCAATCAAATTTCTAGTTTTGGTGGTAAGTCATGCCTCTAATTGCTTGGGTATGAGGAGTGTTAACATGTGTGTTAAATTTTATATGTGGATGAGAGAGCATGATTTTGAACAGGAAGTGGGAGCAAAGATGACTACCCTAAAGGACAGCAGATTTATTGGAGCTGATTAACTAAATCTAGCTAAGGCACTGTACTTTTTTCCCTGATTATTATTATTTTTAAAAAATTCATTTTACTTTTTATAAATCATAAGGGAAAAGCAAGAATTCCCTACGCGTGTCACACAAGACAGAGCAGTTGAAGCATCTGGTAATAACTGGAAAACTGAAGACGGGGAAACAAGGCAAGTGAGAACATAGAACAAAATATCCGAATGGGCCTGATGAAATAACGTGGAAGAGAAAAGCAGAATTTGATTTGACTGAAAACGCAAAAGGGCTGCACAAGTGGGATAGACATGATTGCCAAAGTTGTTCAGCTTGGTGCATAATGAAATAAAAAATGTGTAAATTTGTATCTGTTATCTGCCATCTGTGTCATTTATTTGATGTGTCTAATGATCAAGAAGTTTTTTTTCATCTGCTGCGCTTAAGGCTATAAAATTAATCAATGTAAACTGTACCGAAATGGAATTGAGAAACTCCTGATCATTCAGAAATAGTGGTCTGTTTACTTTAATCTTCTCTTTTACCATGCAGTTATTTAGCACGATTATAGAAGTGTTTAAAAACTAGAGCCAAGTTATGAAGATAAACAGTAAAAAAGGCAGACAACTGCAGAGAGAAAAAAAAACCCAACTTATTTCACTTCTTTTTCAGACACGATTGTCCAAAATTCTTCAAGTAAAGAAGGATTGGATAAATCAGCTTAGTGATATGAACACCATAGCAGAGAAGAAGGTAGGCACACACAGTGTTGCTTGTTTTTGTTCATCTATGTATGCGTTTGTACATTTTGAATTATCTCAAAAGGAATAAGAATATGTAAATGTTTGTTCCCGCGCACTCTGAATGGAGCCATAAAATAGTAAACAGATTTTTGTTTTAACATAAAAGATGCTGAAACAAAGTCTTGAAACTTAGCATATGTGGAAGGAAACTAACATGTAGGAAGTGAAGACTTCGATTTTGTAGAGGTAAATTTTCATTTCATTTCTCCAATCCAGTGACCAATTGGCCTAGAGCTTTTTTGGCTTGAAGCAATGGCAAAGTATCTGCAGGTCTTCTTTAATTGTATCCAGTTTGCATATAATGTGTTCTTGGTATTTGGGTGTTTAGGTTGGTTATTTCTGCCATAAGTCTTTGAGCACAGGCCATAATAGGAGATGGCGTGTGACCATTTCTTGATAGTGGACATTCAATCATTCATTCATTTGCATGTCCTATGTGGAACTTGGCCTCCCTAACAGCACTCCTGTAGGCCTCTAAGTTGTGAGCAAGATGGCCTGCTGCTGATGCATCCACCTGCAGATCATCAATGATGTCTTGCAGCCATCTACGTTTTGGTCATCCTCTCTTTCTTTTTCCCATTATGCACCCTTCCAAAGTGGTCTTCTCTAGATTACCATGATGTTTAATGTGTCCAGAATATTTAAGTTTTCTCTATTTAATCCTCTTTACTAGCCAGCCTTCTTTAATATTAAGTTCTTGTAGTATGATTATATTTGTTCTTTTTTGTGTCCATGATATTTGAAGAACTCTTTTGTAGCATTTACATTCAAAGGCATTTATGTGTTTCTCATCTGTTTTGTTAAGTGTCCAGGTCTCACAGGCATATGTTGCGATAGGAAAGATGCATGCCTTAAAAATCTTATTTTTATGGTTCTGTCTGTTCCTCGCCACAGCTTCTTTACTGTTCCTCTCTACAGCTTCTTTAGTTGTTTTACTTTCTGAAGAGCGATAGATGTCTTCTGTTTAATTTCCATCATTGTATCTCCATTGTTAGTTAGTAGTGATCCAAGATATTCAAAACTCTCTTCTTCCAATTTCTCCTCATTGATACATATTTCAGCTGCCTTATTTGTTGTGTCAGTTGTCATCAGTTTAATTTTCTTCCCATTAAGATAAAGGTTTTACTCTTCGCTATTCTTATGGACTGACATAATTAGATTTTCCATTTCTTTTTGTGTTGTGGACAGTAATACTGTGTCATCAGCTTATCTAATCTCTGGTATTTCATAACCTCCAATTATGGCATCATAATATTCTTTGTCAACATCTTCTCTGACTTTCCTCATTATATTTTATATATATATATTATATTATATAGTTGACATACAGAATGGAATATAAACTTTAAAATATGTACAGCTGGAGTTCTTATGTTGCTGAATCTTATTAGAAGGATGTAATTGTAGAAGCTACCAAATTGTAGGAGACAACTGTAGATTTTATCCTGACTAGAGTTCAAGATTTATCACAGCTTAGAGACACCCCAGAATTCAAAACTGCCCATATTCTCAAGCTGAACAAATGACCTTCTGGTTCTTCACTATGGTACCATGTGCCAGGAGCTTTGCAGCCACAGGAAGATCCATGGCCAGTGCTGGCTAGAAGTGAAGTTCTGAAATATGAGGGAGGGAAGGAAGGTATGACTGAGAACATGAGGAGCTCTGGGCATAAACTCAGGAGGGTCTCATGATGAAAGATTAAATCACACAGTGATGCGAATGAGATTTCTAAACTTGTTGAATACAGTTTTATGTTAAATTTTGTGGGTTTTATTTATTTATTTATTTATTTATTTATTTATTATTATTATTATATTTCTTTTTTGTAGAATTATGAAGGAAATGAAGCTATTTAAATGATGGCATGTGCTGATAATCATGAATTTTCTTGAACTCAACAAACTTTCTGTGCTTGGCAGCAAATGGTGTGGTAAAGAAATCGGACCACTCTTTCACTTTATTAACAGTGTATGAGTTATGATCACTTTTCTGACTTCAATTCACGTCTTGAAGAAGCAGGGCTTATCAAAAGACTCCATGAGCTGTGAATGCTATAATGATCTTTACTTTGTTATCAGATTGTAGTAACACAGTCTGTTGACAAGGAAAGCAGTTGGAAACCTGTCTCTAGGAGCTTGATTAATCCATGATTCAGTGTGATGTCAACATGGTTTATTTTCTTACCGTGTGAGGAGGAATCTGCAGAAAACCCCAGCTATTGCAGCCTTGCCAAGCTGGCTTGCTAGCCTGTTGTAATCTCTCATGGTCTGCAGACTTAATTTTAAAAAAAAAAAAAACCATTGAGAATTCTTCTTCTTCACCTTTCTGAGCCATTAAAACTCATTGCTGCAGATAAAGTTTGCCTCTATTCCTCTATTCCTAATCTTCTCTCTCCAGTTGGTGGCACCAATTTCTTTTATATCCTCTTCTATGTTGTCTTTCCATCTCTGCCTTGGTCTGCCCTTTGGTTCTCTACCTGTCCAATATAGTACTGGAGATAGGAGTTATATTTCAGACCTCTTTGAGCATCAGTCAGGCAATTAGAAGTTGGATATAAGACTTGATAACACATATCCATGACATGGACTCCAATTAGTCTAGTTCTCCCAACTGGGGCAGCAAAACATATGGGACCAGGTTTTTTTTTTGTGAGAAAACTTTTTCTCTGTTTTAATAAATGATATCTATTTTTGTTTTACTCGGTAGCGTTCATTTCAAGAGCCCATTACTCTGGAGTTCCAGAGGACGTACGCTGGCATTGTCTTGGAGCTTGAGAAGCTGAATAAGGACTTGAACGAGTACCTGAATGGTGTACAGACATACTGCTTAGACGTAAGCTCACCTCTTCATAATCACTTTCACCAGAGTGTTACATTTGATGGAGAATAGTTTTATTGTTGTCTTTCTGTTTTTTTATTTCTTAGGCTGATTTGTGTGTATGATTTGATGTGAGAGAGCTGCAGCAGTTCTTTGTTAGCCCCTCATGGAAGACATGCTGAACACTCCTGACTGTCTGAGTCCTTGTTTTCAGCCATGTTGTGTTCAAATGCATCTCAGGGGGCATTACCCACACCTAAAGTTGTTCAGCAAGGGCACACCAGCCATGGATTGTTGCAGGAGTTACATGGCATTTTTTTAGAGTGTACACCTCATGCTACCAAGGTACACAGGGTGTGTAGAGTAATAGGCCTGCCCCCATCGCCTACTGAAAATGACACATTTCCAACAGGTGGCTGGTTTCTGCTTGTGAAAATAGGTCACATAGAACTAAAAATAGCTACTGTGGGGGACAGAATGATAGAAACGTGTTAACTCGTCCTTAGCAGCGACTTTTGGATTTTTTTGGAGCCCATTATTGAGCACCAGGATTTTTTTTTTTTATCCAGTGGCAGACCATTGATTCCATTTATTCATCTGAGATGTTTGTGTTAGCTCCCTTCCCCGTTGTGTAACAGTAGATGTGGAATGTCAGTTTGTCTTCTCTTTTTTTTTTTTTTTTAGACAACGAAAACAACAGGCCGTGACCCGGTGGTACTGCAAACCGGGTCCACCCCGTAACGAGATGTGGACCATACCCCCGGCATTCAATGTGCAGGGCAGGCCTCGGGCATCTCGTTTAGTTAAAAAATAACGACGCTTTTGTTTAACCAAAGGGCATGTTGATCAGGGTACCTGCTAAGAGGACACTTTGACCTCAGCACTTTGATCTTAGCCAAAAGGCCGAGAACTTTTTCTTCAAGGAGCATTCCCCAGTTTGTCTTCTCTTGCATTGTGAATCTTGTGCTTAGTTGTTTTTTTTTATGATCTTTTGTTTCATACCTTCTTCTTTGAACATTTTTGGACATTACAGTATATTTGAAAAACTCAGCATACAGCTTAGTCTAGATTGGTATTGGTGGTGGCCACTTGTGCCTTCTTTGCGCCTCGTATAGAGGACAGTCCTCCATCAGATGCTAGACTGTCTTGTTTTGTGTGGCTTTGATGGTCTTTATTAACCTGGTGTGTATGTATATATAAACAGGTGTGAAACAAGGATGTATATTATCTCCCTTGCTTTTTGGACTTGCCATAAACTTCATAATGAAAAAAATGCTGCACAGGTAAAATGGGCATTGATTGGGTACATGAAACCCAACTGGAAGATCTTGATGTTGCAGATGACATAACTCTTATCAGTGACAGTGTGAAATCAATGCAAGTAAAAACAGACACCCTGTCTTCAATGGCTTGTAAAATAGGACTTGAAATTAACAAGGATAAAACAAAAATAATGAAATTTCTCATTAACCACAAAGGACAGATATACGTAGAAGGAACAGTTGTTGAAGAGGTAAACCATTTTGCATATCTCTACAGCTACATAGACCAGGATGGTGACACCAGAAAGGAAATTAGAATTGCAGAAGCAGCATTGACCTTCAAGAATCTTGAGAACATATGGCATTCAAAAGTTATAAGCACAAAAACCAAGTTAAGATTATTCAATTCAAATGTAATATCCACCTTCATTTATACACGTGGAAGCTGGAAAACAACTCAAGAAATTAGACTCTTTTAAAAACAAATGCCTAAGGAAAATATTCTGTATAAAGTGGAACAGATTCAAGAACAACACAGAGATAAGACAGATGAGTGAACAACAACAATCTCATGGGTGATCAGAAAAAGAAGATGAGCATATGTCGGTCATGTGATGAGAAAAAAAACAATCAGAAGATCCTCAAACAAGCTATCAAGTGGAACACAACAGGTCGAAGAAAAAGAGGTCGACCATGTGAAACTCTAAAGAGGACATTGTTAAAAGAGGCCAGTTCAGTGGGCATAAACATCCCTTGATGAAATTGAAAAACTGGCTGAAGACAGGAAATCTTGGCGAACTACCATGCGGGCCCTATGTGACATTTAGCAGCATGGTAAAGGTGTAAGTAAGATATGTATCTTAAAATACGCTGTGTGCAATGGAACAGATTTAAGATTAAAATAGAGCTAAGAGAAATGAACATGCAACATTTTCATCAGTGATCAAGAAAAGAAGGTGGGCATATGATATGTGGGCCATGTAATAAGAAGAAATAATCGGAAAAATCCAATGCAAGTCATCAAATGAGAAACATCTGGAAAAAAGAAAAGGCAGAAAAAAGACCCTATGGAGAACACCGACAAGCGAGGCTAAAATGATTGGCATAAATTCCTTGATGAAACTGAGAAGTTCGCTGAGAATAGAGACTAAAGATGAAACACACTGTGAGCCATATGTGATGCATGATAAAACAGCTACAGTCATGAAGCTCTTAGAACAGAAGTTTAAAATTGAATAACCCATGTCCTGTGGCTTTTCTAACTTTCCAAAGAGCACCAGAGGAAGGTGTTGCTCAGATAGAGCCCCTTAAACATTGCTGTTTATGCAGCAAGTGCTCATACTGTGTTCTGGTTACAGATTGCACCAGAGCAAGGTGTTGCTCCAACAGAACCTCCCTCAGAAATCAGGAGAAAATGTGATGAGGAGGCAGAAGAAACAGTTACAAGAATATGTAGGGTATGTTACATACATGTGTTGTCAAGGTGTCATATTTGTTTCTCTCGTTTTTTTCAAGATGTGTTTATTTATCATGCTGTAAACTAAGGCAGTAATTAGAGAGGAGTAACCTAACTATCAGTTGTGTCAAAAGTATTTTGCAAAGTCATTTTGATTTTTGCTTGTAATACAAGATCCGACATTTAAGTAATGAGACTAATTCCATAAAAAATAAAATAAACAACAGTTGAAATTATAACCTGTATTTTATTCAGAGTAAGCCCTTTATGCATTGATACAATGAGTGGCAAGATCTAACAAACGTTAGAACTGCAGTTCTTTTCTTAGTATGACACTTAAACTCGATGTTATGGCCCTTTGGATGTCATCAGTATCATCAAAGAAGCATCCTTTCAGTGGTAACTTTAGTTTTGGGAATAGAAAATAATCGCAGGGAGACAAACTGAGGAATAGGGTGGATGGTTTAGAACACACACTTGTTTTGGGGTCAAAAATTCCTGTACAGCTACCGCCTGGTGAGCCGGTGCATTATCATGAAGAAGGAAAATAACTGCCAGGTGTTGAATACTTGGGTCGGACTCGGAGAATCCTTTAAGATGAAATTTTTTGCCTTTTGGTGATGATGATGACTTCCACTGAGCACTTTGGCGTTTAGTTGTAGGATCATAGTGGAAAATCTTTGCTTCATCCTCTGCAACAATCAAATTTAAGAGATGTTTATTTCTGTGACACATTTTGATGATGTCTTTTGCATACTCAACATGCTGTTTTTGGTCATCAGACAATGAATGTGGTACAAACTGGCAAGCAACTTTTTTCTTGCCCAAATCTTCCACTAAAATTTTACGAAGTCTCACTGTTAACACCAAATTCATCTGCCATCATCCTCACAGTCAAACAATGATCTTCCTGTATCCGTTCTCCAACTTTTGCAATGAGTTCCTCACCACGAACAGAAATTGGGCGTCCATGTCTAGTTGCATTTGTAATCTTTTCCACACCACTTTTGAATCGTTATTACCACCTGAATATCTGCATGAGATAAACAGTTATCCCCGTAAACATGTCGCATCAATTCAACTGTCTCAGTGGCAGATTTTCCGAGTTTTAAACAGAATTTAATATTATCTCTTTGCTCCATGCTGATTATGTGATAATGCACCTCTAACTAGGTCAACAAAATGGCAGGTTGTTTGTCGTGTGCTTATCGGGCGGTGATGAAAAGTTTCCAGATCATAGATGAAGGTTGCCTCTTTGGATTCCATGCTTGCTTCATAGATGTCATTTTTGTCTTGACCATAATAAAATCAGTCTCATTATTTAATTGTCATACCTTGTATCATGCATACTGCAGTATCTTCTAAGATACTGGTGTGCGTGCATGTGTGCGAAAGTTCAGCACGTTGTATATTCAGTTGTATGTCACACACAAAAAAGAAAAGAGTTGTGTTGTTATAATAAAACTGTCATTGTCATTTATATTTGTCTGGTAATACTTCAGTCTCTCTCTCTCTCTCTCTCCCTCCCCTTCCCCCCCACCCCCTTCTCTTTGACATGTTAAAAATTTAAAAATATAACACTGTTTTAATTTCTTATACATTTTTAGAAAATAGATTTGAGTTCACAAAAACTGAAACATAATTTTTTTTTTTTTTTGAAGTGAAATGAACACAGGGTTCTTTTAAATTGTTTGCCGTCATGTTTATTTTCATCTTTCATTTTTATCTTTTCTTTTGTCCTATTTTATTTTTCTCTTCAAATTTCTGGACCAAGGGACTCATGAGTGGACAAAAAAAACCTTCTTATCCGCTACTTCACATAATTGAGAAGCCCTGGAAAGTGTATATACTGCTGCCTCTACCAAATCATTTGGTGGTCTTTTACACCATAGACATGTGCCATAACATGTTTAGTTGATTGTCTCTCATGAGAATACTTTACTTACAGGGTATGCTTCAGAATCGAAGGACAGCAAACAATGAGAGAGTTCTCAAACTGGTGGCTGACCTGACCTCTATTATGTTACAGATAAGGGTAAGACAGATAAGGTTAAGAGGGAATGTGTATAGATATTTATTTTTGGACAGATTGTTTTGTTTAGATATTTTTAAATGTTGAGGTACAGTTTATCTGTGATCATGTATGAGTACGTACAATTTATCTGTGATCGTGCACGAGTACATACAATTTATCTGTGATTGTGCATGAGTACGTACAATTTATTTGTGATCGTGCATGAGTATATACAATTTATCTGTGATCGTGCATGAGTACGTACAATTTATCTGTGATCGTGCATGAGTACATACATTTTATCTGTGATCATGCGCGAGTACATAAATTTATCTGTGATTGTGCACGAGTACTCTGTTTGCTGGTAATTAGTTCCTTAAGTATATATATAAAATAGAACTATCATTTGAGATGCAGAGGGTGATGCTGACTAGTTTTCACATTTGGATTGTAGTTCCTAGAATGACTCCCTCTCTGAGTGTTTCATCATCAAGGACGGATGTGAAGGACCATCGATGAACATTCTGTGTAATATTGTCATGGGCAGTGGAGCAATTATGGAGTATCTTGTTCACAGTGATGCTGAGAATCCAATACTGAATCTTATGATATTTCATGAAATGATATTATGTTGGCTTTCATATATCAATCAAATGAAGCAGTCAGCAATTTTTTTATTCTTTTATGTATGTTTTCCTGCAGACGTTTTCAGAAAATGAGAACAGTTCTTTTGAGTTTGGATCACTTCAAGAGAGTTTACAGGCCATCAAGAGTGGACTTGATGCAAATAACATCAAGTAAGAACTGAATCTTTTACATTTTTTTGTTTTTGTTTTCCAAGTACTGACTTACTGATAATCTTGAAACTCAGGTTTGTTTATTGCTAATCATAATTGTTAATTTAACTCTTGTAATAAAAATTACAGGTCAGAGAAAAAGAGGCAGACCGCGTGAAACTCTGAAGAGGACATTGTTAAGAGAGGTCAAATTAATAGGCATAAAACCCCTTGATGAGGTTGAAAGAGTCGCCAAAGATAGGAAAAATTGGCAAACTTCCTTCCACTTAACGGCACAGGAAGGATATAAGATAATAATCATAATTAGACTTTTGAATACGAATGCCTAAGGAAAATACTTGGTATAAAGTGGAACGAATTCAAGAACAATGCAGAGATAAGGCAGATGAGTGAACAATAACCTGTCTCATGGGTGATCAGAAAAAAAGGAGATGCACTTACATCGGTCACATGATGAGAAGAAACAATCATTGAATCCCAGAACAAGCTATCAAGTGGAACACAACAGGACAAAGAAAAGGGGTCAGCTACATGAAACTCTTAAAAAGGACATTGTTAAGAGAGGCCAAATTCTTCTTATTCTTCTTCACTTCCCAAGCCATTAAGGCTCTTTGCTGCTGATAAAGTTAGCCTCCATTCCTCTCTATTCCTAATCTTCTCTGTCCAGTTGGTGACACCAGTTTCTTTTATATCCTCTTCTATGTTGTCTTTCCATCTCTGTCTTGGTCTACCCCTTGGTCTTGTTTCCCTCATCTCTTGTGTATACATCATTTTTATTTGTCTGTTCTCTTCCATTCTTTCTACATGCCCAGCCAGCATAGTCTGTCCAGTTTCAAGACAAATTAGTAGTTATAAAATCCCTTGATGAGGTTGAAAAGCTTGCCGAAAACAGGAAAACTTAGTGAACTACCATGCGACCCCTGTGTGACATTTAGCAGCACGGGAATGATGTAAGAATCATAATTGCTAATTTAATTCTGGTAATCATATTGTTAATTTAAATCTGGTAACCATAATTATTACTTTAACTCTGGTTGTTATAATTGCTAATTTAACTCTGTTAATCATAATTGTTAATTTAACTTGTTACACTACAAGACTAAAAATCCCAAAACTACATGTAAAACCTTAAATAATCACATCTGCCATGTTGTTTGGGAATGCTATGATGCCTCTCTCTCTCTGTCTATGGTCCATGCAAATGAAGCGATGGTTGTCATTGATTTCAACAACCATCCATCTTTGCTCATTCTTTAAGATGTATTTTGGACTGTGCTCTGTGCCACTCTTTTAGTCTGTCAACTGTCATGTTTCTTTGCCTTCCTTTGCCATGTTTTCACTAAATGTTCTAGTTTGCCTCTTCTCAAAACATGTCCTACAAATTTGGACTGCCTTGTTCTGAATTTTGCCTTAACTGCATTTTTTTCCCAGCCTCACTAGAACCTGTTCATAAAAACATGATGCATATATTTGTCTTATATTTTGCAGTTTAACTTCTGAATCACTAGAAACTAGACTAAAACTGTTTTTCTAAAGTAGTTTATGCGGGTGTCTGAGTGGCGAAGTGGTTAGTGCACTGGTCTCTCATGGCGAAGGTCGGGTGTTCGAATCCGGCCGGCGGCACCCCAGTCACCCAGCTGTAGAAATGGGTACCCGACTTCTTCTGGAGTTGGGGAAGGAAAGGCAGCCAGGCATGATACTGACCATATCACCCTCTAGTGTGCTGACAGGTCAAGGAAAATATGGGCACTAATACCATATCCCTATGTGCCTCTAAGGCATGACAGGGTCACCTTTACCTTTTTTTTATGTGGTTCATGGTAAAAAGGAAGTTTTAAAATGCTGCCGCTACAGTTTACACAGTGTGAAGATACATGTTAAGATGTTTAAGAGTTAAGCTGAATATGCATCGAAATATATTCAGTTATGGTTACAGTTCCAGCAGTGTAAAATATATTTGAGATGATTGTGATGATATAGGAGTGATTGTGGATATGCACGATGTGTTCCACACTTATGTATGTGTACTGCAGCTGAGATTGATTTGACTTAACAAGGTAAAGATGTGAGCTGAAAATACACTGTCAGTAAGCCATTGTGACTACACTGTTTGGCTTAGTGCTTACGCTTTCAAGATCAGTTAACATGTACAGGGAGTTGCATCAAGTGTGCCTTCTTTCTTCAGGAAAATTATGTGAAAATGACACATAGTGATCAAGCTTCAGTATCTTCCTACATCCTTCCTGTACCATCAAACATTACATAGGGCTTGCATGGTAGTTCACCATGTTTTTCTGTTTTCTGCGAGTTCTTCAACCTTGTCAGAGGATCTTATGCCCACTAATTTTGCCTCTCTCAATGTTCTCTTAGAGTTTCATGTGGATGTCCTCTTTTTCTTTATCCTGTTGTGTCCCATTTGATAGCTTGTTTTGGGATTCTCTGATTGTTTCTTCTCATCACGTGACTGATATATGTCCATTTTTTTTTTTATCATTGATGAGACAGGTTGTTACATGCTCACCATCCTTATCTCTGCATTTGGTCATGAGTTGCATTGTATACAGAGTATGCAATCACCTATATTAGAGATCAAGTATTCTGCGTACTCACCTCCTATATTAGAGATCAAGTATTCAGTGTACTCACCTCCTATATTAGAGATCAAGTATTCAGTGTGCTCACCTCCTATATTAACTGTCAAGTATTCAGTGTACTCACCTCCTATATTAACTATCAAGTATTCAGTGTACTCACCTCCTATATTAGAGATCAAGTATTCAGTGTACTCACCTCCTATATTAGAGATCAAGTATTGAGTGTACTCACCTCCTATATTAGAGATCAAGTATTCAGTGTACTCACCTCCTATATTAGAGATCAAGTATTCAGTGTACTCACCTCCTATATTAGAGATCAAGTATTCAGTGTACTCACCTCCTATATTAACTATCAAGTATTCAGTGTACTCTGCTCCTACATTAACTATCAGGTATTCATTGTACTGACCTATATTACGAGGGTCAGACCGAAAGTCGTGAGCAAAAATTTTTAAAAATCAGAATTTATAGATAGAGAAAATATAAATGTATCACCTTAATCTGCATCCTTTGCACTTCATGTAGAGGTCACATGACATCACCATCATGTGTCATGTGACCATGCGGAGCATAAACAAAATGGCAGGTGCTGAAGTTTCATTTCGTCATCATGCTGTTATTGAGTTCCTCATTAAAGAGGAAATCCCCGCTGCTGAAAGTCATCAAAGACTTCAGCTTGCTTATGGAGATCTGTGTATGGGTGCTAGTAGTGTTAGGAGGTGGGTGAAACATTTCAAAGATGAAAACACGAGCATCCAAGATATGCCTCGCAGCAGTCGTCCTTGAACTGTCTCCACTGAACGCAACGTGGAAAGGGATGACATCATTAAAGAAGACAGACGTGTCATAGTATCTGAAATCACTGTAAATCTTGGAATAGGATACAGTGCAGTACAGGAAATGATTGAAACTAGGCTATATAAAAGTTTGTGGCAGCTGGGTCCCGCAGGAGAGAACATCCAGAAAGCTTTTACAAAAAGTGCCGTCTGTGCTGTCGGTCAGCTGGAACAGAAATCTACCGGGAGGGTATTTTCAAACTTGCAGAGCGATGGGAAAAATTCGTGCAGAGAAATGGAAATTATTTTGAAAAGTGAAGAGAAGGACGCAGATTAAGGTAATACATTTATATTTTCTCTATAAATTCTGATTTTTAAAAAATTTTTGCTTGTGACTTTTGGTATGACGCTCATAACTATCAAGTATTTATTCATTGTACTCATTTCCTTTATCAAGTATTCAGTGTGCTGAACTTGAGTATTTAGTGTACTGACCTCCTGCGTTAACTATCAGGTATTCATTGTACACACTTCCTATATTAACTATCAAGTATTCAGTATTCCTGATTATATTTGTGGTATAGTTTTCAGTATAATTGTTGGTTACAATGTAAGTATAGCCAATCTTAACAACAAAGCATTAGTATAACACTTTTCTGTCCCTGCTTTTGTGTGAACTGCAGGGAAGTAACCTTTTTGGTCAGAATAACTTCAGTTGAAAGAAAGACTCTTTCTGTGGATTAGTGAAACATTTTTTGTTAAAATATGACAACAGATGTAAAGTTTTTCTCCTGTTTGTGCTTGTATCATAAGCTGAAGTCTGGTTACACAGTTCCCATGTGCCTCTTTGTTGCAGTGTGTTCCAGAACAACGTGGAGATCCACATAAACCACATACAGAGTGGACTGAGTCAGATGGGCAACTTGCATGCATTCGCAGCCTCAAACAGGACAAAATTGTAGATGGGACAGGTCTTGGAACTAGAGAGCGTCACAACCACAGATTTATGTACACCCGTGGTGGTAGTGTTGAAACTTTATGAGTTATTGAAGTGTCAGTGAGCAACTGCCGTTTGTGATTCAAGAAAAAAAAGCAAGCAGTAACTGCTGCAGGCAGTTGTATTGTGGTCAGCAGATCCAGGGGGCATGGCTGGTTATATCTTGTTCTTGTTTTATTTTTGTGTTCTTGTTCTGTCTCATGGAGTCTGTGAGCAGAATGTTCTTTGCCACTGATGCCGTGAAGGTGTTGAAGCACAAGCATGGTGTTGGATGGGGAGTTGGTTACAGTGGTTGTTGTTGCAGACCCAAATTGGAGGCAGAGAAGGTGCAGAGCCTTTTTTTTTTTAACAAGACTCCACCACCATGGGGGACTGTAATGATCCCTGGCCCCATTAGCCAGGTTAAGCATGTTACTGAAGACATGAATGGAGAGGTGGGACAGGGTCTTGATGGACTTTGGTTTGCTAATCTTGTTTACAGCAGTCAGATTTTGAGTCACCTAGCACTATTTTACACTGCATCTTCACCAACCCCCCCTCCCACCCCCTCCAGTTGTTTATAATTTTGTATCTAGGTATTTTCATTTCATAATTGTATATATAGACTGTATTTGTAAAACATTACGGAATATCTGGCATAGAATGTTTGATGCAAGAACAGGCAGACATGGTAGACCTGTGCTGTGATAAAAAAAAAGCTCATCTTAAAGATAGTGTTGGGGGTTGGGGGAGATGCTTAAGTGGCAGGTCTATGATCAAGTGCCTGGTGTGAGGCTTGGCTGTGTCATATTATTTATTGTGTTTAACAAGAAAATGTTGTGGAAGCTGATACACTAATCCCTCACATTGATATTGTGTGTGTGTGTGTGTGTGTGTGTGTGTGTGGCTAGTTTGCGACTTTTGAGTGCCTAAATATTGATAATTTCCTTCATCACATGAGTATTTGTTCTTGCAGTTTATGTTATCTGTTTATTTCTCAGCTGATCTCAGATTTCACACGTAAAGTCATAGGCTGGACTTTTTTGGTTCAGAGCAAGTACTGGATTACGTTCCTGGGAACATGCAGAAATGACTTCAGAGATAAAAATCTTCATGGAAACTGTTTTTAAAAAAAAAAAAAAGAAGATATTTCAGCTAGTTTCTTGTGACCTTCACACTGACAGTGCTTGCTATGACAGACTGTTGTTTCCAACATCTGGTCGAGAAGCGAAGTAAATGGATGGAATTTTAGTTGGTTCTGCATGATGGTAGTGGCGTATAGCATCCTCTAAAATGTGCAGGTAGTTACTTGTGCAGGTGATTGAAGACCTGTGCAGGTGGCTGAAAACCTGTGCAGGTGGTTAAAAAACCTGTGCAGGTTTGAAGTTGTCCATGAGGTGCAGCATTCACACATTTTTTCAGTAATGGGAGTTCTGTGAGTGCAGGAGTGGGGTCCATGCTACGGAACATACAGCGTCCAGTTTAAGTAGAGCCTGGCCAGGGTATCCAGATCTGGAGCACAAGGTGCTGCCTGGACCAGGAGGTAACTGAAGGCTTCGCACTTGTGGCAGGGTGCCTGATTTAATGTGACTTAGCACTTGAATGCTGAGGAAGACAGTTTCTTGGCTGTTTACAGTTTTGAGAAAGCAGATCCTTCTGCCATTTAAGAACCCTAGAGGATGTAATTTAAAAATTTCTGAGACAAGCAGATGATGTTTTTTGAAACAGAACTTTCATGTGTACCCATTTCTCTTCTTGGAACATGATGAAATAGCAGACTGGTACTACATGGTTTTTGTAAGTTTAATTTTCTTGTTTCTGTTATCTCGGATGATCAGTGACTCACTGTTGAGATAATGTTGACATAAAGTTCTGTTGACAATTTCTGTTTCCTTTTTTTATTTATTGTTTTTGTGGAGAATGATAAGAGATGTGCAGTTCTTTTTGTGTTTTTTTTTGTCCAATGTAGACATTTACTGCAAAATTTAGGAAGTTCTATGATATATATATACAGGGTGTTTTTAAAGTCTCACTACACCTTCTGTAAAAAAAAATTGAAAAATGAAGTAAATGACGTCATCACAAAATGTGCTCAAAAAAGTCATTTAATTAGTTACAGTAGTGACTGCAATGATACAACGCTGTTTTGGGTTAGCTGGAATGTACCACTGAAATATTCATTATAACAGGTGTTGGAAATGTCCACCACGGGCTTCAAGACATGACTGTACACATCTCTTCATATTGTCAAATACCTTATACAACGTGTCTGTTATTATTTCTTGAATGGTAATTCTGATTGATTCTTTCAGGTCCTCAATTGTTTGTACATTATTTTTGTAAACATTTCCTTTCAAGAAACCCCATAGATAATAATCTAATGGATTTAGATCTCGAGAACGAGCAGGCCAAATTCCACGAGATATGCAATTTGCGAAAATTTCTTCCAAAAAACCGTGTGTTGCTCTAGCTGTGTGTGCAGTTGCACCATCTTGCTGGAACCACGCTTCTTCAATTTCACGCTCATTCCGCTGATCTGAAAAAGGTTCCAGAATGTCAGTATGGTACTGATCGGCATTTATAGTGTTGTTGAAGAAAATTGGTCCAATTAAACGTTTTCTATTGACGGGACACCATACCCCAATTTTCGCATTGTGTAGCGGCGTTTCATGAAATGCATTGTGATTAACACTGCTCCAAATACAATTATTTTGGCTATGAACGTATCCAGGTAGATGAAACCATGCCTCATCAGAGAAGAATGTTAAATCGATAATTGACTTGTCTTCTTCAGCTAAAAATGCTTGAAACCACGTGGAGTAGTTGCCTCTGGATTGATTGTCACACTTCGTTCAGACACAACAGAAATCTTGTATGGATGAAAATTTAACCGATGTTTAAGAATTTTGTTCCTGGAAGATGCACAATTCGGTAGCGATGTACCACTCAGTCGTTGACCCTCTATTATCATGTCATGGATTCTGCTGGTTTTTTCTTCACCATTCCTGATCTTCCTGGATGGGGATCATCTTCCAGACTCTCCCTTCCATGTTTGATCTGAGGTGCCCATTTCTTCACTGTACTATAAGAAGGGACACTCTCCCCTAGTCTCTACCATATCCTTATGGATCTCTTTCGATGATAAGCCCTTGATGCAGATGTAGCGAATGACTGCTCGATGAGAAATTTTATCCATTTTCTCAATTTCTGCCACCCCTTACCACTTCAGTAGCCTGTTAAAAAAAACTGGTTGCAGTTAATTCTTGAAACTTGGTGTTTAATCTTACATTAACCTGATCTACAAATGCACCTAATATCAACTGTGTGTTTCAAGTATTTGTACCTTATGCTGAGAACTTATCAGTCAACCCTCGTATAAATCTAATTTTATAAAGTATTATGTAATATTTTCTCTACATGTTTAACTGTATATTGGTTGCTACACAAAAGTTCTTTTCATTTACCTTAAAGATGGCAGTGTTTCCGGTTGGATAGCATGTCTATTCTGGCTGGAGTTTGTGACAAACACGCTCAAAGATCATCCTCCACGTTTATTCTTGAATGATATTTCATTTTCACGGCAGTCACTGCAGAAAATGAAACTTCGCATAAATAAGTTGTTGAAACAGGTATAAGAACTTTCATTGCCAGGGCTGACAAAGGATATTCCAGCGAAACAGTGCACCAGAAGGAAGAGATATCCACAGCGGAGTCATTAAATTTGATTTGTAATGTGCGATCGCTAGACAGTTCTGCTACTTCTTGTGCATGACTGGTTAATTCAGAGAATGCACTCTGAAAAGGATTACTAATCGTACGCTTTAATGTCTTCTCCAGGTGTGAAGTATTTGTTAAAATATTCAGCAAGAGATATCAGATGCCTTTTTATTACATCAGTGACCCCTTCCAGAATCTTGCCATTAATTGCAGTCTATAAATTCACAGAACAAATGAAACATGTCTTATGATTTTTTCTCGAGTCGCGTGCGCCAAAGTCATAGTTTCTTCTTAAAGGCTGCAACTTTGTCGTATGTCTTGAGTATACTGGCATCTTTACCCTGCAGTGATATGTTCAAACTGTTCAAAAGGCTAAAAATGTCAGCAAGGTATGCCTGCATGGCAAGCCACTCAATATCAGCAATCTTACCTGCCAGGTCAAGATTGTGTTCTGTCAAAAACTGCAACAGTTCTAATTGAAGTTCAGACACCCTTGCAAGAACTTTTCCTCTGGACAGCCAATGCACAGCCAAGTGCAATAGGAGATGCTTGTGTTCTACATCTGACTCAATAAAAAGTTGAGCAAATAATCGACTGTTCATTGTTCTAGTTTTTTTTTAAGTTTACAATCTGAACACAGTCTTCGAGTACAGATCCCAGTTTCATTCAGCTTCTTTGAAGCGAGTGCCTCTTAATGGATCAGGCAATGGGTGCCTACAATCTCAGGTGACAATTGGTTCATGCTAGTTACAACACCACTGTTGCAGCCAGTCACTGATGCAATTCATCCACTGCAGTCAAAAATTGTTACAAAAAATCGTTTTAAATGCGAAATATTTCATCAGCCATCATTCTCGCTGGCAGTCATTCATTCATTCATTTGCATGTCCCTTGCGGAACTTTGCCTCCCAAACAGCACTCCTGTAGGCCTCTCGGTTGTGAGCAAGATGGCCTGCTGCTGCTGCATCCATTTCCAGATCGTCAACGATGTCTTGCAGCCATCTTCGTCTTGGTCTTCCTCTTTTTCTTTTTCCCATTATGTATCCTTCCAATATGGTCTTCTCTAAATTATCATGACGTTTAATGTGTCCAAAATATTTCAGTTTTCTCTCTTTAATCCTCTTCACTAGCCAGCCTTCTTCAATATTAAGCTCTTGTAGTATAGATATATTTGGCAGTGACTATTTTGTCAACAATAGCGAACATAAACTTGCAGCTGACTCGCTGGCAATGTCAGCTGACTCATCTAACTTGAATAGCAAACTTGGTAGATTGTAATCGTTCAGTTAGCTGCGCGACAATATCCTCAGACATTTCTGATATTCTTTTGCGGACAATATCGTTTGAGATGGGAATGCTTTTCAGTTTTGTAGCGTAGCCTGAGCTGAACAATGTATCACAAATGTCAACAGTGGCTGGCATGATAAAATCTTCAATTGTGTGCAGTTTCTTTGATTTTACAATTCTCTGGGCAATCAGGTACTATGCTTTAAGAGCATTTTCATTGAGAGTGACTTTTGTTTTTAACACTGTCTTCTGTTTGCTATATTCCTCTGGTTTATGTTCGAATAATTCTTTGATTTTATTCTGTATATCTGGATGTCTTGTAGTTAGATGACGACACAATTTCGTTGGCTTCACTGCCTCATTAGAGAGGATTTGCAAACGAATAACACACTGTGGCAGATTTTGGTCATTTGTTGATGGAACTAAACTATACTTAATATGCTGCACATCATATTTTCGAGCATATTTAGTTTTCTTACAAGTATCAACGTTAACGTTGTCTCGATCACAATAACTTTCGCTGCCACTGCTATCAATTTGCGCGAAGTTGAAGGCTTACGTTTCACAAATCGATCCTGAAGTGTTAAAGTTTAAACAATAAAAAAGGCTGTCCGAAAAGTCTCCACGACGACTACGTGGGTAACTGGAATCCATTGATTAATCCAGTACGAATTACACACAGCACCAAGACCGAATAGCGGCTCTCAAGCCAACGAAATATGATTTTTAAGCTAAAACGAATTGCTGAGAATTATATTTCACTTCTGCTCTCTCGCAGAAACTACGCCGACTGTTCTCTAAAATTACATTGTAAAACTGCACGTTTCAGCAACACGGTCAGAAAGACGCCGGTGTCGCATTTCAAAAGCAGTGCCGTCTTTTTTTTATGTACGTCGCATTTCTGTTTGATACAGGAAAAAATGCTGCCTGGACCGTCCTTTCTCCAATAGCCGCACTGCGGATATACTAATAAAGCTACCTACAATTCTGTGGCTTGCATCTGTGCAGTCTGCCTCTATGCATTGCATGAAAAATGCGGAATAATTTTTTATCGTATTTACTTTTTTTTTCTTTGCTGCTTTGAGACTTCAGCACGCCCCACACTTTTGGTCCGTGGCCCATGGGTTGAAAACCACTGTTGTAAACATGTTTTACTGGGAAATGTTATGGTGCCTATTTTTAGACTTTATGGAAGTTTAAAATATTGGACTTCCATCTGCAGAATAAAACCACACACTTTTTTTTTTTAACTTTTAAAAAAAGGCTCTTTAAACAGCGCATACATACAAAACATTTTTTAAAAAGAAAATGAGTATTTCAGACTAAATATTTCAGATTGTGTGTTTTTTTTAGAACATTTCGAAAACACCATCTGGTGCTGAAATGCACATACAGATTAATTTTAAAATATAATCACGTATGTCAGCAGATAATATTCAAGATAGCGGAATCTTGTTGAAGCAAACATACAACACGCAAAAGCTTGTGTTTTTTTATTAGCCATAATCATTTTGTCTCTGTTACGTCATTTGACAGAACGTTCACATGAACTTAAGGGCTGGTTTGTTGGCATTCACCATTTAACCAGTTGGTTAACTATCACTGAAGTTTTCTTATCATCAATATTTCCGACATAACAATCCTTTCTTATTTGAGGTGGTAAATCTATTAGAAATAGAGGTATCAATAATGTTCCATGGATTTTAGGATTCATTCTTTGTCCATTTATCCAGATATAATTCTTTCTTTTTTTTTTTAGAAACTTACTGAAGGCTAGAAAAATGATGCTTAAAAGACCAAATTCACTTTGACAGCCATTTGCTATAAAAGAAAGGTAGATACAATGAGGGAAATTAAAAGGAGGACATCTATTCAGAAAGTAAAGCAACTAAATTTGTGGAGAGGAACAGACAGAACTACAAAAATAAGATTTTTAAGGGCATGCATCTTTCCCATCACAACATATGCCTGTGAGACCTGGACACTTAACAGCTGAGAAACACATAAATGCCTTTGAATGTAAATGCTACAGAATACTTCTTCAAATATTATGGACACAAAAAAGAACAAATATATCCATACTACAAGAACTTAATATTGAAGAAGGCTGGCTAGTAAAGAAGATTAAAGAGAGAAAACTTAAATATGTTGGACACATTAAACATCATGATAATCTAGAGAAAACTGTCTTGGAAGGGTACATAATGGGAAAAAGAAAGAGAGGAAGACCAAGGCAAATATGGCAGAAAGACATCGTTGATGATCTGCAAATGGATCCATCAGCAGCAGGACATCTTGAAGGCCTACAGGAGTGCTGTTAGGGAGGCAAAGTTCCGCAAGGGACATGCAAATGAATGAAGATAAGTATATGGTGCAGTTTTACAGGGTGACAGAGGGAGTTAGTAAAGTGAGAAAAAACGTATAGAGAGTTTGAGAGCGAGATGAGAATGTATAAATGAAAAACATACAACATTTTATATTTCAGCGTGACCCTTTTTCGAGGATTACATACACAAACGAGAAAAAACATATAACTAAACGAAAAACTTATCTTAATGTGCCATCTTCCAAAAGTAGGAAAGAGAAATGCGTGTCCATTAGACGAGGCATAGAGACCACGTAGGGCCACACAAAGGATAAGCCGATAGAGCCAGTCGTAAAGAAGAGGTGGAGAGAGGGAGTTAAACAAGTGGAGGAAGGGCAATAGACACATGATAGCTGCTAGAGGAGAAGGTGTCGAGGGGGGGGGGGAAGCGGAGAGGTAATGAATGAAAAACAAACAGTTGGAGTGAGAAAATGTGAAACTGGTGAATAGGACAAGACCCTATACACCTATAGGTCACCAGAGAAGGTGGCGATAGGGAGGGGAACTAGGGGAAAGAAACAAGAAAGTAGACTATAAGTCACAAAAAAGGGAGGTTGGAAAACTAAAGAAGTTAAAGAAAGCTGAAGACATTGTTAATTCCAGCTGGGTGGAGATATCCAGCCTGGAAAATAAGGCGCTGTTCTAGGACCTTCGGTGATCGTACATCAGCAGAACAAGAGCGGATCGCACTAACAGAAATGTTCTGTTTTCCCCTGTGGTTGCTAAGGCAAAAATGTTTAGCCACAGGTGTCCAGGTCCTCTTAGAAATATCGTTAAGATGCTGGCGTAAACCGGTCTCCCCCGTATACTTCATACCACAACGTTTGCATATAATAGCATAAATAACATTGCGTGAAGTGCAGGTGAAACCCTCCTGAACTGATAACTTGGGCTTAGGGAAGGAGATCTGGCTAACCTCGACAACAAACGGCAAGTGTTGCATCTACGGCGTCCGCAACGTCTGGTACCATTAAAAAGTGCCATCTGTTTTAAGGCGACTTCGAACTAAAAGGTCAATGAGGTTCTTGTCCCGTCTGTAGGCCACTAATGGGGGTTCCTCAAAAAGTTAACTTGTATCAGGCTCGGTCTGGAGGAGACGGAGATGGCGAAACAGTATGTTTTTAACTGCTAAACTATGAAGGTGTTGAGTGAGTACCTGTTTAACTCTGTCCGAGCTACAGTGCGGTGTAGGAGTGAGGGCTTGTTGCCGCGATATATGGCTGATGCAGTTTCAAGAAGACGAGAGAACATGTTCTGGATAGCCGCGATGACGGAAGAAATCTAACATTTTATGGCCTTGATCCTGGAAATCAACATCCTCAGTACACAAACGTCGAAACCTAAGAAGCTGGGAAAAAAGAATCTTTACACAATCTGGGATGGAAGGAAGAGTACAAGAGATAGCTGTGAGACTCTGTAGGTTTATAGTGGACAGAAGTAGTAAGCCCGGTAGGGCTGATAGTAACGGCAATATCGAGAAAGTTAGCGGAAGTAGTCATGGGAGGTGAAAGAAATGAAAGGATCGTACTGCTTAATAAAACTGATAAAGTTGTCAAGGTCTTCCTCTGGCATTGATGTGATCCCAGTGCCGTCATCTATGTAGCGTCTATAGAAAACTGGAAAGGGGCTATGTTGTGTTCTCCATCTCCCTACATTCTAAGAAAAATTAAATGACATTACATATAATATAACATATAAATGTGATGAATTGTTGTTTCTTTATATTGCCTTTCATTATTGGAAGATGTGTGTTTGTGTGTATGTGGTTCCCAATCTGGGGTACGCAAGATGAAGGAAAACGGATAAATATGCTGTCAATTTAATTCATTGTTATGATTATTATCCATGTGCTTCGGATGAGTGACGATTCACTACCAAAAATAGCACGAAGATGAACACCACAGTGGAATAGACGTAAGGGTAGACCAAAGGAGACATGGAGAAGAACAACAGAGAGGATGTTGAACAATAGAGGGCTCACTTGGCCAAGAGCGGGGAAAAAAGGCAAAGGACAGGCGTTTGCGGAGAACCTTGCGGAAGCCCCATGTGCCTTGAGCACTTAAGGTTGAGAGAGAGAGAGAGAGAGAGAGAGATGGCTACTATAATAGTAACAAATAGTTTTGCTAGTGTGAAGGGGTACAATTTGTGGAAATAGACTGTCAAGGAGTACGCAAGCAGAGGAAGATTGGGAACCACTGGTGTAGGAGACAAAGGGGCAGTAGCCCAAAAATTTTGGAAACCATTGCCAAAGCATGACATCTCGTCGCTGAGCTTTAGGAGCATCTGTAGAGTCTTTAGGGCGACAATTTTGTTGCAGACGCATAACCGTCTTAAAATACCGCTCACAACATGTACGTGCTATTTCACAATTCATTTTTTTAGAGAAAAATGTCATTTCCATCGATGACCCTATATTTATAAATTTTGATGCAAGCTTTGTTTACGTTTAAGATTGCACAGCGCGGCTTACAACAAATGTCTGGAGTTGGATGTAAAGGTTAAGATCAGTAGGGCGGAAGTATTGAGATTAAAAAGCAGTTACGTCATTTAGCGAACCATCTCTTGAATAACACATGTAGCTTATCGCTACCATAGGACGCCGTGGTTTACATACCAGCTCTAGGCTGTCATAAAAGATAAACGACTTTATCATAACAATACTTTGTTGCTGACATCTTTGAAATGAGTGGTACTTTTGGTGTGGTCGCGCTAACCGACAATTACTGGTAAATTACCGATTAAAAACAAGAGAAAAAAAACCGAAAGTTTTGGAGATCGTCGGTTACTGTACCCGGCTTATATTACTTAAAAACCTAGTAAAAAGAAACCAGTGAAATCGGATCAGTGGGATGAAGATGTTCAGTTTACTTCCTTTCTATAGACATCAGTCTAATGTCTGTTCTCGCAGTTGTCTTGGAATCCATCAGGCGACCTTCACATGACTATTCGAGGAAGACTTCTAGGATCTATCAGGCGACTATCAAATGCATGTTCGAGCAAGAGTGCTAGAATCTATCAGACGACCATCACATGACTATTTGAACAAGACTGCTAGGATCTATCATCATCATCATCATCATCATCGCCTTTCACTCCCTTGAGAACATAGGCCACGGATAAAGGCTACCCAGTCATCCTTGTTCTTGGAATTATTATCTGCTTCCTTCCATGTGCATCCCTTGTCTCTGTGCACTGTCATAATTTCTCTTCTCAAAGTAAGTCTAGGTCTTCCTCGTTTTCTATTTCCTTGAGGATTCCATGTCAGTGCCTGTCTTGAGTTGTTGGTGTCAGGTTTCCTCAGAGTATGGCCAATCCACCTCCAATTCTTAGACATGATTTGTAGGTTCTTAGGTTCTTGTCCTGCCTTTTCCCAGACCTCCTCGTTCCTGATCTTGTCCTGCTATTTAATGTTTAAAATCCTCATCAAGCAGTAGTTCATGAATGTTTGTACCCTCTGTTGCATTATCTTGATCATAACTCATGTCTCTGAACAATATAGTAGGACAGTCTTTACGTTTGTATTGAAAACCCTAAGTTTGGTTCTTGTTTTGATGTTCTTAGATGACCATGTTTTGTTAAGTTGAATAAATGCTGTCCTGGCCTTGGTTATTCTAGCTTAAACATCCTTTTCCGTTTCCCCATATATATCCACTATGGTGTCTAAATATGTGAAATACACGACTCCCTAAATTGGCACTATCTCAATTACCATGAGACTATTACTTTTCAGTATCTTTGTTTTTTTTTGGTCTGTTAATATATAGTCCCATTTTATCTGAATTCTTGCTTGAGATCTGAAGTTTCTCTTGTATTTGTGTGTGGCTGTGTGCCAGAAATGCCACACCAGCTGCGAAGTCAAGATCTTCCAATTGGTTCCACAATGTCCATTGTATCCCACTTCTTTTCCTTTGTGTGGTAGTTTTCATGATCCAGTCAATTGATAGAAGAAATAGGGATGGTGATAGCAAACATCCATGCCGCACGCCTGTTTCTACTTTAAAACTTTCTGTGAGAATTCCTCCATGCACAGTTCTACAAATTGCTCCTTCATATATGATCTTTATAAGCTTTGTTATCTTGGCTGGGATACCATATTGTTCCAGTCGTTTCCATAGCATTCTATGATCTAAACTATCAAATGCCTTCTCATAATCAATGAATGTAACTAACAGTGAAGAGTTCTACTCTATTGACTGTTCTACTATTATTCGCATTGTAGCAATGTGGTCAGTACAGGGTCCCTCCTTGCCTGAAACCTGCTTTTTTTTCTCTTAGTTTACTATCTACTGATGTTTTAATTCTATAAATAGAATTGTTAAAATTGTTGCAAAATCCTGCTGAAGACCTTAATGGGTATTGAGAGCAGGGAGATGGCTTTATAGTTCTTCTTCTTCTTCTTCTGCGTTCGCTTCTACCACAAAGGCCGCCCCGTGATCCTCCTGAATTTACTCCTGTGGTCCTCGATAAGTCCCGTGGTCCCCAAAAGGACCACACGAGACCCACGAGAGGACCACAAGAGGTTCAGAGTATCGCAGGGCTTGAGCCTGCTTTCTTGGCGTGTCTGAGAACCGGGAATCCGTGACACCGTGGTTTTCGTTGCACCAGTTTAATCTAGAGTTGGACTTTCTCACAGGAAAACCTCGACGTGTTTTAGATATCAGTATATCCCAGCTGTGTGAGACGTGGTTGCCCATACAGCCTAGAGTTGTACTTTCTCACCGGAAAACCTCGACGTATTTTGGGATATATGTGTATCCCCGCTGGGTGAGAGGTGGATGTTCATCCAGCCTAGAGTTGTACTTTCTCACCGAAAAACCTCAGCGTGATTAGGATACGCATACATCCCCGCCGAGTAAGAGGTGGTTGTCTATCTAGACTGCCCTGGTCCAGTGCCTCCGACTTCAGCATTTTGTGGTCGTGACCGCTACCTTTCCTAGTTGTGACCAGGACGGAGGTTTTGTCCAGGAGGACGAATCCTCGCCACTAATAAGTTTCACCCCTGGGTTGAGCCGATTTAGGCATATTATCCCAATATGGGCGTGTTTAGGACGCTCTAGAGAGGAGGTACCGTTTCACTTCACGCGCGGCATCCAAGAATCTCGACAGCAGCGTCTTAACCTCTGTATTAAGCCGGTTCAGGTATTTCGCCCGATATGAGTGCATATAGGACGTGGCCGACCTCCAGACCAGAGGTGTAGTGATTTGACTACATTACTTCGCTTAATCCTTTCTTTCACCTTTTCCACAATGGTGCCGCGCGTCAGCCCAATTCACACCTTTCTTCACTGGCCGGTAGGAGCCCCACTGCACGCACGGCAGCTGAAGAATCTCACCAGCAGCGGTAGATGAGCTACCAAACATGACTCTCATCTACCCGAAGCGTCTGGTTTTCAGGCGCCAATATTCGCCTTCGCCCCTTCTCCTGTCAGTTTAAACAGTTCTACCACGAGAAGGTCATGAGCTAGACTTTGCTGTCAGAGGCTATTTGAGACACACACCGTTGGAGTGGAGACTGAATTCTCCACCCCACCTCCAGCTATAACAGTCCTTAGAACCTTCTTACATTCTAATAGATCTCCTTTCTTAGGGAGTTTTATAAGATGGGCCTCCTTCCAGTCCTCTGGGGCCTTCTTTTCTTCATAAATTCTGTTAAATAATAAGAGTAGTATTTCTGTTGTTATTTCTTTGTTCGCTAAAAGCACTTCTGCTACAATTTCATATATACCCGGTGCCTTATTTCTCTTCAACTCTGAGATAGCGTGTTCAGTTTCGGCCTTGCTGGGTAGTTCTACATTGATGTCTAGAGTATTCTCTGCTGCTGGCGTCTCCTCTGTCTCTGTTGGTGCTGGCCTATTTAGGATTCCGCTGAAGTATTCCACCCATCTTTGCATTTACACTTCTTCTGATGTTACTACCATACCTTCATTGTTTTTCATGGGCTTTTCTATCCTACATGGTCTATTTGCCAACGTCTTGTTGATTTCATACAGAGCTCTCATATTGTTTTTACCAGCTGCCTCTTCTGCCTGTCCCGCCATTTTATCAAAATAGGCATATCTATCTTTCTTTACGCTTTTTCTAACCTCTTTATGAGCCAAATTGTATTCTATCTGAGCTGAGGCCTTTGCCTCTCTTGTTTTACTGTCATTTATTTTTGCTTTCATATCTGTCTTCTGTCTATCTTCTTCAGTGTTTCCAGTGTAATTAGACGACTATCAAATGCATGTTCGAGCAAGTGCTCTATTCATTTTATTTATTTATTTTTTAAACATATGATTCACGTGAATCTATACTTTATCTCCTCTCTCTAATTCTTCGTCCTGTACGTTTTTTTTTCTTTTTGATGTGATTAAGGCTAACGCCGAAACGTAACACTTTAGTGATCGTTAAGTAATAAAGCTGTTTCTACTCTTTTCCTAGTTTGTACAGTTCGAGCAAGACTGCTAGAATGAAAAAGACGACTCTCACACATGTTTTATTTTTGCTTAAAAGCTGTCACAGAACCTGAAGATGACTCCGCAGCTAATGAAATCAATAACTGCTGAACAGGCTTTAGCTTTTTCCCCCCCTTTTGTTGTGCAGAAGAAATTCAAGAGAATAAACAGCGTTCCACATTGAAGATAAAAAAAAAATTAGCCAGCCAAAGTAAATATTGCACGTTCACGCAGTGATCACCAGCTGGAACTCGTTCACCAAAACGTGATGTCTGATAACAGTTAGGAGATAGGATGATGAATTTAAAACGCTTACATTTAGTTTTTGACTTCTTTCGGGGGTGCTTTTTTTTCGTTCTTAATTTAGGAGACAAAAGCGATTGCATGTTTGTACATGCTTGGTACACGTTTAATGCGGACACTGCACGCAGGAAATGAGCCAGAGAGTAGAGATACTGAACCGTTCATGGCTTCCTGTTGAGATACGCGTCTCTGCCTAACGGTTGCGGAGAAATAGAACTTTGAACACCACCAAAAGCGTGCACGTGTTTGCTGTAAACAGCAACTGCACTTGAACCTTGTACGTAAGCTATGTGAAAAAAAAATGTATCAGTGTAAATAGCACAGAGCCGGTGTTTAATCTATGAATTTATATTGCTGGTCTGAGATACATGGGTAGTTAGAGGTCATTAGGAAATTTTCCACCTTTTTCAGTATTGATATGATCAATACTGTGCCGTTGTATCATATATTGTTATATGATAATGAATGTTCTTTTAAAAGGAGGTGTAATACAGGTCCTTTTAAAAACACAAACACGTGATGTTACGTGGGTCTCGTGCATGAAGTAGTCGTAGTTTGTAATTGCTGTATAAAACATATATTAAAGTTTTTACCCCGTTAGTTTATCGACTCTTTATCGAGTATTGGTGGAAATCCTCGAGGCATTTACGTGAGTAAAAATTTGAAGGTAAAGAAGGGATCTCAAGGGAATCATGGGATAATATGTTCCCAAAGCTATTCTTGGTAATTTTTTTTAACTATAAGAGGATAGAAGAAGACAAAGAAACAAGATACTTGGCCAATTAAAATAATGACACAGGGCACAGTCCAAAACACAGCTTATAGAAAAATGCAAATGATAGATGGTTATGGAAATCAATGACGACCAACGCCTGATTTGCTTTAACCAGAGAGAGAGAAAAGAAAGAAAGAGAGAGAGAGAGAGAGAGAGAGAGAGAGAGAGATTGATTGATTGATTTATTGATTGATTGGTTGGTTGATCTTTATCTCAAAAGAGTTAAGAATTGGGCACACAGCCCCGTCTGACATTCTGCCCTTTATCATACAACTTTAACTCTGTTCCAGACATTCTACAAATATGCTGCGCGCGCGCGCGCACACACACACACACACAAACACACACACAGAGAGAGAGAGAGAGAGAGAGAGAGAAGAGGATGGGGCGTTTGAATCACAGTTAACTCCTGTTCATGTTTATGTGTGTATGCTTTCTCTAGGTTATGAAGGCCCACAAGTTCAACGCAGGATCTAAAAAAAACCCCCACAAAAACATTATAGTAATAAATACAGCTATTAGAAACCCGGCAGGAGGCGCCACAACTTGTAGAAGTTGGGCCCCCAACTCCTTTTGGAAGCCAACCAAGCGTGACGCTTTCCACATCACCTTCTAGTGTGCCGTCAGGTCTAGGGAAAATATGGGCACTAACATCGCTGTCTCTAAGAACTTCCGTGACATGATAAGACTATACTAAAATAGTATGATCCCCCCCCCCCAAAAAAAAACAAAAACAACCTCAAACTCTCCCTCCCTTTCCCCGGGCACAAAATTAAAAAAACAAAACTGTGTCGCACAAGCGGACTAATATGGGACCACCAGTTGGTAATCGCCGATCGAATGACTCTGGAGCCGTTGTTAAGATACAGTCGCCTGAAAGGTCCTGTACATTGCTTCTTATCTTGGGGTCCATGGGCCAGCTAAATAAAAATGATTTGACTCAATTCAAAAAAATATCTTAGCATCATCAGGGTTATATTTAATGCTTCGTTTTTTATGAGGGGCCCACAACTGTTTTAGGCCGAAAAAGGGATTCACGGCCAAAAGAAAAAGATTATAAGATCCGTTGGCTAATGGCTTTTTCATCTTCATTCATTGCTTCCTTCTGAAAATGTATTGGCAGTTATTCCCCTTGTTTCTATGGCGAAGAATGATAAATAATACGTCAGTATTCTTGTCTCCCCGACTGCGATTGGGAAGGGGGTGTCTGTAGCCTTGTCGTGGTGGAGCTAAATGTGGTGCAATGCATTGCAGCAAAGCTATGGCACTGGCCAATTTCTCTTTCCCCCTTCCCTCTTCCCCATATCTTTTCCCCCCTTCTAACTCTTTCTCCATTCTCTCTCTTTCTTCCCCCGCCTCTCTCTTTCACTCTCACTCTCTCTCTCTCTTTCCCCCTCCCTCTTCCCCTCTCTTTTTTCCCTTCTAACTCTTTCTTCCCTCTTCTCTCTTTCTTCTCCCGCCTCTCTTTCTCTCTCTCTCTCTCCCCCATACCCACACATATATCTCACACTTTCGTTGTCACAATGCCAACTTAATTTCTAAATTTCGATAAATGAAACTACGTTATTCACATTCAAAGAGTCCTTAAAGTTTTCACCGCACAGTTTGTGGCATGAATGACGCGTGCACACAAGGAAGAGGATTAAGGGATCATATATTCAATATAATATGAATAATAGAGAAGTGCAGAGAGTTTAATGTGAATCTATATTTATCTTTTATAGCACTGTTCAAAGGCATTTGATTGTGTACAACACCAGAAACTTTGGGAAATAATGGGGGAAAAAATGGGATTTCCAGCACATGTGATACAATTAACATCACTGCTGTATCTAGACCAACAGGCAGCAGTAAGAAAAAATGGTGAAACAACATCTTGGTTTGATATAAAACAAGGGGTCCGTATACTGTCGCCTTAGTTATTTAACTTGTATACTGAAAATATACGATGCCATAACACTTGGAGGTTACGAAATATCAGAGATTAGATATGCTGATGACACAGTATTACTGCCCACAACACAAAAAGGAATGGAAAAAATAATTATGTCAGTCCGTAAGAACAGTGAAGAGCAAAACCTCTATCTTAATGCGAAGAAAACTAAATTGATGACAACTGACAAAACAAACAAGGCAGCTGAAATATGTGTCAGTGAGGAAGAACTGGAAGAAGTGGAGAGTTTTGAATATCTTGGATCACTACTAACTAATAATGGAGATACAATGAGGGAAATTAAAAGGAGGATATCTATCGTTCTTCAAAAGTAAAGCAACTAAAGAAGCTGTGAAGATGGCTGCGAGACATCGTTGATAATCTGCAAATGGATGCATCAGCAGCAGGGTATCTTGCTCACAACCGAGAGGCTTACAGGAGAGCTGTTAATGAGGCAAAGTTTCTCAAGGGACATGCAAATGACTGACTGACTGCCACTGACGGGATAAAATATCTTTGGATAGGTTCACTCTTTTTGAACTCCAGTAAATCCCCCCCCCCCCCCCTTCCTTTTTTTTGCGTGCAAATGAACTTCTCCTTGATGTTAGGTTTTCCCTGTCCTTCACAGACAGTCACGTGATCTGTGCCTTCCTGTGTGTTAGCGTCTTGGGAAGACGTTTTCCCCCCAAACACGCAAGTGTTGGGTACCCGTTTCTGCAGCTCTGGCCTACTGGAGGGCCTCAATAGAATGAAAAGGGAAGCCACTTTCAACTAACCCCTTTGGTTCACAAACTGGGACACGAGAAAGATCGTTATGAGTCCCTGTGGCTAATCTAGATTATGCAGAATACTAAAAGTGTGTCACGGTTTTAAACTTAATTACGAAGGGTGTGTATGTGTGGGGAGGGGGGAAGGGGAAGAGGAGAATGATTTCACCAAATTATCGTGGGCAACAGCAGGACTAGCTTACTCGAGTCTCCCTCTCTCTTTCTCTTACACTTTATCCCTCACTTTCTCTCTCCCTCTCTTTTACTCTCTCTCTCTCTCTCTCACTTTCTCTGTCCCACCCCTCTCTCTTTTTCACTTTCTCTCTTTCCTCCGACGAGTTTCAGTACAGACAGATCCGAATCACCTCCTTTTTTGCTTCTTGTTCTGAACATAATAATACCAAGGTCTTTCAGCCCAGTGGTGATGATGACGGCGACAATGATGATGATGACGACGACGAAGATGACGATGACGACGAAGACAAAAATGATGATGATGATGATGTTCTTAATGAAACAAAACTCTCATGAAATTCCTCTCCTGGATCGTAAACCGAACATGTCCTTGAAAACTGCCCAAAACCACGCTCCTATCAACTTATGATCCACCACGACCTCTACATCGTGCACTAGGATCACGTGACACTTCGTCCAGGGTTTAGAGAAAACCAGGTCAAAGTTTTCGCTGGCTACGGTTGTGCCAGGGTCTCAATGCACATCTCTGTTACTTACTCATTAGCAAATGTTTCAGATTACTGAACTTGCGACCTACGGGTCATTAGCTCATGTTTCTTATCTCCTCTACTTGACCTTTTTTCCCCCCCAAACCATGTTTTTTTTTTTTTAGATAGTAATTATATGTCAGTATCTGTTGATATTTTGTTCCTCTTGCCGACGGTCATATCGTAGCTGACGCTATAAAAAAATAATACATGTGAGTTTTGTATCTTCCTCTGTGCTCTATGATCTTAGCTTTAGACGTCTATATTTATTCTCCAGATAAGGTGTGCCTTATAAATTATAAATTATAAATGCCTTTGAATGTAAATGCTATAGAAGAGTTCTCCAGATATCGTGGACACAAATAAGAACAAATATATCTATACTACAAGAGCTTAATATTGAAGAAGGCTGGCTAGTAAAGAGGATTAAAGAGAGAAAACTTAAATATTTTGGCCACATTAAACGTCATGATAATTTAGAGAAGACCGTATTGGAAGGATACATAATGGGAAAAAGAAAAAGAGGAAGACCGAAACGAAGATGGCTGCAAGACATCGTTGATGATCTGGAAATGGATGCAGCAGAAGCAGGCCATCTTGCTCACAACCGAGAGGCCTACAGGAGTGCTGTTTGGGAGGCAAAGTTCCGCAAGGGACATGCAAAGGAATGAATGAAAGGTGTGCCGTCTTTTGGAAATACGTCCTTTGGGGCCCCAGAGTTTATTTCCCAGTGTGGCCCCCTGTTACCAGAGCTGGAGTCGGGCTCCATGTGTCAAAAGTCAATCTGTTTACTGTAGCCCACTTGAAAAGAGGAAAGCATTTTAGAAAAGAAAGTTGCTACAGTATTAACTTTGTGGAGGTGATAGTTTGGGATAACTTTTTTTTTTCTTCGATCGCGTGAACCACACACGCAGTGGGAGAAGACACTGGACGGCTTCATTCATTTCTCTTCAATGTTTGGGACAATTAGTAATTCATCATCATCATCATCATCATCATCACCACCACCACCACCACCACCACCACCACCACCACCACCACCACCACTACCACCACCACCACCACCATCATCATCATCATCATCATCGTCGTCGTTGTCGTCATCATAATCAGCATCATCATCATCATCATCATCACCACCACACCACACCACCACCACCACACCACCACACCACCACCACCACTACCACCACCACCACCACCATCATCATCATCATCATCATCGTCGTCGTTGTCGTCATCATAATCAGCATCATCATCATCATCATCACCACCACCACCCACCACCACCACCACCACCACCACCACCACCACCACCACCACCACCACCACCACCACCCACCACCACCACCACCATCATCATCATCATCATCATCATCGTCGTCGTTGTCGTCATCATAATCAGCATCATCATCATCACCACCACCACCACCACCACCACCACCACCACCACCACCACTACCACCACCACCACCACCATCATCATCATCATCATCGTCGTCGTTGTCGTCATCATAATCAGCATCATCATCATCATCATCATCATCACCACACCACCACCACCACTACGTCTTTGTGACTTTTGCACTTTACTCAGTATTTTCGAACGCCAGGAATATGCAACATTTTTACTATGAAGCTGGTTATGTGAAATCGTGTCCTCATATATTAGGTTGGCAATTAAAGGGAGAGATAGAAGGGAGGGAGAGAAAGGGAAAGAGAGAGGTAGAGAGAATGAATGAATGAATGAATGAATAATCTTTATTTTTCAAGGGTAAAGAATTGGGCACGCAGGTCCGTCTTACATTCTGCCTTTCATCACTCCATCTTTCATTCTTCCCACACACTTGATTTAGTACAAATATACAAATTAAATTAGGAAAAACATATCAAAAGAGTGTAAGATTTAACTACTACATTCAAAGTAAAAGAGAAGAAGTAATTAACCTAATAAAATAGCACTCACGCACACATACATACGCAGACATATACATAAACAAAAATATATATTGTAAATACAGATCTTCTAACATATGTTTTTTTAACAGACATTAAAATAATTTCTAACAATATCTAACAAGTTGCTTTTCTAACTATGTCATTTTAGTACTTGATGGTTGGCGAGTCACGTGTTGAGAGAGTGCTGGTTATTTTAAGGAGGCATATAATTACAAGCAAGTAAATAATGAAATAGGTTTGAGTTAAAGGATGAAGTATTACCAATGGATTTTAAATGGTAGGGGAGGGTGTTCCAGAGCTCTACTGCAGAGTATGCAAGGCTTTTCTTGTACAGATCAATCCTGGGTTTAAGAAGAAGACAGTTTTTAAACACTGGCTATGTTTAGTATTATACGTAAACAGTGACCACAAGTAAGGTGGAGCATTGTGCGACAGAATTCTCTGAACAAACTTAACTTTGTTAAAAATGATTCTATTTTTGAGGGGTAGAATTTTGAGTTGTTTGTGTTGATCTACAGTCTGTACTGGGTGTTTGTCACAAATAAGATTTAATGCTCGCTTGTGAAGTGAGTGGAGCCTTTTTGTGTTTGAGACTGAGCATCCATCCCAGATTGTGGAACAATAATCTAAGTGTGTTTGTATGTGTGATATGTAGTATATCTTTCTTGTGTCTTTGTCGATAAAGTGTTTGGCTAATTGGTAAACTATCTATGCAATCAAGTTTGTTAGGTTATGTATGTGAGAATTCCAAGCTAAATGCTGATCAATGATGAGTCCTAGGGTTTTATGTTCATGAACATTTTCTTTTGCCTTAGTCCCAGCACAAAGCTGTAGAGAAGTTTTTGTTGCATTCTGCAGTTTCTGTCTTGTAGTGATGAGCATGGATTTTGTTTTGTTGGTGTTTATCAACATAACATTTTTATTACTCCATTTAATCAAACTGTTTACATCATTTTGGAGCGTTGTCTGTAGTTTATTGATGTCATAGTCACTATTGTAAACAGTACAGTCATCAGCGAAAAGATCACATGAAGAGTGCTTCAAATGTAGTGGTAGGTCGTTAATATAGGTAGCAAAGAGAAGAGGACCAAGAATGGAGCCTTGAGGAATATCAGTATCAACCACAGACGAGCCAGATAGTTTGTTTCTAAAGCAAACTACTTGTTTTCTACCTGAGAGAAAAGATGTAATAAATTTTGTTAGGTCAGGGTGTAATCTATAACCTTCCAGCTTTTTTGCAAGAATTTCATGATCAATCATATCGAAGGCTTTCTTGAAATCAACAAAGACAGCACCACACAATTTGTCATGATTTATATTAGACAGCCAGCTATCTGTCATTTTAGTTAATCCTGTGTGGCAGGAGTAATTTGGTCTAAAATTTGACTGACTGTCTATTAGTAGGTTGTTTTCTTGCATATGGAGCAGTGTTAACTTTTGTATATGCTTTTCAAGAGGTTTAGATAGTGATGACAGAATGGATATGGGTCTATAGTTTGAGAGGTTACTAGTCTGTCCAGATTTAAAAAGAGGAAAAACTTTGGCGAGTTTAAAAGCGTCAGGGAAATATTGTTTGTCAGTGCACTAATTGTATAAGTATGTTAGTGTGTCTGTGATAACTGGTGCAGCGTAGCATCTTGTTACTAATGTCATCACATCCTGCTGAGTTAGTGTTCTTTAAGGACCGGATGTAGTTATAAACTTCACCGACTGTGAGGAAAGGAATATTAATTTGTTTTAGCTTTAAACATTTACTGTCGTTGAAAGTTTTCAACACGCTCAGGTCGCAATTTGGGGTCGGTAATGAAGATTTTAGAATACTAATTTCTTCCCTAAAATGTTCACTGAAGTTAGTGCAAGTATGTTCACCATTAAGTGTTTGTGGGTCAGATTGCTTCCTTTTATTTACAAGAGTATTATTCGCTTTCCAGATTGATTTACTATCAGTTTTGTCTTTCACTAAATTTCTGAAATAATTTTTCTTTTCCTGCCTAATTAAATACTGCACCTTATTTCTAAGTGAACGATAGCTACTGAAATTTTTGCTTTTGTGAGCTTCGTCCCGTTTCCTCATGAGTTGCAATATATCGGGAGTTATCCACGAAGATTTTGTTACGTGTTTTACTCTCATTTCTTTGATGGGGACATGCTTGTCAAAAATATTTCGAAATATCTTGATCCAGTATTCGATAGCCTCATCTGGATTTATTAACTGGAAAACGTACGTAAGAGGTGAAGCTTTTAGATCAGTTAAAAATAATTCCAAGTTAAAGTTTTTAAAGTTTCTATATTTGATGCTGGTATGTTTGTGTTTAGGCATTTTATATCCCTTATGTGACCACGTACAGCAGACCGGGTAGTGATCACTCAGCGACACATGAGGGACAGTACATTCAGTAATGTTCCTGGATCAGCTACATAAATATGATCTATTAGTGTTGATGATGATTCAGTTACTCTAGTAGGTTTGTTAACAATTTGGGAGAAGTTGTAAGATGTTAAAATGTTCTTCCATGTAGGATTTGGCTGATTAAGATCTATATTGAAGTCGCCTAGAATGATTATGTCCTTGAATTTATAAGTTACAGCATCATCCATCATGGTCGCAAAGTGATCATACCACTCGGCTGAAGCATTTGGATTTCGGTATATATAACTAATTAGAATTGGACTAAGATTTGATATTTTGATTTCTAGCATAATACATTCAACCTCTGATGTTTCCAGGTCTTCTCTTCTACAAAATTTAATTGTGTTAGAAATGTAAACGACTAAACCTGTCTTTAGCTTCCTAGTTGGGTCGCGCCTGATCAAATTAAAACCATCTATTCTTATATCATTGTCTGTGATGTTTTTATGTAATTTGCTTTCAGAGAAACCAAAAATATGAAAATGTTGTTGAAGTACATGTGTAACCTCAGGGAGTTTTCCTAACAAGTGATAAACATTTAAGTGGCCAACACGTAGGCCATCGTGTCGCAGCCATTCCTCCATTTTCTGAGTCATTTTATAACAATGTTAGAAATATTATATTTCAGTAAAAATAAAATAGCTGGTCAGACAGACTTATTCGTGCAACAGTCAGACTTCAATCATACAATTATAGGTATACGTTTAAGCTAGTAGAGATAATGAATATAACTAAGTTTATAATATACTGAAAATAATGGAAAAAAGTACAAAAATCAACAATGCAATGAATGTTATGTAAGTGTAAATTGTAAAAGACTTGATGACAATATTAGCTGTAAGCTAACGCTAAGAAATGTTTGTTCTTCTGTAAGAACTTCTGTGTTTTATTTTGTTTTGTTTTGTTTTTGTTCAGTTAAATTTATCTACAGAAGTTAAAAAGTGCTGGAAGTTTCAAGCTATCTAGTGTCTGTATGTGGGTGTTGCGTGTTGACTGTGTAGTAGGGACATCATATACGCGTGGAGAGAGGTAGGGAGAAAGAGAGAGAGAGAAGGAGAGAGAGACTTAAAATCATCTACCCATTCCACTATAAAGCACGTGAAAAACAAAAGTGAAAACGTTTATATCCAGAATAATGACATATAGAAGAAATGGACAACACTACATCAACATTTCTTTCACTTTTTTTCTTTTAAGAACTGCTACCACGATTTATTACGATGCCATAACAATTGGAGCTTATGAGATACCAGATATTAGATATGCTGATGACACAGTATTACTGTCCACAACACAAAAAGGAATGGAAAAAATAATTATATCAGTCTGTGAGAATAGTGAAGAGTAAAACCTCTATTTTAATGCAAGGAAAACTAAATTGACAAAACAAATAAGGCAGCTGAAATATGTATCAATGAGGAAGAACTGGAAGAAGTGGAGAGTTTTGAATATCTTGGATCACTACTAACTAATAATGGAGATACAATGGGGGAAATTAAAAGGAGGACATCTGTCGCTCTTCAGAAAGTAAAACAACTAAAGAAGCTGTGGAGAGGAACAAACAGAACTAAAAAAAATAAAATTTTTAAGTGCATGCATCTTACTCCACTTAACAAAACAGCTGAGAAACACATAAATAAATGCTACAGAAGAGTTCTTCAAATATCATGGACACAAAAAAGAACAAATATATCCATACTACAAGAACTTAATATTGAAGAAGGTTGACTAGTAAAGAGGATTAAAGAGAGAAAACGTAAATATTTTGGACACATTAAACATCGTGATAATCTAGATAAGACCGTCTTGGAAGGGTACATAATGGGAAAAAGAAAGAGAGGAAGACCACGGTGAAGATGGCTGCAAGACATCGTTGATGATCTGCAGATGGATGCATCAGTAGCAGGCCATTTTGCTTACAACTGAGAGGTCTACAGGAGAGCTGTTAGGGAGGCAAAGTTCCGCAAAGAACATGCAAATTACTGACTGACTGACTGCGATTCCAACTCTTTATTTCGTAGAGATTAAAATACCAATAAACTTCTCTGCAGGACGCAAGATCTGTCACGGGAACCATAATAGTAACACTGTAAATCGTCAATGTTCCCTCTAAGCTGCGCGATATAAAAAAAATAATACGGGCGTGAAATTTTACATGCGGCATAAAAAAAAAGAATAAAATTGCTACTTTTATTTTTCAGTTCCCTCAGTTTTACTCTCTGTGCTGTGGTAGCTCTATAGAAAAATATAGTCTACACGAGTTTGTTTTCCTGATTTCTTTGGATTTTTATTTATTAAAAAAAATATATTTATATATTTATTTTTTGCATGAGAATTAAAAGTTATGCTTTGCAATTTAAAGTTCAGTCAGTCATTTGCGTGTCCCTTGCTGGTACTTTGCCTCCCTAAGAGCTCTCCTGTAGGCTTCTCAATGTGAAGTTACTACGCACATTTAAGCACATGCTTTCTTTCTTTCTTTCTTTCTTTCGTTTTTGAGATTATATTTGCACACAGGTTCAAAATTTTGCCCACGAACAGTAAAACCATCAGGGGGCACTCTGATAGTCATATACCCTCAGTCGGTCAGTACATTGCGAGGAAAATTAAAAAGGGAAAGTAATATGTAAACACTCCTTCTTAAAAAAAAAGTATGGGTAGACGTAAACATTGTGTTTAAATTATATATGAAAGAAAGAGCAACATTTCATCCAATATGTCGATTAAAGAGCCTTCCTGTGAAACAATTAAAAAATAAAACCCATTATATGAACACTGACATCATCATCGTGTGTCACGTGACTACGCGGAGCATAAACAAAATGGCGGGTGCTGAAGTTTCGTTTCGTCAACGTGCTGTTAATGAGTTCCTCGTTAAAGAGGAAATTCCAGCTCCTGAAATTCACCAAAGACTTTAGCTTGCTTATGGAGATGTATGATTAGGTGCTAGCAGTGTTGGGAGGCGGGTTAAAGATTTCAAAGATGGAAACACGAGCATCCAATATATGACTCGCAGTGGTCGGCCTCGAACTTCCTCCACTGAACGCAAAGGGTTGACGACATCATTAAAGAAGACAGACGTGTCACAGTATCTGAAATCGCTGTAAATGTTGAAATAGGACACAATGCAGTACAGGAAATGATTGAAACCCAAGGCTATAGAAAAGTTTGTGCCCGCTGGGTCCCACAGGAGAGAATGTCCAGAAAACAGTGCGTCTGTGCTGTCGGTTAGCTGGAGCGGAATTCTACCGGGAGGGTATTTTCAAACTTGCAGAACGATGGGGAAAATGTGTGCAGAAAAATGGAGATTATGTTGAAAAGTGAAGAAAAGGATGCAGATTGAGGTGGCACATTTATATTTTTTTTATATCTATAAATTTTGATTAAAAAATCTTTTTGCTCACGACATTCGGTATGACCCTCGTATTATTTTTTAAATTATTATTTTATAAAATTCCGCCCATGAACTTTTATGTTGAAATATCAGTTTTATTGTAGCCGTCGTGTTGGTACATTTCTGTTAAACACTAAAACATGGGCTTTTACGGTAATGGAATTTAGTTATTTGTCATGGATCATTTGAATCTGGTAATTACTCATTATGGATGTCTGCCTTGGTTCATAAGTTTATTTCCCGTATAGTACACGCGCCACAGGTGTGAAATATAACTCATAAATGTTAAAATAATTCTCAACATTTACAATTATAATATGTATTTAACAAGTATAGTTCTACTGCGTATTGATTTTCTCTAAAAGCTCAGTTCCAAACTAAGCTGTCCGCAGAATCTGTCACTGGAATTTATTTTACGTTCTTAAATAAGAGCTGGTTTTCTACCTGAATGTTTGTGTGTATGTTTAAATGTGTATATATATTTAGGCTTACGCACGCGATACCGGCTCCAGTCTCAAAGTACAAAGTAACAGTTTTAATTTGGCGGTTAACATACTGTGGTCAGTGTTACCGGACAGTTGCCAGTAAATTACTGATTAAAAACGAGAAAAACCGAAACTTTTGGAGGCATGAAGACGATTGTTATTGCATGTGGAATCAAAATTAAACAACAACAAAATTAGTGATTTTAACTAATCCTCTTTTGCATTTCAGTCAGTCATGTGTATGTCCCTTGCAGAAATTTGCCTCCCTAATAGCTCTCCTGTAGGTATTTCGGTTGTGAGCAAGATGCCCTGCTGCTGATACGTCCATACGCAGATCATCAACAATGTCTTGCAGCCATCTTCGCCTTGGTCTTCCTCTCTTTCTTTTCCCCATTATGTACCCTTCCAAGACGGTCTTCTCTAAATTATCATGACGTTTAATGTGTCCAAAATATTTAAATTTTCTCTCTTTAATCCTCTTTACTAGCCAGTCTTCTTCAATACTCATTCCGTGCGTTTGGTCGATATAGTGACACTTCCGGTATCCCGAAGCTACTGTGTGGTCATTATAGTGACAATTGTTTGTTTCAATAAAAACAACCGGTGTAACATTTAGATTGTACATATTTCGTCCGCGATTCCGGTGACACTTTTCAAAATGGCGAAAGAGTGCCTAGTTACGAGCGATGCCGAGCGAGAAAAAGGAAGAGAAGCATGGAAATTTGTCAATTTTTGACGATGTAGATAGGGATATGGACGTAGCCTACGGCCACCTCGCTGCTCTTGAATGTTTTTTAAGTAGATCTAGACATATTTAGACGACTGGAGAAGTAGTTAGGAGTAGTTAGGAGGTTAGTTCAGACATTCATTCAGCGAGAATGCAACACAGAATCACAATACGAAATCGACAAGTAGATCTACACATCTCAGATGGTAAATAGTGCAGATCTAGACCTCGCCGATGGTGAGCTGGCCACAATCAGTGTCTAAAAACATCACATTACTTCTTTTTTCCAAAAAAACTCTGCATTTATGAAATTTTCATTCATTTAGCTATACTTTGAAACATATTAAGTATACGGAAGTACATGAAAGTACTGTTTTCCATTCCATTTTACAACTAGACCCCCTTACAGACCAAGACCCGCGTTTTTACTCCCGCACTCCAGAACACGTCCGGAAGTGTCACTTTAATGATCAAACGCAGCTCTTGTAGTATAGATATATTTGTTCTTTTTTTGTGTCCAAAAAGGCTTTAATTCTAATAATTTCAACATTTATCAGCATGTTTATTTACATTTATGAGCAGTCTTCTAGAAACTAACTTTTTTGTTTATTTACATTTATGAGCAGTCTTCTAGAAACTAACTCCATGGGCCACTGACGGTACTGGACACACTTTCTACTTATCAACTGCTCTATTTCATGAACGACACTCAATACAATATGCCTACAGTTTTAAATCCCGCAAGTTTGCACCGAAACTGACTTTCGGGTAATGTCTGCTTCACGGGGTAAACGTCACCAAATATGACTGGATAGAATTAGCCTGAAAAAAGTGGCCGTGCATTCATGCTAACACTATGGAGAAAAATGCAGACACTTCCTGAAGCAGTTTGCCTGGACTAACTCGTGTGCACAGGAGCAGAAGAGATGTCAAGCTTACATGCAAAGCTATGGGAAGCATAAAGCTGGGGCGACCATCCTCAACCCAGCGCGTCACCGGTGGCGGATGGTGAAAGTCCTCCAGATATGGAGGATCCCTGTGAATAAGGAGCTGTCCAAATAATCAGGCGCGGACCAACTGGCGGTAGACTCAGAGAGCGAGGTGGGGTGGTAGGTGGCTCTACTACTCCTATAAAGTGGCTCAGGTGCTCAGTGAAGGGAATACCAGGCGGATCAGAGGCGTCTTAAAACCTCTCGCTCCCGCTGCCTTGCGGGTAGGACAGGGAGTCCAAAGGCTAGCGGAGAGTCCGTACACAAACCTACAGAAGGCAACGGGAAACCACTGTTGTAGTTCCCAAGAATAATTATGCTTGAACAGAATAATCGATTCATCATGAACGACGTTAATGGATGTTCCTCTGGAACAGCCTCGTCCAGTAGGGCAGCTCACGAGCCACAAGTGAGGCCAGATCGTCATCAAGCTACTGGTGGCAAAACTAACAAGTTCAAAATAGCAACATGGAATGTTAGAACTTTATTCCAGTCTGGAAAATTAGAAAATGTAAAGATGGAAATGGAAAAGATGAAGATCAACATATTAGGAATGATTGAAGTTAGATGGACAGGTGCAAGGAAGATAAATTCAGATAAATATACAATAATATATTCAGGAAGTGAGAAACATGAATTATATTTGATGAACAAACGGCAAGGACAATTGTAGGATATTTGAACATCTCGGACAGAGTCCTGCTAGCCCAGCTGAAAGGACAACCAATAAACATAAATATTATACAAGTGTACGCTCCAACATCTGAAAGTTATGAAGAAGATGTACAGCTATTTTATAATGACATAGAGACAGCCCTAAAACACATAAAGTCACATGAAGTTACCATAGTCATGGGAGATTTTAATGCCAAAGTTGGTAAAGGAAGAACTTCAGACATAGCTGGTGACTATGGACTGGGGGAGAGGAATGACAGAGGTTATAAATTAATTGAATGGGCAAGAATACACAGCATGGTTGTAGGAAACACCTGGTTTAAACAACATCCTCGAAGACTGGCAACGTGGTGCAGCCCAGACGAAAAGACTTTTAACCAGATAGACTACATATTAATCAACAAACGGTTCCGTAATGCATTACTGACAACAAAAACCATGCCAGGAGCTGACTGCAATAGTGACCATGATCCACTCTGTGGAAAAGTTAGAATAAAGCTAAAGAAAGCAGGCAGAAAAGTGAGAAACATCAAACTGAATACAGAACTTCTTAAAAATGACCAAGAACTGCGAGAACAATACAAAGTTATTATAACAAATAGATACAATGCAATAGCAAAGATAAATAGTATGGATGAACAATGGGAAATGTTAAGAGATTCTATCCACCAAACTGTTAAGGAGATAATACCACCAAAAAAGGAAGCCTCTAAAAATAAATGGATGACAGACGACATCTTAGGACTGATGGACAAGAGGAGGAGGAGTAAAAATAACGAGGAAAAATATAACAAGATAAATAAAGAAATAAGACGCAAATGCAGAGAAGCAAAAGACGTGTGGTTAAATGAACAGTGCAGACAGATAGAGGACTCTCATAATAAAGACAGCAAAAACATGCACAAACGAATTAATGAACTCACAGGCAGGAAAACAAAATATACCACAGGATGCCTGAAATCGAAAGAAGGTACAATGATAATGGGAAAAGAAGACATCGTGGACAGGTGGACAGAGTATATCGGTGAGCTATATGGAGGAGAAAGACCAGAATTAACACCAGATACTGAAAACTGTGATGGACCGCCAATACTTGAAGATGAAATCATAGATGCAATCAAACACATGAAGAAAGGAAAAGCGACTGGGCCTGATAATATAACAATAGAAGAAATAGAGGCACTAGAGGAGACAGGAATAAAAATAATAACCAAGTTACTGAATGACATTTACAACAGTAGTTATATTCCCAGTGACCTGATTAAATCAGCGTTTATAGCACTGCCAAAGAAACCAGGTGCAAAGGAATGTGACGATCACCGGACTATCAGCCTCTCATGTCACATAACGAAGCTACTTCTAAGAATAATTATGAGAAGAACAAGGAAAAAGATAAAAATGGAAATAGCAGATGAACAGTTTGGATTTGTTGAAGGAAAGGGAACACACATTTATGCTTTACGAACACTAACAGAAAGAGCTTTAGAAGTACAGAAAGATCTCTACTTATGCTTCATTGATTACACCAAGGCATTTGACAAGGTGAAACATAATGAAATTATTAAAATGCTTGAAGACATCAATATAGACGGCAAAGACCTGAGGATTGTAAAACATCTATACTGGCAGCAAGAAGTAGCAGTTCGAGTTGAAAATAGAATTGGAAAATATCAACCTATAAAACAAGGGGTGCGACAAGGATATGTTCTATCTCCAGACCTTTTTTCTCTGCATAGCGAGAATATTCTAAGAACAATCATCACAGAACCAGGCATACAAATTGGAGGATACAATATTAACAACCTTCGGTATGCTGATGACACAGTACTGATAGCTGAGAACCAACAAGACCTGCAAAATCTCTTGGCTAAAGTTGCCAAAGAAAGTGAACAGAAAGGCCTTACTTTGAACATCAAAAAGACAGAGACTATGGTTATATCTAAGAAACAGAATCTACCAGCATGCAGTATTAAATTAAACGGAACTATTCTAAAGCAGGTGCAGAAATTCAAATACCCTGGAGCAGTGATAACTTCAGATGGGAAATGCAGAACGGAAATTAGGAAAGAATAGGCCAATCAAAGACTGCATTTCAGAGAATGAGAAACATATTAGCTAACACATCTTTATCAATGAATGTTAGAAAACGAGTCCTAAAATGCTATATTGAACCTATCTTGTTATATGGAAGTGAATCATGGACAATAGACAAGTCTGCACAAAAATCATTGGAAGTAGCAGACATGTGGTTTATTAGAAGAATGTTGCGAATTCCTTGGACAGCAAAAATAACTAATGAAGAATGTAGGAGAAGAGCTGGAGAGACAAAAAACCTTGTCAAAAAGATAAGAGAGAGACAATGTACTTTCATAGGACATGCAATGAGAAGAGGGGGCATTGAAAATATTATAACAACAGGAAAAATAGAAGGAAGAAGATAAAGAAGAAGACCAAGATAAATGATACTGGACAGTCTGACGGGATGGTGTGAGAGGAGATCACCAACTGAACTGATGGCCTGCATGAAGGATCGGGTACTCTGGAGAAGCATAATAGCCAACGCCAGTCGGCACGGCACCTGAAGAAGAAGATATATATATATATATATATTATATATATATATATATATATATATCATCATTCATCATTCATTCATTTGCATGTCCTTTGCGGAACTTTGCCTCCCAAACAGCACTCCTGTAGGGCTCTCGGATATATATATATATATCAGGGGTGTTCAGAAAGTAATGCACTACATCGTTTTATTTTTTCGGCTAATAATAAAGACAGGAGCATGAAATTTTGCACACCTTAAATATGACATGTGCCGATTCTGTAAAGCAAATTGCACCGCAACGGGCCAAAGAATATGGCCACCCTAACCGTTGAAATGGAGCGTGTTAGCAACTTGCGGTAGAAACAGTGAATTGTGATAGAATTTCTCGCTGCAGTGAAGGAAGCTTTAGTGAACTTTCACAAGTGTCTATGTGATGTGTATGGAAGTTTTGCAGTCGACAGGAGTACAGTGAGTCGCTGGGTTCAGAGAATCAAAGAATCAATAAGTGGAGATAAGGTGTTGCATGATCGGCCGCGCTGTGGACATCCTGCCACAGCCACCAAGGCAGAAATATTGAAATGCGCTGAGGGCATTATTCTTACTGATAGGCGTATCACTACTCAACAATTGGCCTTAAATCTGTCAGTCAGCAATGGTAGTGCAAATGCAGTTATAAAAGCTCTCGGATTTTCTAAGGTTTGCGCAAGATGGGTTCCTCGAAGTCTCACAAATGACCATCGATTGTAAAGGAAATCAAGTTCTTCTGAATTATTGGAGCGTGTCAATGCTGATGGAGAGAACTTTTTGGCTAAGATCGTAAGAGGTGACGAAACCTGGACACATCATTTTGAACCTGAGACAAAAAGACAGTTAATGGAGTGGCATCATCCGCAATCACCACGAAGAAAGAAATTTAATACAACTTCTTCAGCTGGAAAGGTCATGATCACTGTCTTTTGGGTGTGATTCTTGTGGATGTTATGCCAAGAGGAGAGACAATCAATTCCCAAGCTTACATTAAGACACTGACAAAACTCATTCAATGCTTTCGAAGAGTTCGGCCGCATTAGAATCCACCAGACCTGCTTCTCCTTCACGACAATGCGCATCCTCACACAAGTCTGGCAACACGGGAAGCATTCAACAAATTGGGTTGGACTGTACTACCCCATCTACCCTATAATCCCGATTTGGCACCCTCTGATTTCCATCTGTTTGGTCTACTTAAAGATGCACTCCGAGGGGTAAAAGTTGAAGATAACGAAGGACTGATTCATGCAGCGAATAAATGGCCACATAATCAAGAGAAAATCTAGTACCGGCTAAGAATACATACACTTGTTTCGCGCTCGCGTAAAGCCGTACAAGTTGATGTGGGTTATGTTGAATAATATAGATGTTTACATGACATATCCATGTATATTGTGTATAAATGTCATGCTTTTTTAATAAACAGCTCCTGAGAAAAATAACGTTGTGCATTACTTTCTGGAAGCCCCTCGTATATCTTTTATCTTTACCGTGCCGTTAAACGCCACATAGGGCTCGCAAGGTACTTCGCCAGTTTTTCCTATCTTCGGCGAGCCTTTCAACCTCATCATGGGATTTTATGCCTATTAATTTGGTCTCTCTTGACAATGTCCTCTTCAGAGTTTCACTCAGTCTGCCTCTTCTTCTTTGGCCTGTTGTGTTCCACTTGATAGCTTGTTTTAGGATTCTCTGACTGTTTCTTCTCATCAAGTGACCAACATATGTCCATCTCCTTTTCCTGATCACCCATGAGACTGGTTATTGTTCAGTCATCTGTCTTATCTCTGCATTGTTCTTGAACTCGTTCCACTTGATGCCGAATATTTTCTTTAGGCATTTATTTTCAAAAGAGTCTAATTTCTTGTATATTTCTTAGTTGTTTTCCAGCTTTCGCATGCATAAATGAGGGTGGATATTACATTTGAATTGAGTAGTCTTAACTTGGTTTTTGTGGTTATAACTTTTGAATGCCATATGTTCTCAAGGTTCTTGAAGATCGATGCTGCTTTTGCAATTCTAATTCTACCTTCCTTTCTGGTGTCACCATCCTTGTCTATGTAAATGTCAAGGTATGCAAATTGATTGACTTCTTCAGTAGCTGTCCCTTTTACGTGTATTTTTCCATTTTGATTAATGGGAAGTTTCATTATTTTTGTTTTGTCCTTGTTAATTTCAAGTCCTATTTTTCTAGCCAGTGAAGACAGGCTGTTTTTTCTTGCGTGGAATTCACATTGTTACTGATAAGAGTTATGTCATCAGCAAAATCAAGATCTTCTGATTGGATCCCATGTACCCATTTAATACCTGTATTACCCGTGCAGCATTTTTTTCATTATGAAGTCTATTGCAATTCCAAAAAAAAGCAAAGGAGACGGTATACATCCTTGTTTCACATCTGTTTCAATTTGGAACCATTCACTCATTCCTTCTTCTGTTTTGACTACACAAACATATCCATTGTAGAAGCCCTTAATGATGTTACCAATTTTAGATGGTACTCCATACAGACTTAAAATTCTTCACAGTGAGTCTCTGTGTATGCTATCAAATGCCTTTTTAAAGTCTATGAAGTTCAGTATTAATGGTTTATGCTTTTCAGTATGTTCTTCAAATATTATTCTTAGAGTAAAGATCTGATCGAGACAGCTACTCCCTTTTCGAAATCATGCTTGTCCTTCTCTCATTGCGGTATCCACTATATCTTTAAGTCTATTCAAAATGACCTTGCAAAATACTTTTGACACAACTGATATTAAGGTTACTCCTATCCAATTGTTACAGTCACTAAGTTTGCCTTTTTGGGTATTTTAACAATGATTCCTTTTTCCATTTAGAAGTGACCTTCTTTCCAAATCTTATTAAACATTCTCTGTAGTTGTCTCATGTTGTCACTATTGATAACATTTAACATTTCGGGTGTTATTTCATCTCCACCTGCAACTTTGTTGTTAGCCATTAAATTCACTGCTGTTTCAATTTCATGCAATGTAATTTGATCTAGGTTGACATTTAATTATAGGGCTGATAAGTCGGTTTCAAGGCTTAACAATTCTTTTTGGTGTGGTCGATTACGTATTTCTTGGAAGTGTTCAGCCCATCTTTGCTTTTGGTCATTACTTGTTGTTAATAGGGTTCCAGTTTTGCTAAGGATTGGTCTTTCTTTAGATGTAATAGTACCTATTAGCCTCTTTTGTATGTTATATAAAGTTTTGCTGTCTCGTGATTTTGCTGCTTTATCTGACTCTTTCGCCATATTGTCTATGTATTCTCTTTTGCCCCTTCTAGCTGAACTTTTTACTTTCTTGTCTATTTCTTTGTATGTTGCTTTCTTGGAAAAGATCTGTTTTTACATTCAACATGTCTGATTTGGCTGATCGTTTTTCATGTATGTACTTCCATGTGTTTTCTGATATCCATGCTTTTCTATTTGATTGTTTCAGTCCAGCGCTTGCTTTTGCTGCTGTGATTATGGCTGTGCTGCAAGAATTCCATAATTCTTCTATACTTATCTCCTCTACTTCACTGGGTGGTGTGGAATGATTGGCAAGTTCCTGATTGTAATTACTGTTAATATTCTCTTCTTGTAGGCTGTGGCTGTTTATATTTCTGTTTATTGATTTATTGTGTTGGCTTTTCAGTTTTAGTTTTATTTTCCCTATACACAGATTGTGATCACTGTTAACATCTGCACCCCTATATGCCCTTACATCTATGAGAGATGTTCTGTATTGCTTTCTAATACAAAAATGATCTATCTGGTTTCTAGTTCTATCATCTGGAGATATCCACTTTGTTTTATGTATCTCTTTGTGTGGAAATATTATGCCTCCAATGACCACGTCCTATTTTAAACATATTTCAATTAATCTTTCTCCGTTCTGATTAACCATGTCAGTTCCTTCTTTCCTCATTACTTTTTCAATGTCGGTGTTATCTTTCCCTACCTTAGCGTTGAAGTCCCCTATAGCAATTAGGATGTCGTGTTTAGGGACTTTGTCGATGATTTGTTGTAATTGGTGATAGAAATCATCTTTCACCTCATCATCTGCATCGTTCGTGGGTGCATAACATTGTATTATTGTCATTCTTCCGTGCCTTAGGTTGTATCGTGCTCTTATTATACGACTGTTCATTGGTTCTTATTCTACAAGGCTCTTTGCTGCTACATTTGACATAATAATACCTACCCCCTCCTGGTGTTTCCCATCCTCTCTGCCTGAATGTATTATTAACTTACCGTTTTCCGCCGATATTTTACCTGCTTCTGGCCATCGCATTTCACTGATGCCCAATACGTCTAGGTGGTATCTCTCCATTTCTTTGATGACCTGGGTAGTTTTTGTTGGTGCTGCCATCGTTCTTACAGTCCAGAACCTAATCTTTGTCACATGTGTCGGGCCGACGAATGAGCTCTTCAGAGTTGGCATCCCTGATGCTCGGTTGTTTTTTCTGCGAGTTTCCGTAACGATATCTTTTTTTTCCCATCTGGAGTCCCCTCTAGATAGTTCACAGGATAAGGTTATTAGCCTTATGCCCAACTCCCGGTACAGGATATGTACAGATCAAGCGGAATTCCGCTAATTTCTGCATGCCGGCGAGAGCGTTAAAAAACGTCCGCCATATTGCACGTCACACCGGAATATATATGGGGTTAAGACGCCAGTCCGATGAGGCAAATCAGCAACCCAAAGCTGATATACTAGCGTCAGGGTTAGCAAACCATAGCTGACCAAGACCCTGTCCCACCTCTTAGTGGTACCCCTAGCAACAGGCCTAGCCTGGCTAACTGGGCAGGGATCGCCATAGTCCCAATGGTGGTGGAGTCTGCTAAAGAAGTATTGCATACTCCCTGCTTTTTAGCTGTAGTCCGGGACTCAAAGACAGCCGCCATAAACCTGCTCCCACGCCGATACGATGTTATGCCCCAACATCTTCACAGCATGGGCTGCAAAGAACACCAGCTCGCAGTTTCAGGGAGATAGAAGACAAGACTATATATCTGAACTTTAAATGCCTAAGACACATGGGGCTTCTGCAAGGGTTTTAAACAAACGCCTGTCATTAGCTTTTTTCTGCTCTTGCCCAAATGATCCCCCTATTGCTCTGTTGTTCTTCTCCATGTCTCATTTGGTCTACCCTTACTTCTGTTCCCCTGTGGTGTCCATCTTAGTGCTATTTTTGTGAGTCGTCAGTCATCCAGAGCGTATGTCCCAACCATCGCCAGCGTCTTTTTGAATATATTAATATATATGAGCTATTAGGCTGGACAAGTTTAATCCTACTGGGCCCAGCGCTAAGAAAAACAAATTCTGCAAATGCAGATTATTCTTGCAAGTGGCAATCATTTCTAACAACAATATTGCTGCATTAGAATGTTATATATCCAAAATACAGTGACGTATCAGTTGTACTTTGTCTGTGTAGTACAAAGTCATATACATTTTACATCTATAATCATCATCATCATCATCATCATCATCGTCATCATCATCCCGTTTCACTCCCTTGAGAGCATAGGCCACGGAAAAAGGCTCTCCAGTCATCCCTGTTCTTGTAATTATTCTCTGCTTCCTTCCTTGTGTTAACCTTTGCCTCTGAGCACTGTCATAATTTATTTTCTCCAAGTAAGTCTAGGTCCTCCTCGTTTTCTGTTTCCTTGAGGATTCCATGCCAGTGTCTGTCTTGCTGTTGTGGTGTTACATGTTTCCTGCGCCGTTAAACGTCACATAGGGCTCACATGGTAGTTCGCCAAATTTTCCTGTTTTCGGTGAGTTTTTCAACCTCATCAGAGGATTTCATGCCTACTAATTTGGCCTCTCTTAACAATGTCTTCTTTAGAGTTTCACGTGGTTGACCTCTTTTTCTTCGGCCTGTTGTGTTCCACTTAATAGCTTGTTTTTTTTAAATCTCTGATTGTTTCTTCTCATCATGTGACCGTGATGTCTCTCAAAGTCATATAGTAATAGTAATTATCACAATTGCAAGGGAATCAGGCGTATCAGAAAATGAGCGGTATAGATCGAAGGCGGCAGAGGCCCTTACTGGGTTTAGTCTAGGAGCCAGACTGGTGGTTAATTCATCCTTGGTTGGAAGGATCTTTGTATTGAACGTTGCGAAAATCAGTAGAATACTGTGAATTTTAACACAACTTTTCTTTCCCCATATTTTCTTCTGTCTTCTTCTGATTAACTTTGCTTCCTTCTTCACAACTCCGCCCTTTTGTCACTCACTCACTCACTCACTCACTCACTCAGTGGTGTAATGAGTTCAATAAGCTCTCCCTTCAAAAAAGAAAAATGAAATAACCTACGGTTACAATTACTATACACACACACACACACAGACACACACACGTTCAGTGAACGCTACAAATGGCGTGTAATCAATTATTAAACAGAAGCCACAAATCTGTAATGCGCTTCACTAATTTGTCTCATTTCTTATCAAAAGGTCACCAACATCGTTCTATGGAATACTTTCCCCAACTCCCCCCCCACACACACACACACGCACATACACACATACACATGCACACAGTACAAACGATTCCACATGCACACATTTCTTGTCACGTGACTTCCAGTTTAATTATATCCAGATTTCTTATCACGTGATTTTTTTTATTGCTTATCTAATCACACTTTGGTTTCCTGTAATTTTATTGAAAATGTTTCCTTAAATTATCGTCTACAGTTTCTTTGACAAATTAAAAAAAAAACCCCATAACTTGTCAAGTTCTATGGCCTATTTCTTTGAGATCAAGCGAAAAAAATGTAATACTGTGCTGTACTGTATCAGTAGTGTCTTAGAATACACATTTGATTCATACTTTTTCCACATCATGTGAGACGACGTTCGCTATATTAGTCATCTCATAACAGCTCCGTCTGGCAGAATTTGGTTTTTTTTCTTCTTATTCCCGTAATGTGCAGAATTAATGAGGTCTCTAACGCTTCATCCCCCCTACGGCATTTGCTATGGGACTATCTATCTTTAATGTGCAGAATACAGCTCTGTTTTGGTGGTGGATTGTTATGATTGTTCAGCTTCTTATGACTCATTGTTATCAGGCCCAAGCGATATGAGTCAGCTATCATGCGTATCCACGGATTTCGATCTATAATAAAGCCCAGTCTGTGATTTTCTATCATGCTATTCCGTTAGACTGGCCTCGACGTTTCTCTCGGCCTTCCTCTGCCTTTGTTTTCATTTATAATTTTCCGTTGTTATTTTTTTCACGGCAGAAATAAGATGTTTAAGGAGAATGCTAAATGTAACAATAAGAGACCAAATCAGAAATGACAACATCATGACAAAGACTGGAGTGCACATACATTACACTTTATCCAGAAACAGCAAGTCAGGTGGTTTGGCCATGTTACAAGACTACCACCAGATAGTAAAGTAAAGGTAAAATCCCCGTTTCCATGCCATTAAGGCATATTGAGGATGCGGTGTTAGGCCCGTATTTTTCATGACCATCAGCACATGAAAGTCTGATGTGGTCATTATCACTCCTGGCCCCTTTATCTTCCCAGATTTCTCTGGTATCCATTTTTAGAGGCTGGGCCGACTCTGGGCCCTTTTTGATGTGTACCAGGAAAAGAAAATACCCCACTGCCGGGACTGAACCCGGTACCACTGGATTAGTAAACCGAGCGCCTAACTACTCAGCCAATCAGGACGCCAACAAATGTCATGGCATGATCACCAGATAGTACACCACAGAAAACATTCACGCTAAGAACTGTAGGAAACAGAGGAAGAGCCCGCCCATGCCAGAAGTGGAGAGAGGAAATTCCAGAAAACTTAAATATCCCATTATATGAAGCACATCCCCCCGAGCACTGTCAAGATGTCTATTTGTCCCCTCAGAGCTGAAAGGTATATAAAGACGAAGACACGACAAGACAAGACATGACAAGACAAGACACATTTTCAAGCCACATCCTCTCTCCTCTTCCCTGGTCACGTTACATATTCAATGAATTCTATTGTCTTTTTTTAAAAGTTTTAATCAAACTCTTTCTTCTTCTTCGTTCGCACGATCAAACTCTTTCTTTTTTTAGCTACATCTATGTTGTTTCCAATGATCTCTGTACCGGTCTATTTACAGCCTGCAGCTGATACTCGCAGAGCATGATAGGCTGAAGAAGGCACATGTTACCAACAGTTAGCAGTTTTCTGACGTTATGAATTGCTTAGACATTCTTCTTCTTCTTCTTCTGCGTTCGAGGTTGTTGGTCACTTCAGATCTTGATCCCTGTCGACATGGCAAAGTCCGCAGTCCTCTCCAGATCCTGATGGGAGCCCCAAAGCTTTTGCCCCAAGCTTGTGTCCTCTGGCCATGTCTCACGCCTCAGGTATGCATGGTTTGGGCACTCCTGTAGGACATGTTCTGGAGTGTAGACTCCACTGTCACATGGACACCAGTATATATATATATAACTTCTAGATAAACTGTCAACATGCAAACTGTTAACTTTTGTGGATGTTTTTACTATATGCACATGGCACAAATAGACAAATTATCATAAATAAAACCCAAAAGCAAACAAACACCACCAGTTGGTGCACTGACCACGAAGAATTAATAAACCCAGCAAAAGCCCGCTGTGCTCACTAAATAACAGAACAGTCAAAGAAATTATGCCCGAGATTTCTTATGGAAATACCCTCACTGAAAGATGCCATAACCTGAAATACCCAGGAATTAATTTGGACAGAACATATAGAAGAAACGGTATGTAAAGCAAAGCAGGGACTGGCTGCCATCAAAGCCATAGCATATCTACAACTTTCACAACGCACCCTGTTTACACTAATGAGATCCTTGGTCCTATCAAGGCAGGGACTGGCTGCCATCAAAGCCTTGGCATATCTACAACTTTCACAACGCATCCTGTTCACACTAATGAGATCCTTGGTCCTATCAAGGCAGGGACTGGCTGCCATCAAAGCCGTGGCATATCTACAACTTTCACAACGCACCCTGTTCACACTAATGAGATCCTTGGTCCTATCAAGGCAGGGACTGGCTGCCATCAAAGCCGTGGCATATCTACAACTTTCACAACGCATCCTGTTCACACTAATGAGATCCTTGGTCCTATCAAGGCAGGGACTGGCTGCCATCAAAGCCTTGGCATATCTACAACTTTCACAACGCATCCTGTTCACACTAATGAGATCCTTGGTCCTATCAAGGCAGGGACTGGCTGCCATCAAAGCCGTGGCATATCTACAACTTTCACAACGCATCCTGTTCACACTAATGAGATCCTTGGTCCTATCAAGGCAGGGACTGGCTGCCATCAAAGCCTTGGCATATCTACAACTTTCACAACGCATCCTGTTCACACTAATGAGATCCTTGGTCCTATCAAGGCAGGGACTGGCTGCCATCAAAGCCTTGGCATATCTACAACTTTCACAACGCATCCTGTTCACACTAATGAGATCCTTGGTCCTATCAAGGCAGGGACTGGCTGCCATCAAAGCCTTGGCATATCTACAACTTTCACAACGCATCCTGTTTACACTAATGAGATCCTTGGTCCTATCAAGGCAGGGACTGGCTGCCATCAAAGCCTTGGCATATCTACAACTTTCACAACGCACCCTGTTCACACTAATGAGATCCTTGGTCCTATCAAGGCAGGGACTGGCTGCCATCAAAGCCTTGGCATATCTACAACTTTCACAACGCACCCTGTTCACACTAATGAGATCCTTGGTCCTATCCAGAGTAGACTACGGCCTGCGCTTATTAACACTGTCTAAAACGCAAATAACCAAACTTGAACAAGTACAAAAAGAGGCGATGAGATTGAATGAATGAATAAATGAATGAATAATCTTTATTTTTAAAGGGTAAAGAATTGGGCAGACAGGCTTACATTCTGCCCTTCATCACAGATCTTGTACAGATCAATCCTGGGTTTAAGAAGAAGACAGTTTTTAAACACTGGCTATGTTTAGTATTATACGTAAACAGTGACCACAAGTAAGGCGGAGCATTGTGCGACAGAATTCCGTGAACAAACTTAACTTTGTTAAAAATGATTCTATTTTTGAGGGGTATAATTTTGAGTTGTTTGTGCTGATCTACTGTCTGTACTGGGTGTTTGTCACAAATCAGATTTAATGCTCGCTTGTGAAGTGAGTGGAGCCTTTTTGTGTTTGAGACTGAGCATCCATCCCAGATTGTGGAACAGTAATCTAAGTGTGTTTTTATGTGTGATATGTAGTATATCTTTCTTGTGTCCTTGTCGATAAAGTGTTTAATTTTGGCCAATTGGTAAACTTTCTGTGCAATCAAGTTTGTTAGGTTATGTATGTGAGAATTCCAAGTTAAAAGCTGATCAATGATGAGTCCTAGGGTTTTATGTTCATGAACATTTTCTTTTGCCTTAGTCCCAGCACAAAGCTGCAGAGAAGTTTTTGTTGCATTCTGCAGTTTCTGTCTTGTAGTGATGAGCATGGATTTTGTTTTGTTGGTGTTTATCAACATACCATTTTTATTACTCCATTTAATCAAACTGTTTATATCATTTTGGAGCGTTGTTTGTAGTTTATTGATGTCATAGTCACTATTGTAAACAGTACAGTCATCAGTGGAAAGATCACATGAAGAGTGCTTTAAATGTAGTGGTAGGTCGTTAACACAGGTAGTAAAGAGAAGAGGACCAAGAATGGAGCCTTGAGGAATACCGGTATCAACCACAGAGGAGCCAAATATTTTGTTTCTAAAACAAACTACTTGTTTTCTACCTGAGAGAAAAGATGTAATACATTTTGTTAGGTTAGGGTGTAATCTATAGCCTTCCAGCTTTTTTGCAAGAATTTCATGATCAATCATATCGAAGGCTTTCTTGAAATCAACAAAGACAGCACCACACAATTTGTCATGATTTATATTAGACAGCCAGCTTTCTGTCATTTTAGTTAATGCTGTGTGGCATTAGTAATTTGGTCTAAAACCTGACTGACTGTCTATTAGTAGATTGTTTTCTTGAATATGGAGCAGTGTTAACTTTTGTATACGCTTTTCAAGAGGTTTAGATAGTGATGACAGAATGGATATGGGTCTGTAGTTTGAGAGGTTACTAGTCTGTCCAGATTTAAAAAGAGGAAAAACTTTGGCGAGTTTAAAAGCGTCAGAGAAATATTGTTTGTCAATGCATAAATTGTATAAGTATGTTAGTGTGTCTGTGATAACTGGTGCAGCGTAGCGTAGTATCTTGTTACTAATGGCATCACATCCTGCTGAGTTAGTGTTCTTTAAGGACCGGATGTAGTTATAAACCGTGAGGAAAGGAATATTAATTTGTTTTAGCTTTACACATTTACTGTCGCTGAAAGTTTTCAACACGCTCAGGTCGCAATTTGGGGTCGGTAATGAAGATTTTAGAATACTAATTTCTTCCCTAAAATGTTCACTGAAGTTAGTGCAGATATGTTCATCGTTAAGTGTTTGTGGGTCAGTTTGCTTCCTTTTATTTACAAGAGTATTAATTGCTTTCCAAATTGATTTACTATCAGTTTTGTCTTTCACTAAATTTCTGAAGTAATTTTTCTTTTCCTGCCTAATTAAATACTGCACCTTATTTCTAAGTGAACGATAGCTACTGAAATTTCTGCTTTTGTGAGCTTCACCCCGTTTCCTCATGAGTTGCAATATATCGGGAGTTATCCACGAACATTTTGTTACGTGTTTTAGTCTCATTTCCTTGATGGGGACATGCTTGTCAAAAATATTTCGAAATATCATGATCCAGTATTGGATAGCCTCATCTGGATTTGTTAACTGGAAAACGTACGTAAGAGGTGAAGCTTTTAGATCAGTTAAAAATAATTCCAAGTTAAAGTTTTTAAAGTTTTTATATTTGATGCTGGTATGTTTGTGCTTAGGCATTTTATACCCCTTATGTGACCACGTACAGCAGACCGGGTAGTGATCACTCAGCGACACATGAGGAACAGTACATTCAGTAATGTTTCCTGGATCAGCTACATAAATATGATCTATTAGTGTTGATGATGATTCAGTTACTCTAGTAGGTTTGTTAACAATTTGGGAGAAGTTGTAAGATGTTAAAATGTTCTTCCATGTAGGATTTGGCTGATTAAGATCTATATTGAAGTCGCCTAGAATGATTATGTCCTTGAATTTATAAGTTACAGCATCATCCATCATGGTCGCAAAGTGATCATACCACTCGGCTGAAGCATTTGGATTTCGGTATATATAACTAATTAGAATTGGACTAAGATTTGATATTTTGATTTCTAGCATAATACATTCAACCTCTGATGTTTCCAGGTCTTCTCTTCTACAAAATTTAATTGTGTTAGAAATGTAAACGACTAAACCTGTCTTTAGCTTCCTAGTTGGGTCGCGCCTGATCAAATTAAAACCATCTATTCTTATATCATTGTCTGTGATGTTTTTATGTAGTCTGCTTTCAGAGAAACCAAAAATATGAAAATGTTGTTGAAGTACATGTGTAACCTCAGAGAGTTTTCCTAACCTGCACCAAAGACACACCCACGGTGGCAATGAGATACATGTTGAATCTTCCTGATCTACAAACCTGCCACAAATGTACCCAAGTAAAGGAATATCTGAGAATCATCAACAACAAAACCCACCCGCTCAGTAATAACCTTCACATGATCAAAGGATCAAGAATAAAAAGAGGCAAATCCTGGATGGTTGAGACAGAAGATTCAAAAGCATGGTTACTGATCTACAACACGTCTCAACCGAACCTGAATGGATTACTTGCATCGAGGCCCACAAAAATCTCACTAAAGTACACATAAACCTTAAAAGAAAATGTCGAACATGGGCGGAAGGGGAAACACAAGAGGAAATAAACGAACTCATTAACAAACATACAACTCCTGAGGACACAATCATTTATAGATGGATCAGTGAGCACTGGAACTAGAGGGGGTTGGGGTTTTGCAGCATACCCAGGAGGTAAAAACACTCAGACTCATGGCTGGGGCTTATACAAACACCTGCTCAAGTATGCGCATGGAACCAGACGCCATCACACAAGCATTAAAATGGGTAGTAACACAGAAAAATCAGCGCATCGCTGTCATTACCAACTCTCAAAATCTGTTAAGGAAATTGGAACAAAAGGCCATTAGAAGTGAATGTCGAGAAATAATGAATAAACCCCACATGAAACATAACACGTGGATATACTGTGTAGGCCATGCCGGAGTTGACGGAAACAACAAAGCCGACCAGCTAGCAGCAAGAACCAAACCTGAGGGGATTCATCAGAATGGACAATTGGGACCTGTACAGATCCATCAAGCAACAACTCAGTGAACAAATGCAAGGCAACTTCCTCCAAAGTACCCATCACATACGACTCAGTGCACTATATGTAGCCAAGGGCAGTGGTTGTAAAATCCCAACTAAGTGCTAGATCACGAGCAACACACAATCAACACAACATTGGAGTCATCTCCCTAAAAACTACTGAAGTGTGTCAACAGCTATGTGGTCGAACAGGTATGGGCATGCCCCGAATGTAATGAGACCTCTAACCAGGACCAGAAACAGAGCTAGGCTCCTCCCCCCCCCCCTTTTTTTTTTACAGTTACAGTAATTTAACATTTCAACCAGCAAGCAAGGAATAAATCATATGAATGCAGTTGTTTCTTTTTTTTTTCTTTGTGAATTTGTACAAACTCATTTAAATAGTACATGTTTTAACAGAGTTTAAAAAAACTGCACTAAAATATTACATGAAAAGCATTCGTCATAGGTCAGACCCAATGAAGACAGTGGGAAGGGGCCCAGCTGGTGCACTGTTCTGGTATGTGGAAGTTTCTATGATTTTAGGGAGGGCCCCGATGGCTTTCGTGGTGGATGAAAACAGAATGATTCATCAGGGGGTGGGGGGAGGGGGAGGGGGAGGGGGAAGGTTTGCGCAAAAATCTGCAGAATTTCTCTCAGGGGTCCTGCAGATAGCTTCATCAACTCTCAGACACCATATCTATTTTAATAGACCCTGCCACATCACCTATAATATGCTGTATAACAGGCATGTTAAACATTCGGGGCGCGGGCCGCATATGTCCCTTTGCAAGCACACCTACAAAGGATACATAAGCTGGCCTAAATTTCGTTTCAGTTTTTTAACCGGTTATTTTCTTTTTAATTTAATTTTTTTTTCAGATTCCACATCATATTTAAAATGGCTAGTGCTCCTCTAGATAAGAGACTGAACGAAGAAGGGCGAGCGTTTCAAGAAAAATGGGAATTACAGAATTTGTGCACACGGGGAATGGAAAGATACATTGTTTAATTTGCAACAACAGCACTGGTACGCCAAAATAGTACAACTTGAAAAGACATTATGAAACGAACCATCGATCTTACGATAAATATGAAGGCCCAATGCGTGTCCAAAGACTCAAGGAATTGAAGGCTAACTTGAGACAGCAACAGATCTGTTTTATGAAAACTGAGAAAGGGAATGTGGCTTACGTTACTGCAAGCTATGAACTCAGCAGAATGATCGCCATGAGTGGGATATCTTATAGTGAAGGAGATCTCCTGAAGCAATGCCTTGTAAAAACGGCTCAAATTGTGTGTCCAGAGAAAGCACTTATTCAAAGATATTTCATTAACCAGGAACACTGTTGCTGAACGGACTGATGAAATGTCAAGTGATTTGACACAACAGTTGAAGGCCACATCATCAAGACTGGCACATTTTTCTATTGCTATTGATGAGACCGCTGACATCACTGGAATAGCACAGCTTGCGGTTTTCATCAGGGCTTGTCAATTTAATATTTATGAAGAACTTATTGAACTGATCCCCATCCTTGACAATACAACAAGCCAGGACACCTCTGAGAAAGTCGAGCGGGGGTTCTGCATGACTATGGTTTGGATCTGAGTAAACTTGCAGGCTTATCTACCGACGATGCAACGAATATGGTTGGCAGACATAATGGTGTTGGTGCCATACTACGAACAAAAATAGAAAACTCGCATCCAGATTCATCATTTGCACATTTTCACTGTATTAATTCATCAGCAAAATTTGTGTTCAAAAATTCGATCATGTGCTTAGTTTGGTCACAAAGACAGTGAACTATATCAGAGGCTGTGCTCTCAACCACCTTCAATTCAGCCAGTTGTTGAAGATATGGATAATCAGTTTACTGATGTTCCATTCTACACAGAAATCTGCTGGTTGTCACGTCACAAAGTGCTGAAAAGATTTTATTTGTTGAAACAAGAAATAATTATCTTTTTTGGAGATGAAAGGTCAAAACACAGATGAAATAAAGGATGAAAGTTGGCTCCAGGGTCTGGCTTTTGCTGTGGACACTACTGCACAACTGGCTGATCTTAATTTGAAATTACAAAGTAAAAACAAACTCATCACTCAGTTGTATGATGACATCAAGTGTTCCATTACAAAACTAAGCTTACGGAAGTCACAGTTGTGACACAGAAAATTTAGTTCATTTTCCTAAGTGCAAGGATTTGAAAAACACTGCCAATACTGAGTTTGTACTTAGCTTTGCAAAGTATGACAATCACCTGGAATTGTTGTCAAAAGAATTTCAGGAAAGATTTCGCGATTTCTCATTTTTTGAACACCACTTTGCATTATTCTCAGCAACATTCACCTTTGATGTTGCCAAGGCAGAAGAAAGCCTGCAGATGGAACTATTAGAAAAGCAATCGGATTCTACACTCAGAGCAAAGTTTCTTGAAGTGGGGATGCCTGGTTTATTTTCATACCTTCCTGAAAAGTTTAAAAACTTCAGAAAGTTTGCCGCAAGGATTATAGCAATGTCTTATATGTGTGAACAGTTATTTTCCTTCATGAAATCAACAAAAACTTCTCAGAGAGCACGGCTGACTGATCAACACTTGTCATCTCTGATCAAAGTCGAAACTGCACAGACATTTCAGCCAGACACAGGAACAATTGTCATTAAAAAGAGGTGTCAAACCTCAGGACAAAACACTAAAAATAGCCATAGATAAATGTTCATTTTGAACTGTTGTAATTTTTTGACAATGTATTTGTTGCTGTTGCATACAAGTCTATGTTGCCGTTTAACATTTTTGTTAAACTACTTCATTGCTTTGCAATCATGCATGTGGCTAGCCGCTAAACCATTTGTATGCACATTGTATGTTTCTAAGTTTAAGTAATAAAAATATTCTGCAATAATTTTTATTCAGTGACTTAAATTAGTTGTCGTGTGTGGCCCTCATGACAACAAATGTGACCCATACGGCCCTCGGGGGGGGGGGGCCCTCAGTTTGACATACCTGCTGTATAATACCGCACTGTTTGGAGAGATTCACTAGCCACTGTATAACAGTAGGCAGCACTACAAGTCCACACCAACCCACTTGCCTTGTGGGTGGGCTGGAAGAGTGAAGGGTTGCAGCAGTAAACTCTGATTAAAAAAAACATTTTTATTTTGATTAAGGAATGGGGGCTCAGACAGTTGACGACGAGATTGTGGGTGGAAAAGTGTAACTTAAGCAAAACACTTTCTCTTTATGAATTGTCCAAGCGAATCTGGAAATAAAATCTGCTTCAGAATCGCTTTCTATGCTGTTCAAAAAAAAAAAAATAAACGCAACACTGCTGTAGTCGTAGTGGACACCAAATTTCAAACTTGCATCAAAATTTTATTTTAAGGAATTAATGTTTCAATCTTGGCATGAAGAAATTTAAAGAATTTAACAATGAAATGATGTTCATTAACTTTGGTTTGGACTTTTATTCTTTGCGACTGAGGCATCTGTTTCAGTAAGGTGTATGGCCTCCTCTGGCCTGTATCAGAAAACGACATCTCTTTGACATGGATCCGATTAGCTGTTGGATCTGTTGTTGTGGGATGGGTGCCACCTCTTCCCGCAGTGCAAGAGACAAGTGTGGGAAATTGGTTGGCGCCACGTCTCGCCGGCGGACTTGTCTGTTGAGTTCATTCCGTAAGTGTTCTGTTGAGTTCATGTCTGATAACATGGATGGCCACGGAATGGTCTGGATTTTGTTGTCAGCGAGGAACTTGGTGGTGAGTTGTGCCACATGAGGTCGAGAGTTATCCTGCTGAAAAATACATCCTGGTGCAGCCAGAAGTGAAAGGACGTGAGGATGAGAAATTTCAGCGATGTATCGTTGGGCATTCATGCGTCCTTCAATTTACACCAGGTCACTGCTTCCCATGAAGTTGATCGTCCCCCACACCAGTACACCTCCACCATCATGTGGAGGAGCCTTATCCACGCAGTTCTTGGCGTAGCGCTCATGGAATCTGCGGTAAACTCTTCTCTGTCTATCGTGCCGCTGGAGCAGAATACATGATTCATCACTAAAACAAAACCTTCTCCAATCATTCGCAACGGTCCATTGATGATGCTGGTTCGCCCACTGCAGTCGGTTCTAGCGATGCCGGTCCATAAGAACAGGACATCTGTAGGGTCTTCTAGCCCAAAGACCAGGGTCGTGCAAGCCGGTTCCTGACCGTTTGATCTAAAATTCGACGAGCTGCTGTCATTGACTGGACTGTTGAGGACGCAGATATAAATCGATCCCTGAGGTGACACACCCGTACGAAGCGGTCTTCGGCAGGAGTTGTGACTATGGGTCTTCCACTGGGCGGCCGGTCTGCAACTGAACCAGTTTCTTGAAATCGTCTCCAAAGGCAACTAATGGTGCTTCTAACCACAGTGAATTGTCTAGCCACTACACTTTGTGACTGTCCAGTCTGTAAACGTACAGTGACGATGAGTCGTTGTTCTGTAGTGAGATGAGCCATAATTGCTCATTGAATTTTCAAATGAATTGACTCGAGGAGCGTCAATCTCTTATAGGCATTCAATAACATTATCAGTGAGTTTTGTGTTCAGTAAGATTCACGGGATTCTTATGAACCTTTCATGAGTTATTGTCAAAAATGTTGTTTTGACTAGTGTCGCTTTTCTGTGCTCATGAATCATCTCCTGAGTACAATTCAGGTCAACAGGTGAAGTTGTTGTCCAAGTGAACGTTTCAGGCACTTTGCCCTTTTCTGATTAGCAAACTTCAGTTTAAATCGCAACATCGTATTTGTTGCGTTTCTTTTTTTTTTTTTAACAGTATAAAATGGGGGATGGCATTCGTCTTATTATCATAATAATATCTTACATCCTTTCCATGCCGTTAAAAGTCACATAGGCCTCGCATTGTATTTCGCCAAGTTTTCCTATTTTCAGAGAGCTTTTCAACCTCATCAAGGGATTTTATGCCTACTAAACTGGCCTCTCTTAACAATGTCCTCTTTAGAGTTTCACGCTGTCGACTTCTTTTTCTTCGGCCTATTGTGTTCCAGTTGATAGCTTGTTTTGGGATTCTCTGTTTCTTCTCGTCACGAGAGCGACATAAGATGACATTATGCACGTCAAATAAAAAAGAAAGATAGAAAGAAATAACTATGAGAGCGAATGGCAAAAGAAGCAATGAGATGAGCAAGCAGAAATGTTTTAAAAAAGTAACAAAGCAATATTTCACGATATGGTTTTATCAAGGAAGATGAAAGTGACAAATAAGCACAAAAAAATAGAGCACTCAACTGGCAGAGATCTCTTGATTATCTCATCATGCAAGTAATGCATTACTGAACGTAGCATCTGTCTGCCATGGCATATTTGATGGTACATAAATACATAAACTGCATTATTGTCTTCCTTTTCTCTGATTATTTGCTAGACGTCCTAACCATGAGGATCTCTGCATGATAAGTGCTGTTTTTATATTTATTTGTTGTTTTGTTATTTTCATCGTCTATGATAAAGGCGTATAGCAGAAATATTGATTTGTCACTGTTTATTTAGCATCTTTACATGCTCACCTCATTGCCCCCCTTTTTTTGCCATTGCTTCTCGCATTTAATTCTTTCCATCATTTATATAAAACTGCACCATAGATTATCTCTACTCTACTAGAACCATTCTTCTTGTAGTCTTCAAATCACCCGTACACATGTAGTAACTGAAGATACCAGCTAAATTCTTGTACAGCTATTCTTGTGTTTCCAGCATGACGTTAACGTCTGGTATAGCATTACTTATAATAGTTTCGCTATAAAATAAATATAAAATATAAAATAAAAGATGTCGAGTAAAAGCATGTGTGTGTGTGTCTGTGTGTGTGTAAATCTACTGTATTTCAAGCCTGCATGAGAAAGGAACAATTCATCATCTTCATCATCATCTTTTTTTTTTTCTTCTTCTTCTTCTGAAAGAGTCGGTTGGTTTGCGTCACTGCTTGCATCTAGGCTGTGGTATGTGCGCTTTTCGGCCCGACTCCGACTTTGCATGACGATATTTTTTATACCAGGCGTGGCTTTTCATATCGATTCCTATTCAATCGATTAGGTTAACATCTGTTTCAGGGGCGAATGGACACACAGTCTACAGCATAGCATTTTGTTGATGCTCTATAATAATGATATTGATCACATTATAGTGTAAATTCTCCAGTTTTGCAGTTACCACTTACAATATTCGTATTCAATTGTACTCGAGACTTTCAAACATGTCGCCATTCCGGAACAGGCAGATTCGATTACTTACTTATCATTGTGGTATTTGAGGTAACAAAGAGTGATATCAAAATCTATGTTATACTTTTCGATTTGAAAAACAAGAGGTAATCATACTATAGGTTTGCCTCTAAAATAAATGTATTTTTAAAGTCCAAAGTTCATATGAATAACTCATATCAATTTTTTTGTTGAACAGTACGGTAATCTAAATCGTCCATTGATCTCTGGAGGTAGAGTTAGAAAAGGTAGCACATCACCTGATAACAACAAGGGGAAGAGAGATGGCGGCCGTCATAGACGCCGTCAATGCTGTTTTAGCATCAGGGGAGCATAGACACATCTTATCAGTCATTAAAGGATTTAGAAACGGCGCAGTGTAAGTTATATTTATTTAATCGCTTATTTCTTCTTTCACCTGAATGCTTTCAATAATATTTTTTTTTTACACATTGGCATCAGTGGCTGCATTGATTCCATCGATGACCGCCAGCAGACAAGTTGCCCTGGTTCTGTCACTAGGCAGAGCCGTACATAACATGGGCTAGCAGGAGAGAATTCCCTAGGCCCACCATGTGTGATAATAAATAGGCTTATACTTTTAAAAATGATGAGTACCAGTCATTCGGCATCGGATATGCTGTTAATAATGAGTGCAGCCGTCTGAGGCAAAGCAAGTTGTTTATGGAAACATAAATAAATATAGTAAAGTAAGAGAACAAATATTGTAGGATTAAACCTTTGTTGGCTAAGTCGATAGTACGCTGTTCTCTCGTGGCTAGACGGCTGCTCGTCCTACCAGAGTCCGTGTTCGAATCCCAGGTAATTCTCTTGTGATTTTTCTTTCTCTCACGTCTCACTAAAGTGCTTTGTCTACGATTTTTTCGAGGTTTAATCCTACAATATTTGTTCTCTTACTTTACCGTACCAAAACCTCGTAGTTTCCTATTTATAAAAAATTGTTCCTTATAAATAAATATAAGGCATCGTATGTACCATTCATGATTATCAAATGACAGTTCTTGGTGAAAGCCATATTACCATACCACGGGTGTATTAGTTATACAAACGTTTTGTTCAGTGCACCCAGTTCAGCATTTATATGTGGGTACATACTACACATACTCCACACTAAAGAATCTGTGAAGAGGAACAGGCATAATTACAAAAATAAGATTTTTAAGAGCATGCATCTTTCCCATCGCAGCATATGCCTGTGAGACCTGGACACTTAACAAAACAGCTGAGAAACACATAAATGCCTTTGAATGTAAATGCTACAGAAGAGTTCTTCAAATATCATGGACACAAAAAAAGAACAAATGTATCCATGCTACAAGAACCTAATATTGAAGAACGCTGGCTAGTAAAGAGGATTAAAGAGAGAAAAATATTTTGTACACATTAAACGGCATGCTAATCTAGAGAAGACCATCTTAGAAGGGTACATAATGGGAAAAAGAAAGATAGGAAGACCAAGGCAAAGATGGCTGCAAGACATTGTTGATGATCTGCAAATGGATGTGTCAGCACCAGGCCATCTTGCTCACAACCGAGAGGCAAAGTTCCACCAGGGACATGCAAATGAATGAATGAATTGAACATACTACACAAAGTGTGAAGGCACTGTTAGATTTAACAATCATCTACCTATAGCTGACTTGCTTTCAAAGTTGATGCACCATATGATAGCTGACATGCTTTTAGAGTTGATGCACCATATGATAGCTGACATGCTTTGAAAGTTGATGCACCATATGGTAGCTGACATGCTTTGAAAGTTGATGCACCATATGATAGCTGACATGCTTTCAAAGTTGATGCACCATTTGATAGCTGACATGCTTTCAAAGTTGATGCACCATATGATAGCTGACATGCTTTGAAAGTTGATGCACCATATGATAGCTGACATGCTTTCAAAGTTGATGCACCATATGATAGCTGACATGCTTTCAAAGCTGATGCACCATATGATAGCTGACATGCTTTCAAAGCTGATGCACCATATGATAGCTGACATGCTTTCAAAGTTGATGCACCATATGATAGCTGACATGCTTTCAAAGTTGATGCACCATATGATAGCTGACATGCTTTCAGAGTTGATGCACCATATGATAGCTGACATGCTTTCAAAGTTGATGCACCATATGGTAGCTGACATGCTTTTAGAGTTGATGCACCATATGGTAGCTGACATGCTTTTAGAGTTGATGCACCATATGGTAGCTGACATGCTTTCAAAGTTGATGCACCATTTGATAGCTGACATGCTTTTAGAGTTGATGCACCATATGGTAGCTGACATGCTTTCAAAGTTGATGCACCATATGATAGCTGACATGCTTTCAAAGTTGATGCACCATATGATAGCTGACATGCTTTCAGAGTTGATGCACCATATGATAGCTGACATGCTTTCAAAGTTGATGCACCATATGATAGCTGACATGCTTTCAAAGCTGATGCACCATATGGTAGCTGACATGCTTTCAAAGCTGATGCACCATATGATAGCTGACATGCTTTCAAAACTGATGCACCACATGATAGCTGACATGCTTTCAAAGTTGATGCACCATATGATAGCTGACATGCTTTCAAAGCTGATGCACCGTATGATAGCTGACATGCTTTGAAAGTTGATGCACCATATGATAGCTGACATGCTTTCAAAGTTGATGCACCATATGGTAGCTGACATGCTTTCAAAACTGATGCACCACATGATAGCTGACATGCTTTCAAAGCTGATGCACCGTATGATAGCTGACATGCTTTCAAAACTGATGCACCACATGATAGCTGACATGCTTTCAAAGCTGATGCACCATATGATAGCTGACATGCTTTCAGAGTTGATGCACCATATGATAGCTGACATGCTTTCAGAGTTGATGCACCATTTGATAGCTGACATGCTTTCAAAGCTGATGCACCATATGATAGCTGACATGCTTTTAGAGTTGATGCACCATATGATAGCTGACATGCTTTGAAAGTTGATGCACCATATGGTAGCTGACATGCTTTGAAAGTTGATGCACCATATGGTAGCTGACATGCTTTCAGAGTTGATGCACCATATGGTAGCTGACATGCTTTCAAAACTGATGCACCACATGATAGCTGACATGCTTTCAAAACTGATGCACCACATGATAGCTGACATGCTTTCAAAGTTGATGCACCATTTGATAGCTGACATGCTTTTAGAGTTGATGCACCATTTGATAGCTGACATGCTTTTAGAGTTGATGCACCATTTGATAGCTGACATGCTTTCAAAGTTGATGCACCATTTGATAGCTGACATGCTTTTAGAGTTGATGCACCATATGATAGCTGACATGCTTTCAAAGTTGATGCACCATATGATAGCTGACATGCTTTCAAAACTGATGCACCACATGATAGCTGACATGCTTTCAAAGTTGATGCACCATATGATAGCTGACATGCTTTCAAAACTGATGCACCACATGATAGCTGACATGCTTTTAGAGTTGATGCACCATATGATAGCTGACATGCTTTGAAAGTTGATGCACCATATGATAGCTGACATGCTTTTAGAGTTGATGCACCATATGATAGCTGACATGCTTTGAAAGTTGATGCACCATATGATAGCTGACATGCTTTGAAAGTTGATGCACCATATGATAGCTGACATGCTTTGAAAGTTGATGCACCATTTGATAGCTGACATGCTTTCAAAGTTGATGCACCATATGGTAGCTGACATGCTTTGAAAGTTGATGCACCATATGGTAGCTGACATGCTTTTAGAGTTGATGCACCATATGATAGCTGACATGCTTTCAGAGTTGATGCACCATTTGATAGCTGACATGCTTTCAAAGTTGATGCACCATATGGTAGCTGACATGCTTTCAAAACTGATGCACCACATGATAGCTGACATGCTTTCAAAGCTGATGCACCATATGATAGCTGACATGCTTTGAAAGTTGATGCACCATTTGATAGCTGACATGCTTTCAAAGTTGATGCACCATATGATAGCTGACATGCTTTCAGAGTTGATGCACCATATGGTAGCTGACATGCTTTCAGAGTTGATGCACCATATGATAGCTGACATGCTTTCAAAGCTGATGCACCATATGGTAGCTGACATGCTTTGAAAGTTGATGCACCATATGATAGCTGACATGCTTTTAGAGTTGATGCACCATTTGATAGCTGACATGCTTTCAAAGCTGATGCACCATATGGTAGCTGACATGGTTCCAGATTGAAACAGGTGTAATGGATCTATTCCCCCCCCCCCCCCCCACCCCACATACACACAGCCAACCCCTTTTGTTTTTACAGATCTTCCATCTATTTGATTTTATTTTTTTTAACTTTAAAGTGGAAGTCAACTTCACCTTTACAATGTGCATTATGTAAATAACAATAATATACAATAAAGAAAGAAACAGAAGACATGATGTAGCTTATGTATGCATGAAACATACAAAAATATAATACTAGAAACTGTGCTTAGCATAGAGAGTAAAGTTGTTTTAACATAACTTGCTGATTAGTGTATATGCATAAATGCATAAATATTTGCATATTATATATATATATATATATATATGTGTGTGTGTGTATATGTGTGCGTGTGCATACATGGATGGGTGGGTGAGTGGATGGGTGGATGGATGGAGTGGAGTGGAGGAATAGACCCATCAAGGAAGTTTCCTTACAATCTTTCTTCTCACTGTGACCTTTGAGACTGAGGTACCCAAGCTTCATGCAGTAATGCTTAATTATGACATTGAATATGTTGTGCAGCCGTCATATTTGTATGTTCTCAATTTTCAGATGGAAACAGGTATCCATGGTGAAGCATAATGTGCATCTGTTGCTGTGGCATGTGGGAGATATTATGTATGCTCATAGATCTGAATATACTGCCCATTTTGGCAGTCAGCAGCCTATAGCTGACATGCTAGTGTCAGGGTTGACAGACCATAGCTGACATGCTAGTGTCAGGGTTGACAGACCATAGCTGACAGCTGACATGCTAGTGTCAGGGGTGACAGCCCATAGCTGACATGCTAGTGTCAGGGTTGACAGACCATAGCTGACCAAGACCCTGTCCCAGCTATCTGTTGGTACCCCCAGTAACAGGGCCATCCTGACCAATGGACTGGGATTGTCATAGTCTCCGCTGGTGGTGGAGTCTGGTAAAGAAGTACTGCACACCCCCTGCATTTTTTTAACTGCACCCCATGCAAGCTGACATGGCATGATGCTGTGCTTCACCATCTTCAGCACACAGGCAGCACAGAACACCGGCTCTCAGCTCCAGGGATAGTGAGGGAGAAAGGAGATATTCAGCAGGAACATGATGAGTCTGGCACAGAAGGTATAGGGCCCAGACTTGACCCTTGTGGCAGGATCCTACAATCTCATGTAGGTTGCTTGAGTGAAGAAGTGAGATTCGTGACTGATTGTGTAGTTCTGTATTACACAACATTCCTGAAATGTCACAGGGTTGTATTTTTTGTTGTTGTTCATCCTGACCTTTTTTGTTTTTTTTTTTCCACTTGGGTTTTCACAGGTATGGAGCCAAAATCAGATTTCCTCATGCACTTGTGATGACATTTCTCTTTAGGAATGGCAGGTAAGTCTTTTAGTAGCTTGCTTCTGGTGGAGATTTCTGTTGTGACCAACTGCCTAGGTATCAAGTGGGTTCTGTTTTTTTTTTTTCAGTGCCAGTGACGTCATGTTTCCACATTAGCCATGATCACTGTAGTTAATGCCAGGTTGTACTTAAAACAAAATTATTGCTGCTGCAAGCCAAATATGAATTTATTAACTCCCAGGAAATAACAAATTTACTAATGAAGAATGTATGAGAAGAGTGGGAGAGACAACAAAAAAAAAACACAACACATACAGTGAGAATATGGAGAAACATAATAGCCAATGCCAGTTGGCACGGCACCTGATAGCGATGAAGCCAAATATAAATAAATTTGTGAGCACAGAATTAGCAGCTGATTCTTGTAGCGATGAGGTACTAAGATATTGAAATTGTTGTTATAAAATATTATTATGTTGATAATGGTGTTATAATTATTAAAGATGATAGTGCTGCCACAGAAGGCTGTCAACTTGCACCAATCCTTAAGTATCCAAATGTCTTGAGGGACACCAAAAAAAAAAACAACTCTTTCAAACAATATTCACTCCAATTCTGTGCTGTCAATGCCAAACATGGACACTTACCAAATACCATGACAGAAGATAACAACATATGAGATGAAATGTTTAAGAAAAAAGGTAAACAAGACAAGGAGGGATTAAGTGTGAAATGAAATAATCTGGCAAATGGTGGGAACAACACCTGTCTAGGACTGCATCAAAAATCAGAGAGTTAAGTGGTTTGGACATTTAACATGCATGTGTCCAGAACAACCAACCGCACTTGCCTACAGGTCTAAAACTTCAGGATGTAGGGCATAAGGATGACAAAATAAAAGTGGGTGGGGTGAAAGACATACTGAGGGGGCACGACATGACAGCTACCCAGGCCTCTCACCCAGCTCTGGACTAATGTCTGAAACACCCTGCGATGCTAACGGCCTAACCAGACAGAAGAAGAAGAAGAAGAAGCTGAGTGCTGAAAATTGAGAATGATCACTAGCATCAGTTTTTAAATGTTTCATGTTTTCACAGTTATACTGCATCCATAGTCTTTTTATTTATAAAAAAATTCTCTTCCCCCCCCCCCCCCCCATGTTGTTTCAGTCTCAAAGACAAAATCATTGCAATTCTTGAGGCTACCTACACACATTCACGAAACCTGGCTCTGTTTGTGTTTGCCTTCAAGGGGCTGACCTCAACACTGTCCTGGGGGGAGTCGAAGTCCCACCAGCTTCACGCATTTCTCTCTGCGTTCTGTGCAGGGTTTGTCATCTTTGGTAAAAACAACAAAATAAATGAACAAGTGAGTGGGAATGTATTTTTTTTTGTTTTTCACAAAAAAAAAAAAAATTTTTTTTTATCCTCCTTATCTGTTTTCTTATCTCCAGCTGATCCAGCAGCAGAAATGGGTACATTAATATTGCAGAAAACTAGTGTCCAGGTGTGCAGCACTAGGAAAGATTACCAGTTGTTAATTTTAGGGAAACGACATCTATAAGTGAAGCAGTAGAACTGATTACCAACACATTAATGTGAGGGGAAACATCATCCAGAAATACAGCAGTAGAAATGATTAATTCTGGGGAATACAGGCTACAAAAGTGCAGAATATTTGCGCCAGGGCAGGTCACTCTGGATATACTGCAAACACTTAATAAATAAATGGGAACTAGAATATTTAGTGGAGCATGAAGTTCATTTTCGTGGAAGAGAGATATCACTGAAAGTTTAAAAAAAAAAGAAATTCAGATAACAGTGTAAAGTAAAGTAAAAGGTACTCCCATAGCAAATGCCATAGGGGATGAAGCGTTAGAGACCTCATTATGCTGGGCTATCATCATATGGGGTAGGCTGGCCAGTTCCTTTCCTCGCTGCCTTTCTTTTCCCAGATTTTCTCTGATATCCATTTTTCAAGGCTGGGTCGACCTCGGGGCCGTATGTGTTGGAAAAATAATCCCCGCTCAGCTTGGGATTTGAACCCTCGACCATTCGGTTGCTAGACGAGTGCTCTAACCACTACGCTAGCCGGTCCTTATACCACTAATATACCACTAATAACAATTTATGTGAATTAAATGTTCCTGGCGGACTGAACAAGGATTTCAGCATCAGATTGGTGCATTTTGAGCTGATTGTAAGAATGTGCGGTTTTTTTTTCATTGCAACTTCACACTCTGAGATGGTGAAAGGAGATCCATGTGTATTTAAGATTCAGGAATGAGTTTTGACATGGTTTAAAAATTTATGTCACAGATGGCAGTCTTGATAATTAGTATCTTCAGTCTAGAGAGATTTAAGTGTGCAGCATTCACATTCCAGACTTTAGGTTTAATGTCTCCATTCCAGACAGATGAAACGGTACAATATGTACACCAGACCTAGACTCATTTTCCTCATTCTAAGTTGTTCTTTTCAGTTTAGCAAATTGCAAAAATTAATTTCTCTGTTTCGAATCTTTCTGTTGAGCATTGTACACAGCAAACTGAGAAGTTAATTTCTCTGTTTCAGATTATTCTGTTCAGTATTGTATAGTGCAGTTTGGAAGTTAATTTCTCAGTTCCAAGTTATTCCCTTGAGTAATGTATACAACAATTTAGAAGTTAACTTCTCTGTTCAAATTATTCTATTGGGTATTGTACACTATAAAATTTGAAAAGTTAATTTCTCTATTCCAGATTAATCTGTACTTGCTGTCCAGGGTCATCTATGGCATCTGTAAGTTGCTGGTCCAGAAGAAGGTGATCCCCAAACCTCAGACCGATGTCTTTCCATGGTTTGCTGCCATCATGTGGGGCCTAACCTTGTGGCTGTTTGAGTACCAGCAGTCCTGCCTGCAGGCATCTCTTGTTTCCTCCATGACCTACATATACAGAGACAGTGAAAAATGGACAAGCCTTAGAGACTTCTTGATTTATAATGAATGAAAGCTGTACTTGTTTTAGTTGCTAGGCATGTAGCTGACACTTTTCTTTTTTTTTTTTTTTCTAATTCAATATGCATTACAGTAAACCCTCAGTTTAGTGGACCCCGATATAATAGATTTTGGATTTAAGGGACCTGGCAAATAATAGTAGGAAACACGTGATAGTTTGCATAAGATCCAAGTTTAGAAGAAGATGTCTGTAAGTGGTATGTGAGTGAATATTACATATTCATTGTACTGTAGAATATATTAAGGGTTTTTTTTCTTTCTTTTTTTTTTTTTTTAAAATTAAAAACAATAAAAAGTTGCAACCCTCCGTACCCTCTGTTACATTCAGTTTAATGGACTAACAAGACTAAATTCTGTGGCAAGATAAAGCCTGCCCCCAACCAAGAGATAACAGTTTTCACATCATGTTTTGTATTTTGTCTCTGAACACTGTTTTGTGCCTGGGGCTGGTTTTATGTGTGCCAGCCTTTAGTAAGTCTGGAGGGTGAAGAATATTTATAACTTTTGGTGCAGAATATAGAAGGAGCATAATCGTTAAAGATATGATGAGTGTAGGAATAAAAGCAATGAATATAAACACAAGTGTACAGACTTTATAGTGGGTTTTTTTTTTTTTTTTTCTTTTCTTCCCTCAATAGTTGGAAAAGCCAGAAGCAGCTGGAGAAAAGGGCTGAGATAGTTTGACTGTGGAAAGGATGAATGGGAAATTATGTTTTTGTGTATACAAGTGTATGTGATACACAAGCGCAAGGTGATAAAATGATAAGGGATATTTTAAAACCAGACTTTTTTTTTTTTTTTAAAACAGTTGGATACATGGGTGGCATAGGAGAATATTTGTTTGCTGTAAAGTCTTTGTACTTTGCATTATTTGCTTGTATATTTTTTTCTATTTTTACCAGATTTTTTTGGTTTTTTTTTTTTTGTTGCTCCGAATTTTGATTGTAAGAGAATGGATAAAGTTAATTTATGGAAACTTTGTTATTCAAAACTATGAATGTAACTGTCGAACGTTTTCTGATAACTTTGTCCACAGACATTGGATGTTTTAAAATAAAAATTATGTGCCTTTTAATGTTGCTAGCGTTCTCTGTCTCTCTCTTGACTGGCAAGTGATGCTTCAGTACAGATTTGAAGAAAGACCAAGAGAACAGCAAGAGTTTTTTTAATTTTTGCTTTTGTTTTTTTGTCAGTTTTTGTGATGTGTGAACAGATGTTACTGGATTTATGTTATTCTTTTGGATATTTGGCAGTTTATCATATTTTTGTTTGTTTGTTATTGAACCTCTTATATATTTATATAACATTTTTTGTCTAATTATTTTCATATCTTTTGTATATGATTGAAACCCATATTTATATTTCATTTTTGTTTTTCCTGTGGAGGCTGTTTTATACAGCTCTCTCTTTTGTTGTTTATTATTGCATGTTTATGAGATTTTGAATGTGTTTATATTTGTCATTACCCACTAGTCCATTGTCATAGTACACATGTTGGACACAATGGGATCTTTTAGAATAACATTTCATGCAAACTGTATGATCCTGATACATTACAGACTATGAGAACTTTTAGTATAATAATTATTGCAAACTACATGATCCTGGTACACTGCCATTGCACACAGTGGGATCTTTTAGTATAATAGTTATTGCAAACCATATGATCCTAGTACATTACACACAATGAGATTTTTTTATATGACCCAGGTACATTGCAGAAAGTAGGATCTTTTTTAGTAAAGCAGTATATATGATCCTGGTACATTACATATCAGTTGGTTCTTTAATTCAGATTTATATGTGCCTTGAAAATTAACTTTAAAAAAAAAATCAAATAAAATTTGAGATGGGGACATTTTTTTCTTTCAATTAAATAAGAAAAAGACAGTCAAAATTTCTTGGACTTGTCATGAGAATTGGAAGTTGGAGAATCTAGTAATGATTGGAAAATTTAAGGGGAACTAGTAATGATTGGAAAATTTAAGGGGAACTAGTAACGACTGGAAAATTTAAGGGGAACTAGTAACGACTGGAAAATTTAAGGGGAACTAGTAACGACTGGAAAATTTAAGGGGAACTAGTAATGATTGGAAAATTTAAGGTGAACTAGTAATGATTGGAAAATTTAAGGGGAACTAGTAATGATTGGAAAATTTAAGGGGAACTAGTAATGATTGGAAAATTTAAGGGGAACTAGTAATGATTGGAAAATTTAAGGGGAACTAGTAATGATTGGAAAATTTAAGGGGAACTAGTAATGATTGGAAAATTCAAGGGGAAAAAAGAAGAGAGGAAGGCCAAGAGAAAAATATCTTTTTGGACTGACCAAGATGACATAGAAAAAAGAAAAGTATCTGAATTAACCATAAACACGAAGGACTGCACACGATGGAGAAGCACGATCTTCAGTACTGTCTAGCATAGCACATAATATGTGAATAATAATATTAAGATAATGGCAGGTAATGGCGACAGAGTGAGTTTTACAGACTTAAAGACAAAGATAGTGATGCGGAAGAATAGATGAGAGGATAGTAATTATTGCCATGAAATAAATGTGCTTTCATCCATTTAATGCTGGCGTGAAACTGATGTTTAATGTTGATTACTGTGATGCTGAAGCTTTTCTGCTTTCTTTGAGCAGAGTGGCAGATTGTCTGTCGGCTTTATCTGGATGGTCCAGTTTTCTAATGCTGGATTATTGTGTTCATAGCCTTTTACTCCTCTTGATGTATCCAGTTTGAGACTTGAATCTTGGTTTGAATGTGAAACTTGAATTAGTTTCCTAGCTTTAGGGAGCAATGTCTGATACCAGTTTGACTGGAGTGTTCTGAAAAGCTAGTCTACAACCAACTTATTTCTCAAAAAAGAAAAAAAAAGTCACTTCTCAAGCCATAGCTCTGCTCTTCCTCTGGAAGTGACTGAGAACAGAGCATTGAGGAAGTGACTGAGAATAGAGCATTGAGGAAGTGACAGAGAATAGAGCATTGAGGAAGTGACAGAGAATAGAGCATTCAAGAAGTGACCGAGAATAGAGCATTGAGGAAGTGACCGAGAATAGAGCATTGAGCAAGTGACCGAGAATAGAGCATTGAGCAAATGACCGAGAATGGAGCATTGAGCACGTGACATGGAATAGAGCATTCAGGAAGTGACCAAGAATAGAGCATTGAGCAAGTGACCTAGAATAGAGCACTGAGGAAGTGGCCGAGAATAGAGCATTCAAGAAGTGACTGAGAATAGAGCATTGAGCAAGTGACTGAGAATAGAGCATTGAGCAAGTGACCGAGAATAGAGTATTGAGGCAGTGACTGAGAATAGAGCATTCAGGAAGTGTCATGTTGATTTGTCTCAGGGAGAAATTCGGTGTACATTGGGGTTTTTTTTGTTTGTTTGATAGAAAAGTCATGCTAAGAATTTAACTCTAAGACTACCACGAACCATTAAAAAAATACTTTAAAAAATTTAAAAAAAAAAAGAAAGAATAACTGCAGTCATGTGACTTTCTTCCATATTTGGGAGTTTGTAATTTTAAACTGTTATAAACACCAAAAATAGGCATTGCATCTTTTGTTGGTAAACATGGTGGCTGTCATGAATGCTAAAATAAAAATCATTTGTGTATCATAGATACTGTTTGGTGGAGTAAGAGTTAATCTGCTGCCTGTTTTTTTTGTGTGTGTTAAATTCATGGTTAAAGAGAAGGGGGCTGTAGTGTTCTTATGTCCAGTCTGTATAATCAGAAAGGTCTTTATATCTTCTAAGTATGTAGAATGACCTTAGAACTGAATTTATTCATGTAATATTTTACTATACGAGAGTGAATTAAATGAAAGTTAGAAAATGTGAATAAGACTTCCAAAAGAACAGATGGAAGTTAGTATTACCATCAGTGATGCCAGCAGATAGCACGACCACCACCAAGCAGCAGGCCGGGAATAGTGCGTGTCAAGAAGGTGACTTGCATATATACCTTAAAGAAGAAGTGTGTTCTGTCATGTGAATCTTGTCCACCAAATGTCTGAATCCCACAGACATAACATTGTGAAATGTCTGCCATGTATGGCAGTGAGTGCGTGTGTGTGGCTCTTATTCTTCTTCTTTGTTCGCTTCTACTACCAAGATCGCCCTATGATCCTGCTGAATTTACTCCTGTGGTCTTTGATGTGTCCTGTGGTCCCCGAGAGGCCCACAAGAGGTTCAGAGTATCGCGGGACTTGGGCCTGAATTCTTGGTGGGTCGCAGAAGCGGGATTGCGTGATACAGTGGTGTTATCGTTGCACCAGTTTAATCTAGAGTTGGACTTTCTCACCAGAAAACCTCGATGTGTTTTGGATATCAGTATATCCCCACCGGGTGAGGGGTGGTTGCCCATCCAGTCCAGCGTTGGACTTTCTCACCTGAAGACCTCAGCAAGATTAGGATACCATATATCCCCATCGGGTGAGAGGTGGTTGCCTATCTAGACTGCCCTGGTCCAGTGTCTCTGACTTCAGCATTTTGTGGTCGTGGCCACTCCCTTTCCTAGTTGTGACCAGAACGGAGCTTTTGTCCAGGAGGACGAATCCTCACCACTAGTAAGTTTCACCCCCTGGGTTGAGCCGGTTTAGGCTTATTGTCCCAGTATGGGCGCGTTTAGGATGTGACCGACCTCTAGAGCGGAGGTACTTTGACATGAGTAGTCATCAAGTTTCAGCCCTGGGTTAAGTCGGTTTAGGCATATTTCACCAGTATGTATGTATATCGGACATGGCCGGCCTCTAGAGCAGAAGTGCTGTGTTATGAGTAGCTCTCGCCGCGAGACTACTGGACATACCGATTAAGCTTCATTTTATCCTTTCCATCACCTTTTCACAGAGGCTCCACACGGCAACCCTAATCACATTTTCACATTTTCTTCATTGGCTGGGAGGAGCTTCACTCCACGTGCAGCGTCTGAAAAATCTCGCCAGCAGTGTCTTAGTTTAACCTTTGGGTTAAGCCAATTTAGGTCAGTCTGCCCCAGTATGGGTGTATATAGGACATGGCCGGCCTCTAGAGCAGAGGTGCCGTGACTTGAGTAGTACTGACCTCTATAAAAGGGATGGCGACTGCAGTAAAACTGGTTTAAATAAATAAGGTAGATAGAGGTGTATGGTGCAGTTTTACAAAGTACTGGTTACTTCACTTAATCCTTTCCTTCACCATTTCCATGGCGGCTCTACGCTGCAACCCTAGTCACATTTTTTTTCATTGGCTGGGAAGAGTTTCCCCTCACACATGGCAGCTGAAGAATATGGCCAGCAGTGGGTTTTCGGAGTTTCCATACTCCTAGATGAGCTACCAAACAAGACCCTCATCTACCTGAAACGTCTGGTTTTCAGGCGGCAGATATTCACCTTTGCCCCTTCTCCTGTCAGTTTGAACAGTTCCACCACGAGAAGGCCAGGAGCTGGATGTGGACTGTCAGAGGCTATTTGAGACGCACGTGGAGAGCATATCCCCACCCCACCTCCGGCTATAACAGTCATTAGAACCTGTGTGTGGCTCAAGTTTGCATCTGGGTTGTGAAGTTCAAGACAGGCATAACAAGCTTACATAGTATCGGCTGTTGTCTGGAGAAGCACACAAGATGGTAACTCCTGCCATCTTCCAGGACATGGATGCGGTCATACAAGGCTTTCAGCATATTCTGGACCTGGTTTGCAGGTGGCACAGATGCATGCAAAGGAAGGGGGACTATATTGTAATATAGGGGGACTATATTGTAATGTAGGAGGACTATATTGTAATGTAAGTGGACTGTATTGTAATATCTTATATCTTATATCCTTCCCGTGCCGTTAGACGTCACATAGGGCTCGCAAAGTAGTTCGCCAATTTTTCCTGTCTTCGGCGAGTCTTTCAACCTCAACAAAGGATTTTATGCCTGTTAACTTGGCCTCTCTTAATAATGTCCTCTTCAGAGTTTCACGCGGTCTGCCCCTTTTTCTTCGGCCTGTTGTGTTCCACTTGATAGCTTGTTTTGGGATTCTCTGATCATTTCTTCTCATCAAGTGACCAACATATGTCCATCTCCTTTTCCTGATCACCCATGAGACTGGTTGTTGTTCAGTCATCTGTCTTATCTCTGCATTGTTCTTGAATTCATTCCACTTGATGCCGAGTATTTTCCTTAGGCATTTGTTTTCAAAAGAGTCTAATTTCTTTTCTATTTCTTTAGTTGTTTTCCAGCTTTCGCATGCATAAATGAGGGTGGATATTACATTTGAATTGAATAGTCTTAACTTGGTTTTTGTGCTTATAACTTTTGAATTCCATATGTTCTCAAGATTCTTGAAGATTGATGCTGCTTTTGCAATTCTGATCCTAACTTCCTTTCTAGTGTCACCATCCTGGTCTATGTAGCTGCCAAGGTATGCAAATTGATTGACTTCTTCAATATCTGTCCCTTCTATGTGTATTTTTCCATTTTGATTGATGGGAATTTTCATTATTTTTGTTTTGTCCTTGTTAATTTCAAGTCCTATTTTGCTAGCCAGTGAAGACAGGCTATCTGTTTTTTCTTGCATGGAATTCACATTATTACTGATAAGAGTTATGTCATCAGCAAAATCAAGATCTTCTAGTTGGGTCCCATGTACCCAGTCAATACCTGTGTTACCTGTGCAGCATTTTTTCATTATGAAGTCTATTGTAATCCCAAAAAGTAAAGGAGACAGTATACATCCTTGTTTCACGCCTGTTTCAATCTGGAACCATTCACTCATCCCTTCTTCTGTCTTGACTGCACAACCATATCCATTGTATAAGTCCTTAATGATGTTGACAATTTTAGATGGTATTCCATATAGACATAAAATTCTCCATAATGAATCTCTGTGTATGCTATCAAATGCCTTCTTAAAATCTATGAAATTCAGTATTAATGGTTTCTGCTTTTCAATATGTTCTTCAAGTATTATTCTGAGAGTAAAGATCTGGTCGAGACAGCTTCTCCCTTTTCGAAATCCTGCTTGTTCTTCTCTCATTGCAGTATCCACTATATCTTTGAGTCTATTCAAAATGACCTTGCAAAATACTTTTGACACAACTGATATTAAGGTTACTCCTCTCCAGTTGTTACAGTCACTAAGGTTGCCCTTTTTTGGTATTTTAACAATGATTCCCTTCTTCCAATTAGAAGGGACCTTTTCTTCTTTCCAAATCTTGTTAAACATTCTCTGTAGTTGTCTCATGTTGTCACTATTGATAGCTTTTAGCATCTCGGCTGTTATTTCATCTTCACCTGCAGCTTTGTTGTTAGCCATTAAATTCACTGCTGTTTCATTGTAATATAGGTGGACTATATTGTAATATAGGTGGACTATATTGTAATATAGTGGGACTATATTGTAATGTAGGTGGACTATATTGTAATGTAGGGGGACTGTATTGTAATATAGGTGGACTATATTGTAATATAGGGGGACTATATTGGAATGTAGGGGGACAATATTGGAAAGGGGGTATTACTTTTCCTGCAACATTTTAAGTATTTCACACTTTTAAACCATCATTTGTTTCACTCTCGTATATGACATAAAGTTTAGACGTTAAACAAGAAAACTAAATGTCTAGCAGACGCAGTTCAGATAAAAGATCCCAGAGGGTACTTGATAATTAACCTGAGTACCACTGTGAGAATAGAAGGAGGTTTGACAAAACTCTGTATAATCCAGATTCTTGTTTGGTTGTAAAACAACCCTTCCCCCCACAAAATCTCATAGCATTCAAAGATATTCTTAGTCTAGATATTTTTTGATAATTTCTGTGTTCTGCCATTGTTTTCATCCAATCAAAATATCCAGTGTACATACATCATATATTGTATCTTCAAATGTATCATATTTAAAATAGTATTAATTCTTGTTTTTTAGATAAGATGGCTTGGAGTTTCATATAATTTATTACTAGCCAAATGTTTTAATGAATTACCAGCCCAATGTTGTATGGAATTACTAGCCTAATGTTATAATGAATTACCAAGCCAGTGTTATAATGAATTACCAGCCCAATGTTGTATGGAATTACTAGCCTAATGTTATAATGAATTACCAAGCCAGTGTTATAATGAATTAATAGCCCAGTGGCCTGGTTAGCTGAGTGGTTAGGTGCTTTTTTTTACTAATCCGTTGGTACTGGGATCAGTCCCAGCGGTGGACACACCGAAAAAGGCCCTGGGGTTCATCCAGCCTCTAAAAATGCATACAAACACACCAGTTAATAGATTGTAATGTTAAACTGTTTTTTTGCACAGATGATGGAGCATCAGATAAGTCAGATATGATATATGTATGTATATATATCAGACATCTTTTCCAACTCATGAATCCTGGGAACCGGATACGAGGCAGTGCATAAACGCTGTATAAATCAAACATTAATGTGGTTGCCTAGGAATTTCTGATCAGAGATACCATTACTATAAATTTAAATGGAGGCTCATTGAGGCAGATCGTTTTGAATATCTAATAACAGATTTCCATAGCAGAGATCTAGCATCCCTAGAAACTGGGGAAGTTTGGTGGAAAGACGATATGCTTTAAAAGGGTCTTCAAGCACGTCATACATGTTCAGTGTGAAATCATATCTCTCTCTTGTCCTTTGAGGGCCAGAGATGCACAAAGCTGCTTGTACCAAGAGATTTCCACATTTTTTTATCCTTTTCTGTTTTCTTGGATGTTTCCCATGTCAGTCCCTTGTTTACCAGCATTTTCTCTGCTGTAGGTCTTTATGTCTCTTTGCATCATTGCATGTTGCTTTTTACCCAAGGAATCCACTTCAAAACTGTTCATTGTAAGGATTTGTATGTCATTCTCATTGCCAATCCATCGCCACTCATCCTTTGAATCACTGTCAGCAGTGGTATCATGCCAGTCTGTCTTAACATGATATTCATTGTGGTATTCTGGAATAAGGAAATGAAAAGAACGACTAGAATATGGTAGGATATTGACTTCCAAGAAATACATTTTGCACGGGAGACAACAACGAAACTGTTTGCAAAATACAAAGTCCCATCTAATCTTCATTACTTCCCTTTTACAACGATAACTGGGTGATTAAAATAATGAGTATATCGCAGAGAAGGTAGGTCGTGACCACTAAAATATATTTTTTTTCAGAGAAAAGGAGAGAAGTATTGAAAAATATTCATAAATAAGAGCATGCTAAAAAATAGAAGGGGGGGGGGAAGATTGCGTGGATAGCTGAACTGAATGACACAATAGTTGTATAATGTTATTCATAAAGACAGGATAAATGCTTGTTACACTAATGAAGCTAAATTTGTGAGTGGAAGGCATTAGGGTAGTTATGAAGAAGTTTTTGATAGAAAGTAGTCAAGCTAGCTAGAAATGCACAAAATGAACATTTGCCATATTTTATGAGGGCGTGAACAGAAACCAGACAACAATGCGTATTTTTTTTTTTTTATTTCCTTACTGGTATTTCACTTTGTTGGCAGACAGTGTATCCCAGAGTTCATAGCTACACAGGATTTGTGTGTGTGTGTGTGGGCATACATGCGTGTGCACGCTTTTAAAAAAAATACTTAATAAAACATGTTCCGCTTATCTGAGCTTGTGTGGTTTCTGCCAGCTTCTACCTTTGCTATCCCTGAAGCATGTATCATTATTGATTAATCTTCAGAAAGTCATGTCTGAGTTTTCCTGAGTGTTTTGTGTCTAAAACCTGAATTTGTGAATCCAAAATCCATGTTAATCTTATCATCTCTTTTTAGATTTTACTCATGTAAATATGGCTTCCAAGCTTTCTCCTCCTTTGCACCAGTGCCAGATTGTAACTTCCAAGCTTTCTCCTCCTTTGCACCAGTGCCAGATTGTAACTTCCAAGCTTTCTCCTCTTTTGCAGCTGTGCCAGATTGTAACTTCCAAGCTTTCTTCTCTTTTGCAGCTGGTCCAGATTGTCACTTCCAAGCTTTCTCCTCCTTTGCAGCAGTGCCAGATTGTAACTTCCAAGCTTTCTCCTCCTTTGCACCAGTGCCAGATTGTCACTTCCAAGCTTTCTCCTCCTTTGCAGCAGTGCCAGATTGTCACTTCCAAGCTTTCTCCTCTTTTTGCACCAGTGCCAAATTGTAACTTCCAAGCTTCTCCTCTTTTGCCGCAGTGCCAGATTGTCACTTCCAAGCTTTCTCGTCATTTGCAGCAGTGCAGATTGTCACTTGACATAATCTGGATGATCCAGTTTTCTTTGGCTGGATTCATCATGCTCATGGCCTTTACTCCTCTCGATGTATCTGGTGAGACTTGAATCCTGATTTGTATCATATATAGAGACCTCAAAGCCCAAGTATGGCCCCGGAGAGAAGCACGGAAGAGAAGCTCTGGAATTCCTGTGAAGACCTCCTGCTGACAGCAGGATTCATAGAGGTGACCCAGCTCCCTGTTGGGAAAGCTGAGCATATGAAACTGAATGCTGAAGAAGAAGAAGAAGAATCCTGATTTGAATATAAAGCATGAGGAAGCCTTCCTAGCTTAGGGATCTGTGTCTGGTACCAGTCTGACTGGAGTGAAACTTGTCTACAGTGAGTTCACTTCACATGAGAGGTCAGCTCTCAGGCCATATCACTACCCTTCCTCTGGAATGTTTTGTAGTAGAGTGAAGACTGAGAGATAAGGAACAGGATATCAGACTAATGTGTGCCTAATTTTCAGACCTTTTGGGACAGAAGAGTTGTCATTTGCACCCTCGATCTATTTTTTTCTTGATTTTTTAAAATTATTATTCTTGCGCCTCTTGTTAATTGAATTTTTCTATTTGCAAAGTTTTGACTGTTTAAATCTGTACCCATTGTTAATTTTGTTGATTAGTGTTCAAGATAATGTTTACTTTTGTTGAGGAGAATATTAATAATGTTCATTCCCCCCCCCCCCCCCCCCCCATCATCTGTGTCTCCTGCATTACAGTTTGGTTTAAAACTGTGTGTCATTCTTTACATTATCTTCTGGCTTCTAAATTTGGAACATACCAAGAGCCAAACCAGTCAGATGTGAGCATTAATTTGCAACATTTTGCAGTGTTAAATGTTACTATATGACAGCACACTGGTTCCTGCAATCTGCTGTCATTTATCTATAATTTAAAACAGTGGCTTCAGAAAGAACCTTCTCTCCACCTCAGGTTTAAAGGAGCATTTGTGTATTTCTAGCACTGCAAGAGATTTCTCTTGTGTGTGTGTGTGCATGCATGCTTTTCTCCGGTGCTGCTTTTCATATTTTGGATTGTTATATAAGATGTTCTGGCGGCCCGGTTAGCTGAGTGGTCAGGCGCTCAGTTTACTAATCCGGTTCAATCCCAGCAGTGGGATTTTTTTTTCTGGTACACATCAAAAAGGCCCCGGGGTTCACCCAGCCTCTAAAATTGGGCACCAGAGAAATCTGGGACGGTAAAAAAGGGCAGGCGTGATACTGACCTCATTATACTTTCATGTGCCAAAGGTCATGGAAAATAAGGGCCTAACACCATAATCCCCAATATGCCTTAACGGCATAGAAGGTACTTTTGGCTTTTATCTTTATATGACATGTTCCTAAGGTCCAAGCATACAGTGAGCCTCCATGACAGAATGGTACTGTTTAGTTTGAATTTAATGCTGGACTAGATATAATATTTGAAAACAAAAATACCCAGTTTCACAAATTTATATAAAAGAGCTGCTGCAGTAATCTGGACATTATGTGCAAGATGAAAGCATTTCTGGTAAAATACAGTAAGATGGTAATGTCTTTTTTTTTTGTGTGTGTGTTGCAGAAAAAAAATCTGTATTTTCCAATTTGTTTATTTATCCTTTCACCGTTTGTTGTTGTCTTATAACTTTTCTGTGAAGATAAAATCTAACTTATCTGTTCTGAAGTTTTCTTTGTCCCCAGGAAAGTAATTTTCAAATTTGGTTCATCTATACTTGATGTTATGCCATCATGATCCATATATTTGGTATATAATGGTTCAGTATTAATTGTGAATGCTTTCTAATGGGATTGGTAACAGGCTGCTAGCACTACATTGCTTATGGAAGAGAGAATGAATGAATGAATGAATAATCTTTATTTTTCAAGGGTAAAGAATTGGGCACGCAGGCCCGTCTTACATTCTGCCCTTCATCACTCCATCCTTCATTCTTCCCACACACTTGATTTAGTACAAAAATACAATTTAAATTAGGAAAAACATATCAAAAGAGTGTAAGATTTAACTATTACATTCAAGGTAAAAGAGAAGAAGTCATTAACCTAATAAAATAGCACTCACGCACACATACACACGCAGACATATACATAAATAAAATACATTGTAAATCATCTTCTAACATATGTTTTTTTTAACAAACATTAAAATAATTTCTAACAATATCTAATAAGTTGCTTTTCTAACTATGTCATTAAAGTACTTGATGGTTTACGAGCCATGTGTTGAGAGAGTACTGGCTATTTTATGGAGGCATATAATTACAAGCAAGTAAGTAATGAAACAGGTTTGAGTTAAAGGATGAAGTATTACCAATGGATTTTAAATGGTAGGGGAGGGTGTTCCAGAGCTGTACCGCAGAGTATGCAAGGCTTTTCTTGTACAGATCAATCCTGGGTTTAGGAAGAAGACAGTTTTTAAACACTGGCTATGTTTAGTATTATACGTAAACAGTGACCACAAGTAAGGTGGAGCATTGTGCGACAGAATTCTGTGAACAAACTTAACTTTGTTAAAAATGATTCTATTTTTGAGGGGTAGAATTTTGAGTTGTTTGTGTTGATCTACAGTCTGTACTGGGTGTTTGTCACAAATAACAGAGAGAGAGAGAGAGAGAAAAGAAAAGATTTTTTTTGGTTCAGTTGCAGTTTGTCATGGAACCTAAAGCAACAGCTCCAGTAACTCAGATTGAGAAGCTCTGATCTGTCTTATGAGAATTTGCATTATGATTGGAGTTTGTAGAGATGAAAACATTGCTAATTCATTGTGATTTTATTATTAGACAAAAAAAAATAGTGGCCTGGTTGACTGAGTGGTTATGTGCTTGATCTGCTAATCCAGTTGTATCAGGTTCAAATCTCCAGCAGTGGGTTTTTTTTTTTTTTTCCCTCATACCACCACACTAAAATGGCCCTGGGGTCACCCAGCTTCTGAAAATGTTAGCCATCATGGATAAAAATGGGTACCAGAGAAATCTGGGAAGGTAAATGCGGCCAGGCGTGATACTGACCACATCAGACTTTCATGTGCCGAGGGGCCTGGAAGTACAGGCCTAACATGTGTCCCCAGTGTGCCCTAATGGCATGGAAACAGAAACTTTACCTTTACCTTACCAAAAAATAACAATTTAAAAAATTACATTATCATTATAATTCCTTGTACTAATATTTAAGAATGTGTGCAAAACAACCTACAGGGGCTTTATGACCATCTTGTGTAACAATCATTCGTTCTTTCCGTTTTCTTTTTTTTTCTTGTCTCAACACTTCAAATCCCATATATCAGTGGTTCCCAAAATGTTTCAAGCTGCTACCCCTGCACCAGGCCACATCCCTAGTGCCTCCCAAAAACTATTTTCACTAATTTAGTTCTGATACCCTTGTAAGTCCTTTTCTCATAAAAGTCCACTATAAATTATTCCATTGTCCTCTGAGACAGAGTGGAAGTGATGATATCATGCACTTTGAAAACCACTGTTACAGATAGATTGATATGTTCTTATTTATTTTCTTCTGAGAGACCTTTACAGATGGGCTGTGTTATTGGAAGACATTCACGGGCTGTTTATGTTTCTTGGTTAAGCATGTTTTGTCGGTTTTATTTTTTTCACAAGCTCCCTGGTGTAGACTGATTGGTTGATAATGATCACATGATGTTTGAAATACAGTTGGTGATCAGACAGTGGCAGTGCAGTCAAAGACTAGACTTTGGTGATATATACCTCATTCCTGCTTTCTGTTTGAATTTAATTTTTTGTGTGTGTTTGTTTGCTTTTTTTAAAAAAAACAATTTTTGTAAGTGACTCTCTTTGAGTTGCAGCCTTGTGTGTGTATTTGTGTGTATGGGAGCGCATGAGCTGCTGTGTGTAGAGTGGTTTTTTTATGCAGGAAATCTCTGTTGTGGTGGAGCCCACAGAAGAAGCCTAGCTTCCATTTTCTTTTTTTTTTTCCACCGAGGCCTATGTCTGAGGGACATAGAAAACAAGCCTCGGCGAGCAGTCATTACCCTTGCTAGTTCTCACACTGGATCAGGTGGACTCCATGATCTTCTGACAGCGGGTAGCTTAGGTGGAAAGTGGACAGAAAGAGTTCACTGCTTGCCTGGAGGTCAGAAACAACAACAAGAAGAAAATTAAGCTGAGGGAGATCCTGAAGATGATGCCTTTTCATGTTTTTTTTTTTTTTTTAAATGAAGATTGAAATGTTGCTTTTTTGGAAAAAAAGAAAAAGAATAATTATTTGCACCTTATCTTGTTTTTATATTTTAGTGATATTTAAGCAAAGGCAGCATTCAGAAAATGAAAACTGTTTTTGTACAGTTCAATCTTTGTCGATAGATACTAGGATAAGAGTCTTGAAATGCTGGAAATGGCCAGCATTACTATATGGAGGGGGGGGGGTACATAATGAGAAAAGAGGAAAAGGTCAAGACAAAGATGGCAACAAGACATTTTTTGACAGTTTGTGAATGGATGCAATCAGCAACAACAGAGAGGCCTTCAACAGAGCTGATAGGGAGGCAAAGTTCCAAAAGGGACATGCTAACAAGTAAATGAGTGAATGAATTACTGTATGGGAGAAAATCATGATCAATAACAAAAAAAATGAGAGCATTAGAAGCAACTGAAATGTGGTTCCTAAGAAGAATGTTAAGAATACCATCAGCCAGTCAGTCATTTGCATGTCCCTTGCGGAACTTTGCCTCCCTAACTGCTCTCCTTTAGGCTTCTAGGTTGTAAGCAAGATGGCCTGCTGCTGATGCATCCATTCGTAGATCACCAACGATGTCTTGCAGCCATATTTGCCTTGGTCTTCCTTTTTCACATTATGTACCCTTCCAAGACGGTCTTCTCTAAATTATTATGACGTCTAATGTGTCAAAAATATTTAAGTTTTCTCTGTTTAATCTTCTTTACTAGCCATCCTTCTTCAATATTAAGTTCTTGTAGAATGGATATATTTGTTCTTTTTTGTGTCCATGATATTTGAAGAACTCTTCTCTACCATTTGCATTCAAAGGCATTTATGTGTTTCTCAGCTGTTTTGTTAAGTGTCCAGGTCTCACAGGCATATGTTGCAATGAGACAGATGCATGTTTCTAAAAATCTTATTTTTGTAGCTCTGTATGTCCCTCTCCACAGCTCCTTTAGTTGTTTTAGATTTTGAAGAGCGATAGTTGTCCTCCTTTTAATACCCCTCATTGTATCTCCTTTATTAGTTAGTAATGATCCAAGATATTCAAAACTCTCCACCTCTTCCAATTTTTTCTCATTGATAGATATTTCAGCTGCCTTGTTTGTTTTGTCAGTTGTTGCTGTTTGGGTTTCTTGGTATATTTCCAGAAGGTAGTTTACCATTGCTTTCCTTCCGGGCAGTGACTGTACTAGTTAGTGATCGTAGCCATTGTCCTTATGTTCAGATCATCTGGCTACCATCATAGAATGGTGACCATAACCAACATTATCAACCTTATCTTTTCTCCATTTCACCCACCGCCATATATAAGAATATCATGGGCAACTAAAATAACAAATGAAGAATGACAAAGAAAAGTCAATGAGAAATGAATCTTAATGAATACACCACAGGGGAGACGGTCGATGAGTTCATTGACCATGTAATGAGAAGAATATAATGAGAGTTGGAAATATCATGACAACATGGAAATTCGGAGGCAGGAAAGGAAGAAGTAGACCAAGAGAGAAAATATTGGGTGGGTGACAAAATGGCATGGGAGAAGCATAACAGAACTGATGGGGAAAAAAAATGAAATATTGGAAACTGTGGAGAGACATAGCTGCTGACGCCTTCTGACATGGCACATGATGATGATGATAGATATGTCTAGGAGAGGATGATTTTGTTCAGAGTATTTATGTACAGCAAATACCATTACTAATTCTAATCTTGATGTATGTTGGATTAATGTGGTAGAGTTCTGGGTCTTCACGACGAAGGGACATAAGTTCGTGTCAAGCCCCAGTCTTCCTATATAAAAATGGGTATCTTTCCTAGGAATTAGAGGGAAGAGAACATTGAACTTGAGGTAAACCACGGTGCATCTTTCAGCTTATATCTAGTGGAGTGAGAAAAAAAGGTGGTCAGACATTTCACTCCTCTTTGAGAATATGTGATGTTGATGAATAAAAATGGAAAAAGGCTGGAGTTTGTTTCCCCTTTATCTAAGTTAAGTCCTCATGAACTGAGTTAGTAACGATTACTCCCCTTTATCGGTCCTTGCATTTCTTGCCCAGAACTTTGTGAAATGCGTCACATGGACCATGTTTCTTGGAAGATCTGCTGTGGCATAACCAGTCATTTACTAGTGTCAGACCAAGTGTGTATAAGCTCTCTGTTAATGTAGAATCTTCTGTAGTTGAGATGACTTATCTCCGATGATAACTCGGTCCCACAGCCCCGCATATTTAGGCTTGCCAGCTGAAACGGTATAGATCCCATAGTAACACGAGACTCTCTCAACGCTTGTTTGATTGTTTACTATCATAGCTCACATCACACTTTCATGTGCTGAAGGTCTTTGAAATACGGACCTAAAACCGTATCCCCAATATGCCTTAATGGCAAGAAAACTGGGGTTTTACCGTTACTATTATAGTTAATTATCTCCAGGGTGCTCTCTCTCTCTCTCTCTCTCTCTCTCTCTCTCTCTCTCTCATCAGTTATAATAAATCTGTTTACCAGACCATCGTGCAGGTACTGAATTAGACGAAATGAAAGATCAGATCAGACGGCCGACGTAGCAGTCTAGTTTGAGGTAAACCACGGTAGCTCACCTGTCATTTAGTGCCGGCCTTTCTTACTTAAAAAGTAATGATAGTCCCATAGCATTTCAAATGCCGTAGGGGGTGAAGCGTTAGAGACCTCATTATGCTGGGTCATCAGCGTATGAGGTAGGGTGACCGGTTCCTTTCCTCGCTGCCTTTACTTCCCAGATTTTCTCTGGTACCCATTTTACGAGGCTGGGTCGACCTCAGGGCCGTATTGGTCGGAAAAAAAGTCCCGCTCAGCTGGGGATTCGAACCCTCGACCATTTGGTTGCTAGACGAGTGCTCTAACCACTACGCTAGCCGGCCCCCTTTCTTACTTGGAGGGAGCTAAAAATTAAATCAAGGATCACATACAAAAACAACAGATTAAAAACACGAGAAATGGATTATATATAGGCCTAGCTTTTTAGCCCCCTTTCTTACTTGGAGGGGGCTAAAAAGCTAGGCCTATATATAATCCATTTCTCGTGTTTTTAATCTGTTGTTTTTGTATGTGATCCTTGATTTAATTTTGTAGTTATATAACAATAAAACCAATATTGTTAATCCTTCTAGCAAATTTGTACTTTTTTTTCAGGCGTGATACTGACCATATCACCCTCTAGTGTGCTGACAGGTCAAGGAAAATATGGGCACTAACACCATATCCCTGTGTGCCTCTAAGGCATGACAGGATTACCTTTTTTTTTTACTTAGATTAGCTGCGTGCCACAGATATGCTACTGTGGGCCAATGGTTGCTCACATGTGTTAGAAGAGAAGCTGATGTGACAAAAAGTTGCTGAATCGACGTCTTTTTCAAAAATGAAGGGTGGGGGGGGGGGAGGGGGAGGAAAAAAGGAGTTGGGGGAGGTGAAAATTTGGAAGGCGACAAAAACGAACCATTCGTTACAAGCTCTAGACGGATGGTCAGTCAAAAGAAAAAAAAAACGAGTGTAATCAGTTACTGTAATGTGAAGGAGATACCGAAGAGGAGAATGGTGCATCCTTGGATGTGGAAACTGGTGATTCACTACCGTCAACCTTTGCACCGAAGACGGCACATGATGATGAAGATGAGAGCTGTGGAACTAAAAGTCAAGCTATTCCATGTTTAAATAGCGAAAGAAATAATTTCGTTGAGCTTGCGAAGGATAATTACTGTTTGGTAAAGTTAGTGAAACTTGTCGAAGGTTTTTAACACCCTGTATAATCCGACAAAAGGTCGGCTAGCGTAGTGGTCAGAACACTCGCCTAGTAACCGAATGGTCGAGGGTTCGAATCCCCAGCTGAGCGGGATTATTTTTTCCGACAAATATGGCCCCGAGGTCGATCCAGCCTTGTAAAATAGGTACCAGAGAAAATCAAGGAAGGAAGGGCAGCAAAAAAAAGGAACTGGCCACCCTACATCATACACTGATGGCCCAGCATAATGAGGTCTTTGACGCTTCATTCCCTACGGCATTTGCTATGGGATTACCTTTTACTTTACTTTCTGTAACCCATATTTCCAGTCAGCAGAGAGCAAAACCGTAAAACAAGCTGCAGTTAACTCTTTTACCCCCAGATTAATTTCCTCGCTCTGCTAGAATAAATTATGGTGAGAAATTTTGGTAGAAAGAAAGTGAAAAGTAGTTAATCTACAATTTGAAAGTATAAGTTGAGTTAGAGAGATGCACTACTTTTAGTTTTATTTAGACTAATACTGCTCCAAGGATTGATTCGCATGGACGTGCAAGGATGTGCCACACTGAGAATACTGTTTTGGAATTAAAAGGTTAAGCATGAAAATTTATGCAAGTAACTGTCCATTTATCAGAATTCAGTTTGTAGATATGTACTTTCATAAGTCGTGAATGTTTTAAAGATTTTATAAATTGATTTTATTCCAGAGAATGAGATCGTCACATACGATTGTTTAAAGACACTTTGACAGTGTCGGTGAGTGAGAAGTTACGTCCCCTTTTAGTCTACTTGTGCGGTCGACGTGGTAATTTCTCAGTCGACGCTTTCGGAGTCGACGTGAATTTTTGATGACCAAAAACAGTCAACTGATCTGTCATATCGAGGCTCCATCAAACAAAATTTCTTGTCATCTCCTCATCTGTTTGTTTCTTAAATGATTTTAATTGATGCACAATTCATAGACCCGGGTATAAATATTTTACTGGCAATTTCAAAATCCTACTTGTGTAAATCAGCGTTTTTTTTTCTTTTCAACATGAAAATAGTAAGTAAGTAAACCAGTGAAAAGCGTAAATGCGTGAATCAGTGTTTCCCAGCATGAACGTCGTAAACGTATAAAACCAGCGCTTTAAAGAAAGAAAATCGTAAATATGTTGATTGGCGTGGTAAATGAGTGGACCAGCGTTAAAATATGTACTGGACAAAAGTTAAGGGCCGGTCATTAATTTCAAACATATGTTTATTTTGATTGCCGTACTAAAACTGTAAATAAATTTAATGTAGAATCCTGATTAAACTGCATTCTCAGGCAGTCCTCTATGCAACCGGGGCATAAACAACACCAACTGTTCATCACAATAAGTGTAAAAATCACGTGCAGCAGCATTGTCCTAGACAAAATGTTAGGGCATTTTTAAAAGTGTCAGCATGACCCAGCAGGTAATTAAATCGTGCAGATTTGTGTTGCACGTGCAAGAGGCATCCTTAGTGAACACTTCTCACCTTCCAATCATTTTTATTAAAGCGGTTTAGGGGTATTTTTGTCATTTGAAAAACACCATGCCACCTCGAAGGCATTTTAGCACCTTTGAGCGTCACCGGATTATAGCTTTGGTTGAAAGCGGTTCATCTGGCCGTGAAGTTGCACGGCGTTCGGGAATGTCCCATTCTACTATCCAAAGGCATTTGGAGCGATTTCACGCAACGGGAGGAGTAGAAGACAGGCATCGTTCAGGCCGACCTCGTTGCACGAGTAGACAAGATGACATATACCTGCATTTGTTTAACACTTCTCAACCGGACAGTAACGTCTTCCATTCTCAGAAACCAGCTAATTAATACGGCAAACGTCAATGTTAGTGATATAACAAGGCGTTTAAGAGAATCTCAGATGGCTTCGAGATGGCCAGCAGTAAGAATACCTCTTACTCCAGCTCACCGTAGAGCTAGAGTTGCCCTGTGCCGGCAGTACATCCGTTGGACGAATTGCAGGTGGGGTGAAATTCTTTTAACGGACGAATCCCGCTTCAGTATGTCCTTCAATGATGGCAGAATCCGTGTTTGGAGAAGGCCAGGGGAACGGATCCATGACGCTAGTATCCAAGAGGTGGATCGTTACGGAGGGGGACCAATCATGGTCTGGCGTGGCATCAGCAGACACGGCAGGACTCCCCTCCATGTCATTCATGGCACCCTAACCTCCCAGCGATACCTGAATGAAATTCTGCAACCAATTGTCCAGCCTACCTTGCAAGCCATGGGTGCAGGCACAATCCTACAAGACTATAACGCAAGACTACATCGGGGTCGTGTCGTAGATTTTCTTCAACAGCAAAGGATCATTAGAATCGATTGGCCAGCTCGGTCGCCCGATTTGTTGCCCATTGAGCACATTTTGGATGTCCTAGGCAGACGGGTTTCGACAAATCATCCTCCATCTGTTAATGTCTGTTAATGGCTGACCATTTTCCTTCAACAAGAGTGGCAGGCCATTGCACAGAATGTCCTAACAACCCTGGTTAACTCGATGAGGTAACGGTGCGTCGAATGTCTGCCAGCGAACGATGGCCACTCGCGACATTGATATGTTTGTTGTTTGAAGACCATTCTTGTGAATTTTCGGACGAGGGGTGAGTGATTTTACCAGCTTGCTGTATGTGTATTTCTATTCCGACTTGCAAATGAAATGATTGAATTTGTTCGGTTTTAAATGTTGTTTTCTTTGGTACTAATGGCTTGTTTCTTAGTCCGTTGATTTTGTTATTGTAAGAATTGAAAAAAGCGGTCCTTAACTTTTGTCCAATGTATATTTATATATATCGCATATGTGTGGATGTTTTTCTTAAAAAAATCGTAAATGTGAGGTTTCCCACCATGAAAATCGTAAAATATAAACAGAGAAACAGTCTGGTATGTTTTGAAGACCTGTTACATGAAGACATGTTAGTCATGAACAAAAAAGTTATCGGAGAAAAAAAAAAGATGCAGGTATCACATTAACACGTAAGTCTCATTTCTTGTGTGTGTGTGTTTGTTTGTTTGTTTTTGGAGATTTCAGATTTTACAATGACACATCAGCTAAGGTAGTACGCGGTGTATTCTTAGGTGTTCAAAAGTGTTGCTACATGAAAATGTTGAGAAACACTGCACTACTGAGTACAGTAATTATTAGTTGGAATAGGCGCGGCTTTAAAAAAGTGTAAAGCAGGAAAATCTCAGAATGATGCAAGGGGGAGAGAAAGGAGAGAGGAGGAGAGAGAGGTGAGAGAGAGGAGGAGAGTGAGAGTGAGGAGGAGAGTGAGAGAGGAGAGAGAGGTGAGAGAGAGGAGGAGAGAAACAGGTGAGAGAGAGAGGAGGAAAGTGAGAGAAAGAGGAGGAGAGAGAGGAGGAGAGTGAGAGAGAGGAGGAGAGTGAGAAAGAGAGAGAGGAGAATGTGAGAAAGAGGAGAGAGAGGAGAGTGAAAGAGAAGAGGAGAGGAGAGTGAAAGAGAGGAGGAGAGAGAGAAGAGAGAGAGAGGAGGAGAGAGACAGGTGAGAGAGAGAGAGGAGGAAAGTGAGAGAGAGAGAGAGGAGGAGAGAGAAAGGAGGAGAGTGAGAGAGAGAGGAGGAGAGAGGAGGAGAGTGTGAGAGAGTGAAGAGTGAAAGAGAGGAGGAGAGTGAGAAAGAGGGAGAAGAGAGAGAGGAGAGAGTGAGAGAGAGGAGGAGAGTGTGAGAGAGAGGAGAGTGACAGAGAGAGGAGAGTGTGAGAGAGAGGAGGAGAGTGAGAGAGAGAAGAGGAAGAGAGTGAGAGAGAGGTGAGTGAGAGGGAGAGAGGAGGAGAGTAAGAGAGAGAGAGGGAGAGTGAGAGTCAGCGTACAGTTGTGGAAAAAGAAACAAAGAAGTGAAGGTAAGAAGGAAAGGCAAAAGAGAAAACTAGATGAGCACGTAGAAATATAAAACAAACAATATTTTGGCGATATGCCTTTAAAAGGGGAGAGAGAGAGAGAATGAACGACCGAACTTCATTTTCGAAAGGTGGAAAAGTAGATGCATACGCCTGTAACATTCTGTTCTTCAGAGAGAGAGAGAGAGAGAGAGAAAGAGAGAGAGAGAGAGAAGGAGAGAGAGAGCGAGAGAGAGAGAGAGATGAGACACATACATAGAAACAAGATACCTACTGACAGAAAGGACGAATGTAGCTCTGATTAATGAAAATCCCCCCAGATTGTGACAACATAACACTGTTATTTCAAACCAGACATTTCAAGAATACCACATATATTTCTCACACTTAGGACAACGGGACCATTCGTCGCAAAATCACGACGCGGCTTACACCAAACTTAGCACGTTAGTTTCTCCATTAATTTTCATTTTATATATATTATACTTTCCTCGTGTTCTCTGGTCTGCGATTTAAAAAAAAAAACTTTCCGCCTACCCTACCGTCTTGAAGTGGCGTGTTTTAAGAAGAAACGTCTCTGATAGTGGCGGGAAAAAAATTGCGAGGAGAAAAAAAAAATGAATAAGAAAACGAGAAACACAAGAGAATATCCTGGAATGTTTCTCTGCTCGTTAGAGACCATTAAGATGTCATTTGTTACGCGATATCTGGTTGTATACAGTGAAACAGCACACCGGCCTCGCAGTTATAGGTGGGAGGGTTGCCAACTTTGTAAGCAACTTTGTTTTCGAAAGAGCCGCCAATTCACGAAAATAAGCCGGTGTTAACAATTATTACTCAGAATTCACTGTATTTAATAATTTATAGCAATTTCCCCCTACTCCATCACAATTTCTCCTCATTCTAGTATCTCACAAATGAGGTTTAAAAATCCTTGAATGTAAAGAGAGGGAGAACTGCTTTCCGGCTTGCGTTGACAATACTGCTGGCCAAGCAAGACTTAGGGACCGGTGTAGTGAAGGAGATAGCGAGGCCGTTATTGAGACAGTCTGCGGAGAGCAGGCCATGAATAGATAAGAACAAGTCAAATTAACAGTCTCTCTGAATATTTTTTCCCTCCTCAAAAGGAATGAAGCAAGTGAAATATGTTTTATTGCGTTTCTGTTTATAACAGAAGGAGAGAGAGAGAGAGAGAGAAGGGGAGGGAAGGAGAATGGGGAGGGGAAAAGGGAGAGAGAGTGGAGGAGGGGAGAGGGAGAGAGAGTTGGGGCTAAGAGGGAGAGAGTGTGAGAAAGTGGGGAAGGGAGAGAGTGGGAGCGAAGGGTTGGAGAGAGAGAGAGAGAGAGAGAGAGTAGAGGAAGACGAAGAGAGCAAGTAAGAGATACAGTACAAAACTTCCGATTATCCCTTTTGACCAGGGTTTCTTTCGAGGCATGTCCCCTTGAGAGTACACGAAAAGAGGCGATGAGAGGAATATTGTAAGTCGGTGCAAAACTTTATCCACTTCCACTCCATCCATTCTATTGATATCCACTTCCACTCCATCCATTCTATTGATATCCACTTCCACTCCATCCATTCTATTGATATCCACTTCCACTCCATCCATTCTATTGATATCCACTTCCACTCCATCCATTCTATTGATAAGTCATTTTGTTTTCATCCACTGCCTCCCTTAAAGCAGGGAGGTCACCCTGGCTCCAGAGCCATGTATCCCCACTCACTGAGCCAGGGTAGGGGACTCGATCTCTGAATATTAACTTAGAAAAAAAAGTTGTTAATATCTATCTATCTATCTATCTGTCTATCTATCTATCTATCTATCTATCTATCTATCTATCTATCTATCTATCTATCTATCTATCTATCTATCTATCTATCTGTCTGTCTGTCTGTCTGTCTATCTATATCTATCTATCTATCTATCTATCTATCTATCTATCTATCTATCTATCTATCTATCTATCTATCTATCTGTCTGTCTGTCTGTCTATCTATCTATCTATCTATCTATCTATCTATCTGTCTATCTGTCTATCTGTCTATCTATCTATCTATCTATCTATCTATCTATCTGTCTATCTATCTATCTATCTATCTATCTATCTATCTATCTATCTGTCTGTCTGTCTGTCTGTCTGTCTATCTATCTATCTATCTATCTATCTATCTGTCTGTCTGTCTGTCTGTCTGTCTGTCTATCTATCTATCTATCTATCTATCTATCTATCTATCTATCTATCTGTCTGTCTGTCTATCTATCTATCTATCTATCTATCTATCTATCTATCTATCTGTCTGTCTGTCTGTCTGTCTATCTATCTATCTATCTATCTATCTATCTATCTATCTATCTATCTATCTATCTAGTGCCGTGCCGGTGAGCGTTGATGACAATTCTTCTACTCAGATTCTTGATATTTTCCATCAGCTCAGTTGGTGACTTTTCATTATGGCATAGATTTAGATTGCCCATGATTTTTTTCTCTTGGATTCCCCCTGCTTCTCTTCCCACCAATTTCACCGTTGTTATGACGTTTTCAAGCCCTCACCTTCTCATTGTATGTTCAATGAATGATGGCTGTCTTTGGCCTGAACAAGGTTAAGAACTGCTGCCCCAGATGTACCAAAAGATTTTGTTTAAACATCAATTTCTACACTTACTTTTTCATTGTCTGGCTTGCTGAGTCGTTAGGCGCTCGTTTTACTGATACAGTGGCACTGGGTTCAAGTCTCAACAATGGGGATTCTTTTCTAGTATCGCCAAGCCAAAAGGAACCCGTCCTCTAAAAAATGGGTACCAGAGAAATCTGGAAAGATAAACGAGGCCAGGCGTGATACTGACCGCATCACACTTTCATATGTCGAAGGACTTGGAAATACGGGCTAAACAACGTATCCCAAATATGCCTTAATGGCATGGAAACGGGGATTTTACATTTTCCTTTCAACGTTTCTTTTAACACGTTTGTTGGTCATTTAAACTGATGATTCTCTGTACTGGAGTGGGTCATCTCCCTTCTGGGGGACGATACCACAGAGCTCTATGAGTCAGCACTGTTTTATAACTGGTTTTCTTTCTCTCTTTTTTTTCCCCCTTTGTCTGTTCCTTTCAGGTCTTAGCCTGATTTCAAACGCTGCACGTGGTACAGACATGTTTATAGTCTCTTCCTCCACACACACAGGACTGACACTAGGCCTAGCAGTTTTGTTTTTTTTACGCGTTTTAAATTTAATTGTTTCGTGGCTCTGTCGTTTTTAACCACACCCCTCCCCCTCCCTCCACCAACACTGAGTGAAACTTTCTGATTTTATTCTTTGGAGTAGGCTTTTCAATGAAACGCTAGATGCTGTAAGATCTAGATGCTGTAAGATCTAGATGCTGTAAGATCTAGATGCTGTACGATCTAGATGCTGTAAGATCTAGATGCTGTAAGATCTAGATGCTGTAAGATCTAGATGCTGTACGATCTAGATGCTGTAAGATCTAGATGCTGTAAGATCTAGATGCTGTAAGATCTAGATGCTGTACGATCTAGATGCTGTAAGATCGAAACAGTTTTTGGGTATAAGTATGTAAGATTAAATATATACACACAAAAGTCACTGTAGCAAAATTTTGCTAAAAATTTGTTAAGACTTTTTTTAAAAAAAAGGTAGAAGCAGCTTTATTAATTAACTGATTATTATGCGGTAAACAGAAATGTATGGTTCAGTTCTACAAATATATATAAAGAAAGAGGAGTGTGAGGATCACATACAAAAATAACGCAACAGATAAAACATGAAAAATAGATGAAAAACTAAACAATTAGCTTTTTTAAAAAAATTGTATCATCTTCGAAAGAAAGATGAGAACAAAATGCTAGAAAAGCAGAGTGTTTAATTTTTCATCTGTTTTTCATGTTTTTATCCATATAGTATGTGTGTTGTTGTTGTTTTTTTTTAAAGGTGATTCTTGAGAAAACGGCTTTTGACGAAATATTGGGTCCTTGTATGTGCTTCATTTATATTTACTCATCTTACTTTCTGCCACTGTCGTTCTTGCCAATTCTCCTCATCTTTCTTTCTGTTTTTGTAAAACCGAACCTTACACCTGTTTCTACTTTTACCAGTTCATGATGGCAAATTCTTCTTCTGTTTCCATCTTACCAGAGGTTTATTTTATCTTTATTATGAGGTCACACAGTGTCATCTGATCGCGTGTTTGACTTTTATGTGAGACATATACATGTAAGCGTCAGGGATGCGAAAACTAGCCAACCTGAATGGAATTCGTGTCAGTGAGAATTTAAATTGCGCTCTGTGACAGCACCTACACCCAGGTGAGATATTAATTAACCAGGTGGGTATCAATTACTGACTAATTTTAAGTGCAATATTTCTGCTGCTCGGACTTTCATGAAAGCCGATATGGCGGCTGGTAGGGGAGGTTATACTATAGGGACAGCCGAGACGCAGCAAGATACGGTTGTAAATGATGTGTCGGAACTGGGAGGGGGTTATCGACCTTAGTTAAGCTTTCATAATTGGGGCAGCTTATCTTGGACTTTGCAGCGACTTCCACGTTATCTCCAGAGGTTTTCAAACTGTGCCATTTTGTGTTTCAGGGCTGGACACTGGACAGAGGTGCTCTGAAGTGAATTTGAGTGACTGATACTCTATTAAGTTTTCTTTGAAACTTTAAACTATTGACATTCTTTCCTCGTTTACACCATATCATAGGATCGATCGTGAATTCAGAGCAAAAAAGGAGCGATGGAATCTCAAATGCATAATCTAAGAATTTGTCTATCATTCAATCAAGTGCCGTACCTCCAGGCATTAGCGATCATAACTCTTCACAACTCTCTGTTTTGTGTTGCCTCTATGGGTTGTTCTGGTGTCCATTTTCCATGCCATCTTGCCAATCCATCCAGGATTTTTCTCTATTGGTCTACCTCGGCCTCTTTTTTTCCCCTCTAACTTTCCTGTTGTCATGAAGTGTTCTAGTTTGCCTTTTCTCATGACATGTCCTTTAAATTTAGGCTGTTCCCCCCCCCCCCCACCCGACTGTTGCAACTGCGTGGTTGTCTTCTCGAATCGGTCTCTCTCAAAATTCCTTTACTTGATTTTCTTTCCATTGTGTCCTTAACAAATCACATTTCTGTGGCCTCTAGAAGTCGCCGCTGTATCTCTTTAGTAACTGTCCAGGCTTCACATCTGTGGATCAGAACCAGATCCATGTACCACTGCAGCACCCGTTTCCTTACACTCACTAAGCATGGAGAAGAAGACCATACTGAGACAAACGGCTGTCCATGCAGCAAATCCCAGCTCCCTTCTTCCATGTTGTTAAAAAGTCTGAAAGAAAAGAAGTGTCATCAATGCAGTTCCTGGGAGTTGTATAACTGTTTTCTGTAGGAAAGAAGAGATTATCATGTGACGGCTGGGCCTTACATTGTATGCTAACAGTAGTACACACACAGTCGAGGGCAGGTTCTCGAGAGGGAGAGGGAGGGGGGGGGGGGACTACGACCGTGGCTTCCTGAATGGGATTGTCAGTTTTTCCTGGTGTTCGAAAAGGAACATAGTGTTCTGTCGCTGGAAATGTTTTGTTATGTAATGTTCCGTTGCTGATATTGCTTAGTTATTTAGTGTTCTTTTGTTGATAGTGTTTAGTTATTTAGTGTTCTCTTGTTGATATTGTTGAGTTATTTAGTGTTCTCTTGTTGATATTGTTGAGTTATTTAGTGTTCTTTTGTTGATTTTGTTGAGTTATTTAGTGTTCTCTTGTTGATATTGTTTAGTTATTTAGTGTTCTACTGTTGATATTGTTTAGTTATTTAGTGTTCTCTTGGTGATATTGTTTAGTTATTTAGCGTTCTCTTGTTGATATTGTTTAGTTATTTAGTGTTATCCTGTTGGTATTGTTTAGTTATTTAGTGTTATCTTGTTGGTATTGTTGAGTAAGTTAGTGTTTTCTTGTTGATATTGTTTAGTTATTTAGCGTTCTCTTGTTGATATTGTTTAGTTATTTAGTGTTATCCTGTTGGTATTGTTTAGTTATTTAGTGTTATCTTGTTGGTATTGTTGAGTAAGTTAGTGTTTTCTTGTTGATATTGTTTAGTTATTTATCGTTCTCTTGTTGATATTGTTTAGTTATTTAGTGTTATCTTGTTGGTATTGTTTAGTTACGTAGTGTTCTGTTTAAAGTAGTATGAACAGTGGCCTGACTCGGCACGAAGTGAAATAGCGTCTATCTAAGCCCTGTGCAGTGAAGGCACACACTAGCTAACTGTAGGTGATACAACAACACAAGTAATAAATACCCGACAGCAAAACGTTACTTTGTTAAGCACTTAGTAGCAGCGTTCAGCGCAGGTAAGGAAAACTCCACAGTTCACGTAACAGCAAAATGGAGGTAACTGTCATAGGGATTCAGCAGTACAAGCAACCAGCCAACATCACTACAGGAAAAAAATAAAGCTTCAAAGTCAGCAGTTACCAAAACTTTCAACACATTTTAATATGAGAAAACAATGAGGACGGAATCCTGATGAAGATGAAGCAATGCACCAATTGAGAAATCAATAATGCACTAATACAAAAAGCATTCCGACGAATTTGACTTCGCCACAGGAATGTACATGTACCCAAGGAAAAAAAATGACATACTAGCCTCACATCGGGAATTCATACAAACCGAAAAACTCTACACACAACACGACTAACAATCTCTCATCTGTGTCCTAAATAGGACAAGCAGACATCTATTCCTGCATTCTAACTAAACTTCACAAACCTACAATTGTGCCCTAAAAAAGGACAAGCAGACAGCAGTTCTTACATTCTAAGAACGCCACAAATCAAAACACCCTAAGCTGGCACAAAACCTAGACGACAGACTAACACATCTGTTCTCTCTCTCTCTCTCACGGCCCCCAAACTTTTGTCTTTCAAATCCTAAAATTCTAGCGAAACACACACTGTGCCCCAGCAGACGAACATCCATTCATAACACGGAATTTTTTCTGTAAGTCCGAGCCTACATGAACAAGGACATTCACTCTGTCATAAAGACCTTTTTATGTCCCCTATACTGTTACACTTTCTGTAAGCCCGAGCCTACACGAACAAGGACATTCACTCTGTCATAAAGACCTTTTTATGTCCCCTATACTGTTACACTTTCTGTAAGCCCGAGCCTACACGAACAAGGACATTCACTCTGTCATAAAGACCTTTTTACCTCCCCTATACTATTACACGGTGGTACTGTTTAGTTATGTAGTGTAATATGTTCCAAAATAAGATGAATCTTTGCTAGCTAATTAGAACTCAGAAGTTTCTACTAACCCTACAACTGGAACTTGCTGTCTTGATGAGAGTGATTGAATGAGGAGTGACAGATGTGTTAGGAGGAAAGCTGGATCTATCTCACTGGGAGTGAACCATGGGCGCGTGAAAGGGTAACACGATCCAGTTTGAAAATGGAAAAGACGAGGCACCCATGTGTGACTAATATCGTGGCCAAGGAAGTTATGAGAACAAAGAACCAACAATTAGCCCCTTATACAAGGTCCGACAATTAAGTAATGAGACTAACTCCGTTAAAAAAATAAAATAGACAACAGTTGAAGATATAACCTGTATTTTATTCAAAGTAAGTCCCTTGTGCATTGATGCAGCGAGTGGCACGATCTAACAAACACTAGAACGACCTCTGCAGTTCTTCTGTTGGTATGGCCCTTAAATTCGATGCCCTTTGGATGTCATCAGTATTGTCAGAGAAGCGTCCTTTCAATGGTAACTTTAATTTTGGGAATAGAAAATAATCGCAGGGAAACAAATCTGGGGAATAGGGTGGATGGTTGAGAACACACACTCGTGTTTGGGCCAAAAATTCCTGTACAACTACCGCCCGGTGAGCCGGTGCGTTATCACGAAGAAGGAAATAACTGCCAGGTGTTGAATACTCGGGTCGGACTCGGAGAATCCTTTTCAATAGGCATTTCAAAATACTTAAATAAACTTTGGCAGTGACAATCTGTCTCTCTGGAATAGATTCTTTGTGAATAACTCCTTAGCTATCGTAGAAGCACACCAACATTGTCTTCACTTTCGACTTTTGAAGACGAATTTTTTGCCTTTTGGTGATGATGATGACTTCCACTGAGCACTTTGGCATTTGTTGTGGGATCATAGCGGAAAATCCATGTTTCATCCTCTGCAACAATCATATTTAAGAAATGTTTATTTCTACGACACGTTTTGATGATGTCTTTTGCGTACTCAACACGCTGATGATTGTGGTCATCAGACAACGCATGTGGTAGAAACCGGAAGGAACTTTTTTCTTGCCATAATCTTAACCTAAAATTTTACGAATGGTCTCTTGGTTAACACCAAATTCATCTGCCATCATCCTCACAGTCAAACAAAGAGCTTCTTGTAACCGTTCTCTGACCTTCGCAATGAGTTCCTCATTAAGAACAGAAATTGGGCGTCAGTGTCTAGTTGCATTTGTAATCTTTTCCACACCGCTTTTGAATTGTGATTGCCGCCTGAATATCTGTGCACGAGATAAACAATTATCCCCATAAACTTGCCGCATCAATTCAACTGTGTCAATAGCACTTTTTCCGAGTTTTAAGCAGAATTTAATGTTAGCTTTTTGCTCCATGCTGATTATGTGATAATGCACCTCTGACTAGGTCAACAAAATGGCGGTTTGTTTGTCGTCTGCTTATCGAGCGGCTATGAAAAGTTGCCATAGATGGAAGTTGCCTCTTTGGATTCCATGTTTTGCTTCATAGATGGCATTTTTGTCTTGGCCATAATAAAATAAGTCTCATTACTTAATTGTCAGACCTTGTATATATATATATATATATATATATATATATATAATATATATATATATATATATACACAACACAGTTTCTTGCATATTCACAGTTTCTTTCATATTCACAGTTTCTTGGACATTCAAAGTTTATACAATATTCATATCTTTATTTCCTGAGATAGCATTTCGTTTTGATGTTAGTTTTTACTTTTCCTGCGTCTCACCTGAGATGTAACAGCAGCCCACTTGTTGAAAATGGGTGCCGGACTCTTGTAAAAGGAGTGGAGGGAAGAAAGGCGACATCACTTTCACTGTGTGTGCCATCAGGTCAGGGGATTATGATCACTAACACATATTCCCAAAGAGCCTATATGGCAGGATGTTGTTTTCGTTATTGCCAGCCTTTTTTATATTAATTTTTTTATATGCGAAATTTGAGAAGGATAATTTAAAACGTAAGTTGATATCTAATGTTCAGGCACTGTTTTTTTTTATCTACAATTATCAAAAAACTTTGCCTTTAGACGTTTAAAAAACAAGTCTGAAACTCAAAAAAAAAACAAAAAAAACTGGTATTTGTAAGAAATCTTTAATGCAGAATAAAATGTAGTTAATGACTTTTATCTTTCAGCAGAATCTGGAGTTAAAGATAGGCAGAGGTGTGTGGCCTATTTCTAAAAAAAAAGATAAAAAGAGCGAGGGAAGTTGGCAGCAACAAGGATGGCGGAAAGTAAGATGGCGAAGTGCTGTATATCTGAATTTAGACAACAGTTTTTGGTTGTTTTTTTTTTTTGTGTGCTATGTCATCGTCAAGCGAACTCATCTACATTAAAATGAGCGTGACACACACAGTCACAAAAATAAAGACCCAGCCGCCAGTCTTCACTTCAGCTGGACTGTTTCAGTTGCTTGAGAATATGAAGGACATACACAAGTATATGTATTCTAGGAGGTTTGAACCTGCTCTTTGCAAATGCGGGAGAATAGTGTTTTCGACCATTTCAACTCAAGGTAAAAAAATAAAACAATAATAATAATAATAATACAAAAATGTTTGTAGAGACATACATTTTGCTTGTGTTCTGCAGAGCAAACTTCATGTGAGACTCTGTGATTGCCTCATAACACAAGTGTACATTCTTGTTCGTTCCACACACACACACACACACATATATATATATATATATATATACATACATATATCCTTGCTTTAGGTCGCACCTTTCTTATAAAACGGTTCGCCTTTTTTACCTTACGATATTACTGATATCTTTTCAAACATCTAATAACACAAATCTTCGGCCGATTCTCTATATATTGCTATCATGGTATATTGTTGGCAGGCACGCAAAGCTCACCGGTGTACGAGGATGGGCCGAGCGTCATTGCCCACGTGATCCGAACGTATGAAGACTTATAAATTGTCGAGGAATGCGTGACGGAGAGAAGTGAGAACTGAGACATGGCGAGCTGAGTTCGTTTCGTCTGTGCTTATATTTAGCCCCAGCCGACCTGTACTGTTTGAGAAATGTATTGTGGAAATCATTACGTGCTGTGGATTATGTAATTCTCGTCTTATGTGGAGATTCTCTGATTCCTGATGATATTCATTATATATCTGGATGGGCACACATCAAGTTCCATCATGTTTTATTTGCATGGATAATACTATGCCACAGGTATCAGGAAATACTTAACCCGCCAGCAGGCAGCTGCACAATCAATGATGTGCATAACACATGGTAATTCATGGAGAGGGGAGGAGGCATCGTAGCGGCAGATATGTGTGATAATTCAGTGCGTTAGCACAAGGAGGAGATATGTTATGATATTCAGTGTATTAGCACAATGCATATTATATATAGTTTGAAGAAGGGGGTCTTGGCAGCAGATGTTGCAAGTGCAGAAGTGCAGAGGCACCTGGTGATACGGGGAGATGCAAGTTTCATAAAAGCAAGAGTAGCTGCAATGTTAATAAGTGCACTGGCACAATTTATATGCATGTATTTATATGCATATGAGGGCCAGGAGAGCCCAGGCTAATTGCGCCCATATGATTTCAATTGATACGTAGATAGCTATACATTATGTTGATGTCATGGTTATTACACTCATGATGATACATGTTGATGTTCTGTGTGTGCAATATCTGTTGTGACGTTAATATGGTATATGTAGTGTGTATAAATAAATATTGTTTGATTTAATTGCTTGACTTGGTAAAGTACATTGCTTGTCGTTTATTTAGTATGAATGTATGTAATATGCTTCGTAACTGGCATACAGTATCCTTGGAGGGGAAATCTTGGGTTGTCAGTTAGATGGGGTTTGAGCCTGGCCATCTAGTACGGTAGTACATAGACCATGGATTTGTGGATTGTAGCTGGGTTTTGGTCCTGTCCCTTCCTTAAATTGTCCCCAGTTGTAGATCTTGTACCCACTAAGTCTACATCATCATCATCATCATCATCATCATCATCATCATCATCATCATCATCATCATCATCATCATCATCATTCAGCTTTCCGAACCATTGCGGCTCATTGCTGCAGACAAGACTTCTCTCCATTCCTCTCTGTTCTTAGTCTTCTCCAGCCAGTTGTCCACTCAGAAGGCTCGTGAGTTTTCTCCCAGTTTGTCCCGCCATCGCTGTCTTAGTCTGCCTCTTAGTCTGCCTCTTAGTCTGCCTCTTAGTCTGCCTCTTAGTCTGCCTCTTAGTCTGTCTCTTAGTCTGTCTCTTGGTCTGCCTCTTAGTCTGCCTCTTAGTCTGCCTCTTAGTCTGCCTCTTAGTCTGCCTCTTAGTCTGTCTCTTAGTCTGTCTCTTGGTCTGCCTCTTAGTCTGCCTCTTAGTCTGTCTCTTAGTCTGTCTCTTAGTCTGCCTCTTAGTCTGCCTCTTAGTCTGCCTCTTAGTTTGCCTCTTAGTCTGCCTCTTAGTCTGTCTCTTGGTCTGCCTCTTAGTCTGCCTCTTAGTCTGCCTCTTAGTCTGCCTCTTAGTCTGCCTCTTAGTCTGTCTCTTAGTCTGCCTCTTAGTCTGCCTCTTAGTCTGCCTCTTAGTCTGCCACTTAGTCTGCCTCTTAGTCTGCCACTTAGTCTGCCTCTTAGTCTGCCTCTTAGTCTGCCTCTTAGTCTGTCTCTTGGTCTGCCTCTTAGTCTGCCTCTTAGTCTGTCTCTTAGTCTGTCTCTTAGTCTGTCTCTTAGTCTGCCTCTTAGTCTGTCTCTTAGTCTGTCTCTTAGTCTGTCTCTTAGTCTGCCTCTTAGTCTGTCTCTTAGTCTGCCTCTTAGTCTGCCTCTTAGTCTGCCTCTTAGTCTGTCTCTTAGTCTGCCTCTTAGTCTGCCTCTTAGTCTGCCTCTTAGTCTGCCTCTTAGTCTGCCTCTTAGTCTGTCTCCGTTAATCACTTCTAAGCCTTTTTTGTCTGTCTGTTCTCTTCCATCCTGTCTAAGTGTCCTAGCCATCTCAGTCTCTTGTTGTTCATAATGATAGTTATAAGTGGAGACTGGAACAGCATGTGTATTTCTTTGTTATGTCTATTTTCTCCCATTCTTGTGACGATCTCTAATTGATCAGAATATTCTTCTCAACATTTCTGTTTTCGAAGATCTGTAATTGTACTTCATATTGTTTTTAGTGCTCCATGTTTGTAATCCATGCAGGACAACTGGTCTAATCCGTGTCTTGTATATATTTAGTTTGATGTTGAGGGTCAGGTTATGTGACTGCAACAAGTATCAAAGGGAAAAATAAGTGTTGTTTCTTGCATGTATCTCTTACAATGTTGAAATTATTGAATAATATTCACATATATTTATATGAATCAGTTCTTTTAATCCTTATACTTTCTTGTTTGTCACCTTTTGGCCTTGATAATCTCATGTATTCAGGTTTCTCATAAATTTATCTTTAGCCCCAATTTTTTCTGCTCGTTCTTGCAGATGTTTGAAGAGTTCTGTGGTCTCTGACACAGTTGCTCATACAAAATATATATCATCTTCATATCCTAATATTCTCCTTCTGTCATTGATGAGTTGTTCTTTATCTATTGCTCTTGTACTTTTTTTTTTCTAGGACCAGAGTGAACAGCACTAGGGACAGGGTATCACCTTGCTTCAGGTCTGTTCTTATTTGGAATGGTTTTGATTTCTTTATATAACACCACGTTTTCTGTCCCGCCGCCATGTATAGTTTACTTATGTTAATGTATATCTTAGGTATCCCAAACCATATCATGGTATATGCACTAACAGTACAAGCCGATTACCAATTTTCCGGATTACCGATTGTCCAACATTTCACTTATTTCGGACAAAACCGTGAAAATGAGCTTACTGCCGACCAGTAGGTAGTGTAACGTGTAGCGCACGAAGTCAAGGCTACATTCTATAGAAATATGCAGTTTTGTTTGCACACATTGACGCTGTTGCCGACTGTGTCAGTTGTTTGTACTTGTTTTTGTTAATTCTACGTGAATTTACATTTTTTTGTTTTGTTTTTAATTTCATATATCCTTTTCATGGTTTTATGACCATTCTTGCCAGTTACGAGTGTGTAATTTTTTTCGGTCTAGCAGATAGTTAACCCTTTCACCGCTACCAAGCAGAAATTCAGTTAAAATAGTCATAGCCGCTATGTTTCTGACGGGGAGTTACTGGAAGTTTATATTTAGCTTACATAAATTTAAAATTTGAAGCTGTTATGAAATGCAGAACAGAAATTAGGAACAGAATAGGTCAAGCAAAGACTGCATTTCAGAGAATGAGAAACATATTAGCTAACACATCTTTATCAATGAATGTTAGAAAACGAGTCCTAAAATGCTATATTGAACCTATCTTGTTGTATGGAAGTGAATCATGGACAATAGGCAAGTCTGCACAAAAATCATTGGAAGCAGCAGAAATGTGGTTTATTAGAAGAATGTTGCGAATCCCCTGGACAGCAAAAATAACTAATGAAGAATGTATGAGAAGAGCTGGAGAGACAAAAAACCTTGTCAGAAAGATAAGAGAGAGACAATGTACTTTCATAGGACATGCAATGAGAAGAGGGGGATTGAAAATATTATAACAACAGGAAAAATAGAAGGAAGAAGATCAATAGGAAGACCAAGATAAATGATACTGGACAGTCTGACGGGATGGTGTGAGAGGAGATCACCAACTGAACTGATGGCCTGCATGAAGGATCGGGTACTCTGGAGAAGCATAATAGCCAACGCCAGTCGGCACTGCACCTGATGATGATGACATAAAGCAGAGAACATAACCAGTTTGATGCACTTAACTTTTTTTCTCTGTAATTTTTTTCTTTAAAAAAAAGCCATTTAGATGGCTGATGGTAGGTACAGATCTGGTCCAGCAAGGCCAGGAACAAAGGGTGCGTAAAAATTAATGTCTAACATGTACATCTAATTTGTGCTATGCTCCGCCTTACTTGTGGTCACTGTTTACGTATAACACTAAACATAGCCAGCGTTTAAAAAACTGTCTTCTTCCTAAACCCAGGATTGATCTGTACAAGAAAAGCCTTGCATACTCTGCAGTACAGCTCTGGAACACCCTCCCCTACAATTTAAAATCCATTGGTAATACTTCATCCTTTAACTCAAACCTGTTTCATTATTTACTTGCTTGTAATTATATGCCTCCATAAAATAGCCAGTACTCTCTCAACACATGGCTCGTAAACCATCAAGTACTTTAATGACATAGTTAGAAAAGCAACTTGTTAGATATTGTTAGAAATTATTTTAATGTTTGTTAAAAAAAAACATATGTTAGAAGATGATTTACAATGTATTTTATTTATGTATATGTCTGCGTGTGTATGTGTGCGTGAGTGCTATTTTATTAGGTTAATGACTTCTTCTCTTTTACCTTGAATGTAATAGTTAAATCTTACACTCTTTTGATATGTTTTTCCTAATTTAATTTGTATTTTTTACTAAATCAAGTGTATGGGAAGAATGAAAGATGGAGTGATGAAGGGCAGAATGTAAGACGGGCCTGCGTGCCCAATTCTTTACCCTTGAAAATAAAGATTATTCATTCATTCATTCATTCATTCCCTTGGATAAAAGTACGTACATTCCTTTCCACTAACGCCAACAGAAAATAATCCTTCCATTTCGCAAACACTCAGAAAATAACTCTTTCATTTCTGTGACACTCACAAAAGATATTCCTTCCATTTCGCTAAAACTCACAGAAAATAACCCTTTTATTTTGCTAACACTAATAGAAAAAAACTCTGCCATTTCGCTAAAACTCACAGAAAATAACCCTCTTATTTAGCTAACACTCACAGAAAATAACCCTCTTATTTCGCTAAAACTCACAGAAAATAACCCTCTTATTTCGCTAACACTCACAGAAAATAACCCTCTTATTTCGCTAAAACTCACAGAAAATAACCCTCTTATTTCGCTAACACTCACAGAAAATAACCCTCTTATTTCGCTAACACTCGCGGAGAATGCATGATATAACCCTACTGCATTTGAAGTAGGTTTTCAGCGTTAATGAAACCTTGCGATCGTAACTCACCCAGCACCGACTCTGTGATCTATGAGCTCTGAGTGTTTCTTTACCTCATCTGACGTTCAGGGAAACACAAATGATTTGTATTTAAAATAAAAACACGAATATCCCGTACAGTAAAATGTATTTAAAGTGCTAAAAGAGTGCCACTGTGGCGATGGAGGCTTTATTAGTCTAGGTTTCTGAGAAGTGTACTCAGCATGCACTTAGTATGCGAAACAGCTAGAGGCAGCAGATTTATGTTAGTATGCGAAACAGCTAGAGGCAGCAGAGTTATGTTAGTATGCGAAACAGCTAGAGGCAGCAGAGTTATGTTAGTATGCGAAACAGCTAGAGGCAGCAGAGTTATGTTAGTATGCGAAACAGCTAGAGGCAGCAGAGTTATGTTAGTATGCGAAAGAGCTGGAGGCAACAGAGTTATGTTAGTATGCGAAACAGCTAGAGGCAACAGAGTTATGACTCCAAGGAAGACTGAAACAAACAAAAAAAAAAAAAGAGTTGAAATATAAGATTATTATCGCTGTACACTGGACAAGTCCATAAGCTCTCCAGTTTCATCCTGCGAAAGTGGATATCCGGCATGGTATAAGCACTCTATAGCACCAACGAAAACCCTAACGAACAGGAGCTGACAGGCGGGATTCGATCCTACACAGTCCGAGACTGACGGAGAGACCACGTACCTATCGACTCAGCCAGTACGATGGGGGAAGGTATAAAGGGTAATGGACAAGATCTAGAGAATTTGCAGAAGGACCATAGATACTGGCAAAAAGGAAGATGTGGCCCAAGACATCAAGGAAAGTACCAAAATGAAAATGCACGATCACTGACATACTCGATATTTTAAAATGACGATCACGGCATCAATTTTTTCACTTAAATGAACACATTATTTCTACATGTAATCGACACAAAGTTATTTCCCTATAATGGACATTAATTTACTCAGTTAAACAATTACTTTTCCATATATATTAAGAAAGTATTTGCCATACTGAACATGGCTTTATAAACGCATTCATACTTGCATGTAAATACGGGCGAGTTTTGCGTAAAGTGAATATTTCATGTGCATACACGTGTTCATTTCGATAACCACAAATGTTAATCTTGTACCTTAGTGGGAACCCAGTTAAATCCATAAGAAAGCGACAGTTATTACACATTCTCCTATAATGAGAAGGGATGGGCTTGATAAAATCGTAACAACAGGAAAGACACACGGCAAGGGAAGGCCGAGGAAAAAAATCATGAACAGTTTAAAGCAGTGTTTCTCAAACTTTTGTTTCTATTTCTCTCTCTCTCTCTCTGTCTCTGTCTCTCTCTCTCTGTCTCTGTCTCTCTCTCTCCGCAGCATAAGTCAACCATTTCCTGAAATAATATAATGTATTCTAATCGCCCCTACTTCCCACACCCAGTATATTCAAACTGACCCCCCCGTGGGGCGTACACCTTGCGTTGAGAAACACTGGTCTAAAGCAATGGCACAGTAAAAAGACGCCAACTGAGCTGACGGACAATATCAAGGATAGAGATATGTGGAGAAGCATATATATAGTGTTTGGAGGGCCAAATTTATCTTAATAATAAATCAAATATTCATAGAACAGAGAAGCTGGTTGCCACGTTATTTTAAAATGTAAAAAAGGCTATATCTAATGGCGGATTAACCACCACTAGGCTATTCTTAATAAGGATTCCCCTCCTCCCCCTTTCAATTCTTGATATAAAATTCACAGAACAATCATCTGCATGTGTAGAATCCCCCAACCCCCCAACACTAGGCCCCTAGGCTTAAGCTGTTTAGCCTAATGGATAATCAGCCGCTGGTAATATCCATACCCAAGGAAGCGAAGACTCGAGTAAACTCGCAAGAGGGAAAGCTACCCCACAGACATACGGTGAAAGTATTGGTGCTGGGATATAAAATTAATTGTTGAGGGGGGAGGGAGGAGATAAGCATGGGGGTTGATCTTTCCTAATGTCACAAACACAATCGTGTGACAACCACGGCTGGCGTACGTACACTGCAGTACCAACAAACCTCCAACCAAAAGTTTTCGCCCTCGACGGGCAAGTTCGGTGAACAATATCCCAGAGGCAGCCTATCTCGGTTGCGCTTCGTGTGCTAATATTCGCTGGAATATGGCCGACGATTGCCGGTAGGTAAGTGCTTTCCCTGCCGATAGAAATGTCTAGTTCATTTTCACTTTTTTTTCCTGCCTAGCTTCTGCTGTAGTGGAGCCGCGACATTGCTTTAGTTCGAGTTCAATAAATTCACATTCGAATAGATCTTTCTGGTGAAGACAGTGTCGTTGATGTGAAAGATGTGGTCTGTAATTATGTGCTTTATAAAATTACACGGACTCTTTTAACCTTTTGTGTTTATACATTTTGA
>CM019713.1:12163273-12198273 GCA_009760885.1 Achatina immaculata
ATGTCCTACAAATCTCTTTTGTCTATCTCTTATCTTTGCTGCAATTTGCCTTTTAACTCCAGCCTCTCTTAAGACTTCGTTGGTTTTGTTTAAAAAAAGTATTTAATGATACTTACATCATCATCATCATCATCATCATTATCATCATCATCGATAACAGCAGCACCATCATCAAAATCACAGTCACCACCGTCGTCATTATTATCATCTTTATGGTACATGTCGCAGTTATGAGATACTTATTTGTTAGAAGCGGGCACAACGATTTTATTATCATCACTTTTATCTAACAATTTTATCTTTTGACGATTAATTTCAGAATGTTTCTTTCTTTTCTTTTTTTGTTTCACATTCCTTGGCCTGATCTGTAAAGTAATTTGTTTCACAATCTTTCCTTTCAAAATTAATGATGTCAGAATTCTGATATTTATTTCTTCCTCCAACATTCGTTCTGCCAACTCTTCAGTTCTCAACTGGGAAATAAAATTATTGGAAAACCCTAGAGACGAAATTCCCATATTTCCAGTGGCCGGAGATGTCTTCTCTTTGGTATCTATGGCATGCTTCCAGAACTGGATGAAGTGTAAATCTGTAAGTCTGGGGGGAAAATCTTATCAAGTGCCATATTAAAACCCGGCACAGATGTGATACACTGGTCGAGTGTCGTCCCAGAGTTTGGTAACTCCAGGATGATAGGAGGGGAGGTGGCGTCAGATCTATCTTTACGATGCTTCACAGATGGACGTTGTCCTGAAGCGCTAGTGGTGCGAACCCTGTCAGAGTAATGAATTTACTCATCTTGACTTTAATTCAGTCAGAAATTATCAACAGGGCAGAAGTTTGTGGGGCAGTGCCACGTTTACGCCCAGGGCAATGACTGTCGTGGTTAGGGTGGCATAATTTTCATGCGGGTACACAGAAACGTGCCAATTTGGGGGAAGTTAATTAAAATATTTACCTAACAGGAACGGCTTATTTCATAGACTAGTTGCTGTTCCGTAGGTACAAGAAAGGCCTTCCCTAGCATATTTGATGTATAATACAAAAATTATTGCTAGAATAGAAAAAAATGTTTGGCCAGGTTGTAGCAGTTTGAGCTCTAGTGGAGATACAATGAGGGAAATTAAAAGGAGGACATCTATCGCTCTTCAGAAAGTAAAACAAATAAAGAATCTGTGGAGAGGAGCAGACAGAACTACAAGAATAAGATTTTTAAGGCCATGCATCTTTCCCATCGCAACATATGCCTATGAGACCTGGACACTTAACAAAACAGATGAGAAACACATAAATGCCTTTGAATGTAAATGCTACAGAATAGTTCTCCAAATATCGTGGACACAAAAAAGAACAAATATATCTATACTACAAGAGCTTAATATTGAAGAAGGCTGGCTAGTAAAGAGGATTAAAAAGAGAAAACTTAAATATTTTGGACACATTAAACGTAATGATATTTAGAGAAGACGTATTGGAAGGATACATAATGAGAAAAAGAAAGAGAGGAAGACCAAAACGAAGATGTCTGCAAGACATCCTTGACGATTTGCAAATGGATGCAGCAGCGGCAGGCCATCTTGCTCACAACCGAGAGGCCTACAGGAGTGCTGTTTGGGAGGCAAAGTTCCGCAAGGGACATGCAAATGAATGAATGAATGAGCCATGAGTTTCAAAATTAATTTTTTTATTCCCCCCCCCCCATTAAAAAAAACTTGTATAAATATCGGCCATAAAGTCGGTGGAAGAAGAATTAAACATTGTTTGCAAAGAATGTTTGAAAGACACAATCATTATGACAAAAATGGGGAGGGAATAATGCTGTTTGTTAAGAAATTTAATGAAGTGGCAAGTTGCTTATTACGAACAGCTGCAGAACGCGGTTTCTCTTCCGAAGTTTTACAGAAGCCTAAGGTTTCCCTCCAAGGTTTTCCAGGGTTTCCACAAGAAATTGTTTTCTGAGTTAAAAAAAAATTCATACGACATTAACAAATACGCAATCTTGCTAGAGAAGAATCTGTCTCGACCAGATCTTTACTCTAAGAATAATACTTGAAGAACATATTGAAAAGCAGAAACTATTAATCTTGAACTTTATAGACTTTAAAAAGCTATTTGATGGCATACACATATTCATTCTGGAGAATTTTAAGACTATATGGAATACCATCTAAAAGTGTGAACATCATTAGAGATCTCTACAACGGATATGTTTTGCAGTCAAGACAGAAGAAGGAATGAGCGAATGGTTCCAGATTGAAACAGGCGTGAAACAAGGATGTATATTATCTCCATTGCTTTTTGGAATTGCCATAGATTTTATAATGAAAAAATGTTGCAAAGGTAAAACGAGCATTGATTGAGTACATGAGACCCAAATAGAAGATCTTGATTTTGTAGATGACATAACTCTTATCAGTGACAATGTGAAATCGATGCAGGAAAGAACAGATTCCCTGTTTTCCTTGACTAGCAAAATAAGTCTTGAAATTAACAAAGACAAAACAAAAACAATGAAACTTCTCAAGAAGGAAAAATATATGTAGAAGGAACAGCTGTAAACCTGTTTGCATACTTTGGCAGCTACATAGACCAGAATGGTGACATCAGGAAGGAAGTTAGAATTAGAAGTGAAAAAGCAGCATCGTCCTTTAAAAATCTTGAGAACATATGGAATTCAAAAGTTATAAGCACAAAAACCAAGTTAAGATTATTCAATTCAAATGTGATATCCACCCTTATTTATGCATGCGAAAGCTGGAAATCAACTAAAGAAATACACAAGAAATTAGACTCTTTTGAAAACAAATGCCTCAGGAAAATACTCGGTATAAAGTGGAATGAATTCAAGAACAACACAGAAATAAGATAGATGAGCAAACAACAATCTGTCTCATGGGTGATCAGAAAAAGAAGATGGACATGTGTTTGTCATGTGATGAGAAGAAACAATCAGAGAATATCAAAACAAGCTATCAAGTGGAGCACAACAGGCCGAAGAAAAAGAGGTCGACCACGTGTAACTCTAAGGGGGGACATTGTTAAGAGAAGCAGTTTAGTGGACATAACATCCCTGGATGAGGTCGAAAAACTCGCCGAAAACGGGAAATCTTGGCAAACAACTGCGAGACCTATGTAACTTTTAACGGCACGGGAAGGATGTAAGATGTAAGAATCTTATTAGAGCATTGACAAGTATTTGATTATAATAAATACACATGTTACTGACCACGCTAAGTGCGTTACTGGTAGCTATAGATACGTTTCTGTACATGGATCCCATGAGACATTGAAAAAAGTTATTTGAAGAATTCCCCCCCCCCCCCCCCCCCCCCGTTCCCCTTACTGTGCTAAACAAAAAACGTGAAGGGTAACACTAAACTGGAAAAAATTGCATGTTTCCGAAGTAAATTTAATACTCAGGGAATAGATTATCCTCAGTTAAAGTAAATTATAGCTGCCTTCAACTTAGCATGAAGACGACTGTTATTGCACGTGGAATCAAAATTGAACAACAACAAAATGAGTGATTTAAACTAATCCTCTTTTGCATGTCAGTCAGTCTTATGCATGTCCCTTGTGGAACTTTGCCTGTTTGAGAAATGTTTGAGAAAGCTAATGAAAAACGTACTATAATAACAAAGTTAAGAAAAAAAAAGGCAATTGTCACTCTTGGGGTATGTGATGAGAAGAGAGAAACTGGAGAACATCATAACAATGGGCAAAACTGAAGGCAAGAGAGACAGAGGACGACAGAGGGAACATACGTTGGAAGGTCTGATACTGCGAGATGGAAAGAAATAAGCAACAGTTACTCAGAAAATATCGAACAAGGACCGAGATTTGTGGAGAGGTATGACCGCCCAGGCCGTCACGCGTGGCATGTGATGATGATGACGATGATTCGATACCCATCATTATTATGCACAAATCACACATGAGCACTTTTTATGTATAAATCTAATATTCCAAGGTTAGATAACTCTTATTCATCATCATCATTTCGTACCGTCCCCCCCCCCCCCAGGAATGCCGTCTGCAGTGAATGTTCACTCTGCTCTGTTTCTTGTCTTCTTAGAACACTCGACCAATCTGGTCCCTGTCCATCTCTGATATTGTCCACCATATATATCGCTGTCGTTCCCCCCCCCCCCCCCCCATTACTTATTTTCAAAATCTAGTGCCATTAATAATTTATAAATCTATTGTTCAGCTATTTGATAACTCGTATCATATCTAATATATCTTTGAATTAAGTCCAGATTCTCAGCCTTTTCCTTTCCGTACAGAAAGCCAGTGGAACGCAGTAATGCAGTATTTTAATTCCAAGCCGGATGCTTCCATATACGTCGTTCCGATACACTTCTCTTCGTTACGCGTTTTTTTTTAAAAACATAACTGCGCCCCGGAAAGAGGACCCCTGGAGTCCCCCAACACTTATCTAAAAGGACGCATTTGTTCTATTCCTTCCGTAGAGAGATATTTCGCACCATTATTTCTCTGTGGAGGCATTTGGTCTGTTATTTTCTCCAAGGGAAGTAATTCAGAGCTCTTAGAACACGTAGCTGGAGAGTTTATGATGGAGATACGGTTGACAAATGATGGCTGGACTGACATAATTGGTTTGTCCATTCCTTTTGGTGTTGTGGACAGTAATACTGTGTCGTCAGCATATCTAATCTCTGGTATTTCATAACCAGGATTGTGACACTAGAAAGGAAGTTAGAATCAGAATTGCAAAACCAGCATCGATCTTCAAGAACTTTGAGAACACGTGGAATTCAAAAGTTATAAGCACAAAAATCAAGTTAAGACTATTCAATTCAAATGTAATATCCACCCTCATTTATGCATGTGAAAGCTGGAAAACAAAGAAATAGAAAAGAAATTAGACTCTTTTGAGAACAAATGCCTCAGGAAAATACTCGGCATTAAGTGGAACGAATTTAAGAATAATGCAGAGATAAGACAGATGACTGAACAACAACCAGTCTCATGGGTGATCAGGAAAAAGGAGATGGACATATGCTGGTCACTTGATGAGAAGAAATGATCAGAGAATCCCAAAACAAGCTATCAGGTGAAACACAACAGGCCAAAGAAAAAGAGACAGACTGCATGAAACTCTAGAGAGGTTATTGTTAAAAGAGGCCAAATTAACAGACATAAAATCCTTTGATGAGGTTGAAAGACTCGCCGAAGACAGGAAAAATTGTCGAACTACTTTGCGAGCCCTATGTCACGTTTAACGGCACGGGAAGGATATAAGATATAAGATATAAGATTTCATAACCTCCAATTGTTATGGCATAGTAATATTCTTTGTCTACATCTTCTATAACATTCCTCATTATATTTTCTGTATACAAGTTAAATAAATAAGGCGACAATATGCACCCCTGACGGACCCCTTATTTTATGTCAAACCAAGTTGTTGTTTCACCATTTATTCTTACTGCTGCCTGTTGGTCTATGTAGAGCAGTGATGTTAATTGAGTCAAATGTGTTAGAAATTCCATTTTTTCCATTATTTTCCAAAGTTTCTGATGTTTTACACAATCAAATGCCTTTGAGCAGTCTATAAAAGATAAATATAGATTCACATTTAACTCTCTGTATTTCTCTATTGTTAATTTTATATTGAATATATGATCTCTTGATCATCTTCCTTACCTAAAACCAGCTTGGACAATATTGACTATTCTTTTTGACTTTATTCTATTTTCTTATGAAGTCTACCCATTATGATTTTTAACAGAATTTTACTGGCAATACTAATCAGGGCAACAGTTCTGTATTTTGTGCATAATTTCAGGTTGCCCATTTTTGGCAGTGGTCTGATTAGACCCTTATATATTATGATTTGCCAGTGTTGTATGATTAGACCCTCATCGCACTACGGTTAGAAATTTGTTGAATAAGTTTCGTGATACGGGAACTGTGGAAGATGCTCTGCGATCTGATAGACCTGCTGTGTCTGAAGAAAAATGTCTAGATATCCAAGACAGAATCCTGAAAAGTCCATGCAAGTCCTTAAGGAAAATGTCACAAGAAGTGAACGTATCACTGAGCACAGTGCACAAAATTCTTAAACATCAGTTACATTTTCGTCCATACAAGATTTCTGTTGTGTCTGAACTAAAAGAGTGTGACAATCAATCCAGAGTCAACTACTCCACTTGGTTTCAAGCATTTTCAGCTGAAGAAGAAGAGTCAATTCTCGATTTAACATTCTTCTCTGATGAGGCATGGTTTCATCTATCTGGATACGTTAATAGCCAAAATAATCGTATCTGGAGCACTGTTAATCCCAATGCATTTCATGAAGCCCCGCTACACGATGCGACAATTGGGGTATGGTGTGCCGTCAGTAGAAAACGTTTAACTGGACCAATTTTCTTCAACAACACTATAAATGCCGATCGGTATCGTACTGACATTCTGGAACCTGTTTTAGAACAGCTGAATGAACGTGAAATTGAAGAAGCGTGGTTCCTGCAAGATGGTGCAACTGCACACACAGCTAGAGCAATACACGGTTTTTTGGAAGAAATTTTCGAAAATCGCATAATATCTTGTGGAATTTGGCCTGCTCTTTCTCCAGATCTAAATCCATTAGATTATTATCTATGGCGTTTCTTGAAAGGAAGTGTTTACAAAAATAATGTACATGTACAAACAGTTGACGACCTGAAAGAAGCAATCAGAGTTACCATTCAAGAAATAACAACAGACACGTTGCACAAGGTATTTGACAATATGAAGAGACGTGTACAGTCATGTCTTGAAGCCCGTGGTGTAGATTTCCAACACCTGATTCCAGCTAACCCAAAACAGCGTTTATCATTGCAGCCACTATTGTAACTAATTAAATGACTTTTTAAAGCACATTTTGTGATGACTTGATTTTTCAATTTTTTTTATCATAGAAAGTGTAGTGAGACTTTAAAAAAACACCCTTATGATTTGCCGGTGATGTATAGTTAGACCTGTATATAGGATGTTTTCCCAGTGTTGTATGGTTAGATCCGTATATAGTATGATTTGCTAGTACTATATGGTTAGCTCCGTATATAGTATGGTTTGTCAGTGTTGTATGGTTTGCTCATTATATAGTACGATTTGCTCATATAGAAAGTATAAGTATATGTACTATCAAAGTGTAAATTAGTTTAATCAAAAGTATGGCTTGATTGTTGTATTTCTGATACTGTTTTATAAATTTGTTAGTTTATAATGAATATGAGAATGTAATTAAGTTTACTCCACATAGTTACATAAATCAGAATGTTCAGTGTGTTGACAAGAAAAGGTTTATTTTTTATTTAGTTATTTATTTCTTGTCTTTTGGTGCATACTATGTTCAATAACAAATGCTGAACGTCTGTGACTGTGTGAAAGCTGTATGGTGCACGGCAGAATGGTAGACGGGCCTGCATGCCAAATTCTTAACCTTTTTGAAAGTAAAGTTCGATCTCTTATTATTATTATTATTACGTCTTCAGAATACAAAAGGTAGTCAAGCCGTATTCACCATTTAAAATCATACCACTCATTAAGGCGCAATCAGTTTTTCTTCAGCCCTACAAGAGATCTCTGTGATACAATTAACTCATAACAGTGATACATATGTTATCTGTGAATACAGTAAGTATATTCACAACCAGGTAAACAGATGAGAGCTACACACAATACTATACCCGTAGCAAGTTAATAAATAAGATCAATACAAAAGGGTTTACAGGGTGTGCATAAATTATTTGACCGATAACTGTCGTCCAATAAAAAAAAATGCAACCAAGTGTAATGGAGTAACTCTGTACAAAATATTGCAAAGGTAAAACGAGCATTGATTGAGTACGTGAGACCCAAATAGAAGATCTTGATTTTGTAGATGACATAACTCTTATCAGTGATAATGTGAAATCGATGCAGGAAAAAACAGATTCCCTGTTTTCCTTGACTAGCAAAATAAGTCTTGAAATTAACAAAGACAAAACAAAAGCAATGAAACTTCTCAAGAAGGAAAAATATATGTAGAAGGAACAGCTGTAAACCAGTTTGCATACCTTGGCAGCTACATAGACCAGAATGGTGACACCAGGAAGGAAGTTAGAATTAGAAGTGAAAAAGCAGCATCGTCCTTTAAAAATCTTGAGAACATATGGAATTCAAAAGTTATAAGCACAAAAACCAAGTTAAGATTATTCAATTCAAATGTGATATCCACCCTTATTTATGCATGCGAAAGCTGGAAATCAACTAAAGAAATACACAAGAAATTAGACTCTTTTGAAAACAAATGCCTCAGGAAAATACTCGGTATAAAGTGGAATGAATTCAAGAACAACACAGAGATAAGATAGATGAGCAAACAACAACCTGTCTCATGGGTGATCAGAAAAAGAAGATGGACATGTGTTTGTCATGTGATGAGAAGAAACAATCAGAGAATATCAAAACAAGCTATCAAGTGGAGCACAACAGGCCGAAGAAAAAGAGGTCGACCACTTAACATACTCTGTACCATCATGCACTGCGGTAAAATAGTAGAAATGGCTACCGTTCAAGAAAAAGACAATGCATGTCTTGTGGTTATGGGAAAACTACCCAGGGGGTGCCCATGAAGAGGTTTTATTGATAAAAGTAACAATGTGCACTGCAAACTTTGACAGTCAACGAATGCAATGCTATGACTTTGCTTTCTGATACGCTTTCGATATTTTGTTATATAATCAGGTCAATAATTTGTGAACACCCTGTATTTTGCAGGAGAACAATGGTAACAATACTTTTTCTTTCATGAAATGAGATTTTCTTTTGTTTGTTTGTTTATTTAAATGAGAAGCATGTAAAGAAAGGGAGTCAAGAACTCAAAGGAAACTATTAAGAAAGAAATTAAGAGAGAGAGAGAAAAAAGAAACACACACACACGAGAGAGAGAGAGAGAGAGAGAGAGAGAGAGAGAGGGTCAAGCCAGAAAGTTAGACGAGCCATCACTGCCAGCGACACCTAGCGGTGACAGTCCGCCACAGAGGGGGGGGGGGGGCGCTTGGAATATTTGATGGATGCTTTGTTAACAACCGACCCACTTGCAGTCCTACAGGATAACAGCGAGTTGTTGGAGATGTTAACAGTGATATTTTACAGCACTGGTGTAAGACAGAGAATCTGAGTGCACTTCACGCTGATATACGGTACTTTTTACTATATACAGTTAGGTGAGTATAATAGTCGAAGATAGCTGGATCACAGTTAAGGAGCTTTGTCGGTTGCCCGCTTGATATACACGTATCCAGGGAAACATTTGCTCTCTTTTATTTTTCTCTACAGAGTAAAAACATATCTGCCATTTGATTGGTTCTTCCACAGCAAGAGATAGTGTTGGTTAATGCAAAGCCCAGAGGCGAAGGCAGTCCCCAGAGTTTAAAGAACAGGAGGGGGTGGGATGGGGCCAGGGCCCTCCGGGTTAGGCATTGTTAAGCCATAAACATGAAGAATTTCTCGCTGGAACTACATTTTATTTAATATAAATTCTCGAATGTTTTATTTAAGGTAAACCATCCAGTATTTCATTCAATGTAAACCTTACCAGTGGTTTATTTAATGTATACCCTCGGGTGTTTTATTTAATGTAAACCTTAGAATGTTTAATTTAACGTAAACCTTTTGGGTATATTCAAAGTAGATCCTCGACTGTTTTATTTAAAGTGGACCCTCGACTGTTTTATTTAAAGTGGATCCTCGACTGTTTTATTTAAAGTAGACCCTCGACTGTTTTATTTAAAGTAGACCCTTGACTGTTTTATTTAAAGTAGACCCTTGACTGTTTTATGTAAAATAAACCTTCGACTGTTTTATTTAAAGTAGACCCTTGACTGTTTTATTTAAAGTAGACCCTTGACTGTTTTATTTAAAGTAGACCCTTGACTGTTTTATGTAAAATAAACCTTCGACTGTTTTATTTAAGGTAGACCCTTGACTGTTATATTTAAAGTAAACCTTGGACTGTTTTATTTAAAGTAAACTCTCGAATGTCCAGGGGATCCGCAACATTCTTCTAATAAACCACATTTCTGCTGCTTCCAATGATTTTTGTGCAGACCTGCCCATTGTCTATGATTCACTTCCACATAACAAGATAGGTTCAATATAGCATTTTAGGACTTATTTTCTAACATTCATTGATTAAGATGTGTTGCATAATATGTTTCTCATTCTCTGAAGTGGAATCTTTGCTTGGCCTATTCTGTTCTTAATTTCTAATCTGCTTTTCCCTTCTGAAGTTATTATTGCTCCAAGGTATTTGAATTTCTGCACCTGATTTAGAATAGTTCCATTTAATTTTATACTGAATTTTAGTAGAGTTTGTTTCTTAGATATAACCATAGTTTCTGTCTTTTTGGTGTTCAAAGTAAGGCCTTTCTGTTTGCTTTCTTTAGCGATTTTATCCAAGAGATTTTGCAGGTCTTGATGGTTCTCAGCTATCAATACTGTGTTGTCAGCATACCGAAGGTTGTTAATATTGTATCCTCCTACCTTTGTACCTGGTTCTGTAATGATCGTTCTTTCCTAGGATCCCAAAAATTCCTTTCCGTTCACGGAAATGGAAAATAGAACAACAATTCTAAAATCAGGCAGAAATGAACATAAAGCTAAAATTGTAACATTCTGTTTTCCATTTTTAACGTGTTAAAACGTGCGGTAGAATCACATTGTTTAGTTAATTGTTGTATGTGCCAGTTTTCAGTTATGTGAATGTTAGTTTTTGATTATTCTTGTGTTCTGACTGCATTGTGGGGTGGGATTATTAAAAATCAGTAGGCCTACAATACACATATTCATAACTATCACGTTCATAAACACAAATATGTTGTCGAATTTGGTATGGGTTACTGTGGCTTTTTTTTTTTTGAAGAGCAGAAATTAATCCAGAAAGTAAACTTCTGGAGAGGCGCCACTACCATGGGGACTACGATAAGCTGCTGTCCCACCCTCACCTCTCCCTGTGATTCCTCTGTGGCCGTGATAAGGCCATTTTTACTACTAGCTCTACTGTGCTACAGAGTGGAGGTACTCAGAGGTGTACACACACAAATATAAATAAATAAAGCTGAGGAGGACTGTCAAAAAAAGGGCTATTGAAATGAGCACGTAGAAGTGTAAAACAAGCAGTAACGAAGAAATATTTCGGCGATATGCCTTTATCAAGGAAGACAAAAGCAACGAAACCAAAAAAGCAAGGCAAAAAAAAACCAACATACAAACAAACAAACAAACAAAATACTCAGAAGAAGCACTTGGCATTTACTGTTTCGTTACTTTTTTTTTCTCTCTCTCTCTCTCTTTTTATGACGCTCCTTGATAAAAGCATATTGCCGAAATATTGGTCTGTTACTGTAACGAGCCAGAAGGATTGTTTGCTTAAATATATTATGTTTTTTTCTTTTTTTTTTAGCGAGGGGGGGGGGGGTCTTTAAATCACTGATATAGTGTGCGTAACGTACTCTGGTATGCCTCGCCTTACAACAGATATTATCCGTGTTCAGGATTAGTTTCCTGAAAAGAAATGTCACGTACACATTTTTTACGCTTGAGCTGGCAGGAACGGGACATAGTCGGATTATAACCCTCTCATTTCGCTTTTAGAAATACAGTTCGCTATTAACTGCTCTACCCCCTTGCTCAGCAGATGTTTAGTTCAGTGATGGCTATTTATATAAAGTTCAGTGTGAGCTTATTTTTGTTATTTCGCCGTATCCCTAACAAGAAATTCTCTTTCGTCTCAAGTTGAGATGAGAAAATGTACACTATTTATATAATGTTCTAAGATACAATGTTCTAAGTTATACTGTTCTAAAATTTCTAACAGAAAATCATGAAGGCTTTCGGTCTGAAAATGTAGGTACCATGGCACTCCCGAGGGAGAAAGACAGCGCTAAACACCGACTTCCTGAGATTAAGTTGCCACTTCTGCTTGGCAGGGGTGGAGCGAGCAGGGCGACAAGCTAATGTTAAAGCGTAGATTATGTTTAAATCCTGCGTATTCCTCTTCCAATGCATATCTGCTACCATACCTTGACAGTGTAAGTAAATCTAGCCCGGTTTATAAGAATCCCAAACAAACTTCAGTCATTGACTCTGTCCTCGCTTTTACCTCAACGTGCAGGAGCGTTACTTTGACACCCCAAGACTGTCTTCAGTTCCCCACCCCCACCCCCCACACACCCACCCTCCTCGGTTTTGGTAGGACATTCAGCCTAATGGTTTTGTTTTTTTTTTCAAGACAGAAATAAAAAAGAAAACAATCTCGTTAATGTTACTTAAGAAGTACAGCATACTAAAACTGTAGTAAGCACAGATTGGAGGAAAAGAAGACCCCGTTTCTATAAACATCACACGTGCGTGCTATATACATACATCATGGCACTCGGACAAAGAGGTCTCGTAACCAAAAGAAAAACTTTTAACTAAAATTCAGGCGGCCCGTGACACAAAGTAACTTCTGCAGTAACCGTTTCGGTTAGAATCAGCGAGACCGGCCAACATCAAATGATCATAGTGGCAGGGATTGTATCGGGGGCTTAAGTTTAGATCTACAAATGCTATGAGGAATAATCCTACGAAGAATGTTAAGAACACCATGGCCAGCTAAAATAACAAGTGAATAATGCCCCAAGGAAAGCCAGCGAGAACCGAACCTTAATACACACACTACGCGGGGAGGCAGTCTAGGTTCATTGGGCATACAAAGAGAACAGGAAGAATCGAAAATATCGCGACAATAGGAGAAGATGGGAGGCAGGAAGTGGAGAGGTAGACCAAGATAGAAAAAAAATCTTAGGTGGCTTGACAAAATGGCGTGGGAGAAGCACAACAACACAACTGATGGATATAAATAACATGAAAGATCGGAAACTGTGGAGAGACATGGTCGCCTCGAGGCGTGGCACATGATGATGATTAGGAATAATAAATAACAAAAATGGATGCAGTCCTAAATTATCATCCACAACTCTATGAAAAAATGTTCATGAATAAATATAATATATTTTAACGGTAAAAAACCCCTCAAAACAGAGAGATCCGATGAATCACACTTCAATGCATTTTATAACTTAAAAAATAATTGGTCCGTATCTTTTATTTATAAAGTTTTATTTTTCAAATGTTGCTTTGTTTATGAGGAGTTCCCAAAGTGTGGTAAGGAGTGTTCTTATTATCTTGGGATGCTAGAACCTTGTCGCAGGTTGTGTTGAAAACATGATACGAAAGCCTTTTAGAAGGAGTCAAATATTTAGCACTCATTTATAAAATGTGAATAAACAGACTGTCAAGGGATAAAGCTGTTATGATACAGATTAGGAGTGTTTATGCCGGTTTCTTTCTTTGATACTAAAAAAAAAGAAAGGGGTGGGGTTCTATGATTCCATTATTATAATATGTACAGTTATGCAATGTTCGTCCCAGACCACCATCGATTTTCCGGAAACCGATTGTCCAGCACCTCTTTCAGTTAGGCAGGCCACTGGATTACATGGTGGTTGTGTGTGTATGTGTGTGGTTTTTTTGTGTGTGTGGTTGTGTGAGTGTGGTTTTGCGTGTGTGGTTGTGTGTGTGTGGTTTTGCATGTGTGGTTTTGTGTGTGTATGTGTGGTTTTGTGTATGTGGTTGTGTGTAGGTGGTTGTGTGTGTCTGTGCCACACAGCAGCCTTTTCTTTCTCTGGAATACCTCGGGCAAAAGTAAATAGTAACTATTATTTACATGACATTTACTGGATGTACTTCCAACACTTGTGACATTTCTTGTCATCACTTTACCCGAGCGGGAGCTGAGTGGTTAGGTCCTCTGTCTACTGGCCTGGTGGTACCGGGTCCAAGTTCCAGCAGTAAGGGATCTCATCTGGTACTGCTACACCAGACCTCTGAAAAAATGGGTACCAGAGAAATCTGGGGGAGGGTATATGAGGCCAGGCTTGATACTGACCGCATCAGACTTTCATGTGCCGATAAGTTTGGAAATACGGGCCTAACACTGTATCCCTAATGTGCCTTAATGACATGGAAACGGGGGTTTAGCTTCATTTTCATATGAGCCTACAGCTTATGCAGTACCCCCTTCCACCCCACCCCCACCCCCATTATTAATGCTTGGCCTCTTTTAATCCGATAAGATTCAAGATTTGTGACGTAAAATTAGCTTTCTTTCTGGTATATTTTTTTTTAACTTATGATGATAATTTGTGAATTCTTCTGAAATTCAATCATGTACGAGAGTTATACCAGAAGTCGTGAGCAAAACATTTTTAAAAATCAGAATTTATGGTTAGAGAAAATATAAATGTATCACCTTAACTTGCATCCTTTTCTTCAATTTGTACATAATCTCCATTTTTCTGCACACATTTTCCCCCATCGCCCACCTCCCAACACTGCTAGCACCCATACACACATCTCCATAACCAAGTTGAAGTCGTTGGTGAATTTCAGCAGCGGGCATTTACTCTTTAACGAGGAGCTCAATAACAGCACGTTGACGAAACGAAACTTCTGCACCCGCCATTTTGTTTATGCTCCGTGTGGTCATGTGACACATTTTGCTCACGAGTTTCGGCATGGCATGCCCCTCGTATTTCTTAACTTTAACATTAATTTTTGGGGAAAAGCCATCAGCGAGAGACTAAAGCCGAAGATGGTGGGTTGTTTGGATTTTAAACTGACATATTTCTGAAGATAATGAAGAAAGTGCTTCATATGTTGTGTAGGCCTAAAATGTTTATAGCCAAATTTGCGAGACCTTTTAAAGTATGGATGTCTCCAGCTTAGGACTTTTGAATGCGTCTTTATTCGACACCATTGTCGAAAGCTGATAAAAATGATATCTTTATTCGACACCATCGTCGAAAGCTGATAAAGATGATATCTTTATTCGACACCATCGTCGAAAGCTGATAAAGATGATATCTTTATTCGACACCATCGTCGAAAGCTGATAAGGATGATATATTTATTCGACACCATCGTCGAAAGCTGATAAGGATGATTTGTCAGAATGACATTATAAGCTGACTAACAAAGCATATCATTCATTCATTCATTTGCATGTCCCCTGCGGACAAGCAGATCACATCAACTTTTATTATTCGGTTTAAACATCCAAAGTACATTTGCAATAAATTTGTTTAACTTGCTTCATAGTGCTTTCATAGTTAATATGTGATGATCAAATACTGAATGCTTTGTTTCAGCTGTTTATGAAGATTTCGACATGTTTTCAATTATTACTTTTTGTTTGTACACGGATAAACATAGAAGAAATGAGTTGTAAAATGTATGAATGAGAAAATGTTAGAAATAGTTCTTTATCTAGTCATTGTTTGTTAGTGTCCCTAAGGAAAGATCTTAAGACAGTTGATAAACGTAAAAGTGAATATAAATTCCGCATTTCTACGGCATTAAGACATATTGCGGATGCGGTGTTAGGCCATTGTTTCCAAGACTATCTGCACATGAAAGTATGATGTGGTCAGTATCACGTATGGCTCCACTTACCTTCCCAGATTCCTCTGGTACCCATTTTTTAGAGGCTGGCTTGACCCCGGGACCTGTTTTGGTGAGTAAAAGGTAAAGATAGTCCTATAGCAAATACCGCAGGGAATGAAGTGTTAGAGACCTCATTATGCTGGACCATCAGGGTATGAGTTGGGTTGGCCAGTTATTTTCTCGCTGCCTTTCCTTCCCAGATTTTCTCTGGTACCCATTTTACGAGGCTGGGTCGACCTTGGGGACGTATTGGTCGGAAAAAGAATCCATCCCGCTCAGCTGAGGACTCGAACCCTCGACCATTCGGTTGCTAGACGAGAATACCAGAAAAAAAATCCCCACTGCTGGGACTTGAACCTGGTACCACCGGACTAGTAAATCGAGCGCATAGCAAAGCTACAAAAATACGATTTTTAAGGCGTGTATCTTTCCTATCGCAACATATGCCTGTGAGACCTGGACACTTAACAAAACAGATGAGAAACACATAAATCCCTTTGAATGTAAATGCTACAGAAGAGTTTTTCAAACATCATGGACACAAAAAAAAGAACAAATATATTCATACTACAAGAACTTAATATTGAAGAAGGCTGGCTGGTAAAGAGGATTAAACAGAAAAAAAACTTAAATATTCTGGACACATTAAACCTCATGATAATTTAGAGAAGACCGTCTTGGAAGGGTACATAATGGAAAAAAGAAAGAGAGGAAGACCAAGGCGAAGATGGCTGCAAAACATCGTTGATGATCTGCAAATGGATGCATCAGTAGTAGGCTATCTTGCTCACAACCGAGAGGCCTACAAGTGAGCTGTTAGGCAGGCAAAGTTCCGCAAGGGACATGCATATGAATGAATGGATGAGCCTCTCGACTAACCAGGGCGCCTTAAGGCAGGTGATGGTAGGTTTAAGTTATCCAACTTCTGACATCCGTCTGCAACTCTTTTAGATTTTCAGAAGCATGAACCTTGTCCTTCTTCTCGAGCGAAACTGGCAGAGTGGAAAGATAGAAAGTACAACGTTGGCATATAGGTGGGTCATTTTCGGTTAAGTTGCACTTTTGCACGTTCAGTTGCACTTTAACGTGCGATGCCATCTCTACTTTACCAACCCGCATATTGTCTTCTCTTAGAAGTGATCGGCCCATATTTTGCTTTTGGTCTTTACTTGATGTTAATAGGTTGCCTGTTTTGTTAAAGACTGGTCTTTCTTTGGAGATAATAGCACCTGTTAGCTTCTTCTGTATGTTATATAGAGTTTTGCTCTGTCCTGTTCTTTGAGGCATTTTCAGCTTCTTTTGCCACATTGTCCATATATTCTCTTTTGTCTCTTCTAGCTGAACGTTTCGTTTTATTGTCGAGTTCTTTGTATGTTGCTTCCAAGAAATGCTTAATCGACCACACCCAAATGAATTAATAAATCTTGAAACCGATTTACCGGTCCCACAATTAAATGTCAACTTAGATTAAGTTACATTGAATGAAAATGAAACAGCAGTGAATCTAATGGCTATGAAAAAGTTTCAGATGAAGATGAAATAACAGTTGAAATGTTAAAAACTATTAACAGTGACAACATGAGCCAAATTCAAAGAATGTTTAATAAAATTTTGAAAGAAGAAAAAGTCACTTCTAAATAGAAAAAGGGAATCATTGTTAAAATACCCAAAAACGGCACCCTCAGTGGTTGCAATAACTGGAGGAGTGTAACCTTACTATCAGTTGCATCTAAGGTGTTTTGTAAAGTGATTCTGAATAGAATTAAGGATGTAGTGTACTACAATGAGAGAAGAACAGGCAGGATTTCGAAAAGGGAAGAGCTGTCTCGACCAGATCTTTACTCTAAGAATAATACTTGAAGAACATGTTTAAAAGCAAAGACCATGAATCCTGAACTTCATAGACTTAAAAAAAGCACTTGATAGCATACACAGAGATTCATTGTGGAGATTTTAAGACTATATGGAATACCATCTAAAATTGTCAACATCATTAGAGATCTCTACAGCGGATATGTTTGTGTAGTCAAGATAGAAGAAGGAATGAGCGAATGGTTTCAGATTGAAACAGGCGTGAAACAAGGATTTATATTATCTCCATTGCTTTTTGGAATTGCCATAAACTTTATAATGAAAATATGCTGCACAGGTAAAACTGGCATTGATTTGGGTACATTGGACCCAACTAGAAGATCTTGATTTTGCTGATGACATAACTCTTATCAGTGACAATGTGAAATCGATGCAGGAAAAAACAGACTCCCTGTAATCCTTGGCTAGCAAAATAGGTCTTGAAATTAGCACAGACAAAACAAAAATAATGAAACTTCTCATTAATCAAGAAAGAAAAATATACGTAGAAGGAACAGTTGATGATGAAGTAAACCAGTTTGCATACCTTGGCAGCTACATAGACCAAGATGGTGACACCAGGAAGGAAGTTAGAATTGCAAAAGCAGCATTGTCCTTCAAAAATCTTGAGAAAACATGGAATTCAAAAGTTATAGGCACAAAAACCAAGTTAAGATTATTCAATTCAAATGTGATATCCACTCTCATTTATGCATGCGAAACTGGAAATCAACTAAAGAAATAGACAAGAAATTAGACTCTTTTGAAAACAAATACCTAAGTAAAATACTCGGTATAAAGTGGAACGAATTCAAGAACAACACAGAGATAAGACAGATGAGCAAACAACAACCTGTCTCATGGGTGATTAGAAAAAGAAGATAGACATATGTCTGTCATGTAATGAGGAGAAACAATCAGAGAGTACCAAAACAAGCTATCAAGTGGAGCACAACAGGCCGACGAAAAAGAAATCGACCACGTAAAACTCTAGAGGACATTGTTAAGAGAAGCCAGTTTAGTGGGCATAACATCCGTTTTGTTAAGAGAAGCCAGTTTAGTGGGCATAACATCCTTTGATGAAGTTGAAAAACTCGCCGAAAGCAGGAAAACGTGGCAAACAACTATACGAGCCCTATGTGACGTTTAACTGGACGGGAAGAATGTAAGACGTTATCTTCTCACTACTCCCATCTACCTGACCACCATCTATGCAATATCCATATGAAGAAGTTTGCCGATTATGTATTAGGCCAAAATGGTCCGCTAAATTGGACCTTGAGCTATTATTTATATTCTCTCCGTTTTTTTTTCCAGCCAATAGCTTTTTTATCCCGCAATATTTCTCTTGTTATCAATGCCTAGCCGCTTTAGTTGCTTGACCTGATAACAAAGAGGATCTCTGCAACCCAAGTGCCATAAGTGTTCCGTCGCTATTTTTCATCGTTCTTGATAAAATCTTATTGCCGAAATGTTATATAATTTTATACGTAAAATATTATATAATATTAAATAATATTCACTCGAATGCTTCTTCTGCCATTAAAAATATTTAGCATTCATTTATAAGATGTGAATAAACAGACTGTCATAGGATAAAGCTGTTATGATGGAAGATTACAAGTGTTTATGCCAGTTTCTTTCTTTAATACTCAAAAAAAAAGGGGGGGGGGGTTCTATGATTCCATTATTATAATTTGTACAGTTATGCAATGTTCGTCCCAGACCACCACCGATTTTCCCGGAAACCGATTGTCCAGCACCTCTTTCAGTTAGGCAGGCCACTGGATTACATGTGTGGTTGTGTTATTATGTTGTTTTTTTTCGTAAAACTGCACCATACACTCCTGACTGCATCTGCTCAACATAGGCTAGTTACTTTCTTTATACAGACTGCTCTGGCTAAATAGGTTACGTACTTTAATGAGATGGTAATTCTGTCTTTCTCTGCCTGCTTCAAAACCGTCCTCTTTGGCGAAAGGTGCCATTAACTTTGCCAAATGATGAATTTCTACGTTAAAAAAAATATTTTCCTTGAAGATGAAGGATAAAGAAAAGAAAATTTTGTTCAGAGAAAAAAAATTCTCTATGTTGCGCGGGGATGGAGCAGACACATCTCTGCCCTCACTGTGTTCGATGTCGAATGTCAGCGTTTTTCAAATGTCAGTAATCAACTTTCTCAATCCTGAAATCAGCCGCAAAATCCAGCATGTTCCAATCCCATAATCCAACTCTTACCTGTATGCAGTGGTTTTTGTTGTTTGTTTTTTGAAGCAAAGACAAAGTTCAAGATTGAGGTTCTAAAAGATTACATTTAAAAAATTTAACAAGAAAGGTACGCGTAACTAAATTGAGACGAAATGTTCGCAAACAAGCAAGGAAAAAAAGCATTGCACAATAAAAAATTCTCAAATTTATCTTCTCCGCAAATTTTACTTTTTTTTCCTTCAGCTTCAACTAATGCAGTTTTTAATTCATGTATTGCTAATTGTTTGTAGCTTATGTGCAAATAAAATTTTAATGTCTCAAGTAGTAATAATATTTATAAACTTTAAAAAAATATGTGTATGCATTAGCGTGTCAGAAAACGTGAATAAAGACGTTTTTAAAAAGGCGTTTTTCTCTTCCTTTGAAAGACTATTAAAAACTTAAAGGACGCATTTCAGTTTTGTGCTTATTAAAGTTATTGTAGAATTCAGCTAATACTGCGCGTGACTGGCATAGAGGTTAATGAGCTCGTCTCTAACGCGAATTTCGATGTTCCAAGTCCAGCTGGTGGAGCCTAGTGACTCTTTGAAGAGCAGTGTATCTGCATTGTGTCCTCCAAGGTGTCAAATTTGGTGAAGAAAAAAAATTATTTCGTCGCTCTCAAAAAAAAATTCGTCTTTAAATGGCACGCTCATGCGCTGAGCCAGGAACCTGTGCACCAAGGGCTAATACTTTGCACGTCAGTGTACATCAGCGTTGCTTAGAGGGAACATTGATACTAGGCTATTTCTGGATTTCGGGAAAAGAAGGCGGCCAGTCATGATATTGATTGCATAGACCTCTAGTGTGTCATCAGTTCAAGGAAAATAAGGGCACTAGCATCATATCTGCCTTTGTGGCATGTAGGACTATGTTGTGAGCTACTAATAAAAACAAATTAACTAAGATGTTGGAGAATATTTTTTTTCCTTTCTGGAACGGTAAATATCATCCTTAATATCATCCTTTTGATAAATACAGTTATTATAATTAAAAAAAAACACACGTAATGTCTTTAGCACAGACAGAATTCTGAAGTTAATGTCTAATTTGATTGGATGGAAAATCTCGGAAACTGATTGGCTACTGACGCCTCTTAGTCAGCACTACTTTTGTATACCAACTGTGGTCTATTAGAGACATTGGCTAAAGCTTTTTTTTTTTGTTTTGTTTTCAATTATTCCTTTCGATGTTTTACTCAGTCGTTAATAAAAATGTCGTTCTTACAGTCTTTAGTTCGTACAAGGTTTTCTTCTTCCGAGAATAGTCGTTGTGATAGTTTTTACTTCGTCAATCAACATTAAGTAGTTCTTATAATTTTTACTTGGTCGATTTTCCCGTTTCTTTAGTAAGTTTTCTTATAATTTTTACTTGGTCGATTTTCCCGTTTCTTTAGTAAGTCTTTTTTTTTTTTAAACTAGTCTTTCAAACGATTATTCTCTTTTATAGTATGTGTCCAGTTCTTCAATAATAAGTCATTCATATAGTTGTTACCTATCTAGTTCTTTCACAGCTAGCCTTTCTTATAGTGTTTTTTTTTAAATTCAGACTTAAACAATAAGCCGCTTTTTTACCTAGTCCTTCAATAAGTAATATTAAAAGTTTACCCTCATTTCTTCACCAATAAGCATTTTTAACAGTTTATATATTGTCCTTCAACAATAATTTATTTTAACATTTTTTAACCGAGTCCTTCAAAAATAAGTAATTTTAACAGCTTTTACACAGTCCTTAAAAAATAAGAAATTTAAAAAGTTTATATCTACTCCTTCAGCAATAAGTAATTTTAGCAGTTTATATCTACTCCTTCAGTAATAAGAAATTTTAGCAGTTTATGTCTATTCCTTCAGTAATAAGTAATTTTAACAGTTTATATCTACTCCTTCAGTAATAAGTAATTTTAGCAGTTTATGTCTATTCCTTCTGCAGTAAGTAATTTTAACAGTTTAAATCTACTCCTTCAGCAAATAAATAATTTTAACAGTTAATATCTACTCTTCCAGCAGTAAGTAATTTTAACAGTGTATATCTACCCCTTCAGCAATAAACTCTTATAGATGGAGGAAATGTCAATGCTATGTAATATAGAATGCGGGACAATTTACCCCAGTCGCTCTGTATCCAGCGTAATTTTGGTTATATTATTGTTAAACTATATTTCACAGTAATAAAATACTATTTTATTCATAAAATACAACATAGTGAATATACTATAGCAGTTTCTTTTCCTTGCTTTACTGAGTAATTAGCTTTCGAACATGTATTCTTTATAATCTTCTACTTCACATACAGAATCAACAGCTTTGTCAAGCACGTATATTTCACAAAGTAGCCTGCTTATTGTGTCAGCTTTTTTTTTCTCCGTAGATTAATCAATTCAAATAAACTTCTATTTCACATGGCAAGCCATTTCTTTAGAAGTTTGCGCTTCACATAGCATTCATTCATTCATTCATTCTCATTCATTCATTCATTCATTCATTCATTCATTCAGCTTACCAAGCCGTTGCGGGTCATTGCTGCAGACTTGTCTCCATTCCTCTCTGCTCTTAAGTCTTCTCCTACCAAACCTCCACTCCGTGGGCTCGTAGATCTTCTTCCAGGTTGTCACGCCTCCGTTGTCTTGGTCTGCCTCTTGGTCTGTCTCCGTTTACCGCTTCTGTATAAGCCTTTTTTGTCTGTCTATTCTCGTTCATCCTAATCCACTATTACACAAATGTTAAACGTAACAACAACAAAAAAAAATCAGCTGAAATCGTGATTTTCACTCCCATATTTTTTAAAAAATTTATATTTGCTGTTGCAAAAGCTTATATATCACCTGATAATTTGCTGATTAAAAAAAGTTTTATATTTCATATTTGATATTCTTACAAAGCCTCTATTCGGCCGGTGGTGAACTATGATGGTCTTTGTATTTTCTGGTTCGGCTTGGCACCTTAGCTACGAAATCCGTGCCGAGAGCGACGCTGACTAGTTTCGCAACTGGACTTTTTTGGTTCCGAAAGTGGCATCCTCATCACCAAATACAGATGCGAAGGATCAGTGATGAACATTCTGTGCTATACTCACTTACACAGGTGGTGGAGCAATTATGGGAGTATCTCGTTCGCGATGATACGGAGAACCTAATACTGAATTGAACTGATCTTACAAAGTCAAATCGCATTTTAAATCTTTAGTTCGCTTCAAAAAAGTACGAAAACATTTCAAACAGAAAACTATTGAATTATAGGCTTCTCTTTCACTTAGGACTTCGTTGAACAGGTCTGAATTTCACATAATTATATTAGTTTCACATATCCATTCATTCATTCATTCCAAATTCATGTTTACATTTTATTTAGAATTATTTCATGTTCAGATTTTACTCGTTGTTAATAAGACCACACAAAGTTTTTTTTGTGTTTTGTTTTTCTGGACTACTTGGGTTTTGAATATATGGAATATATATATATATATATATATATGTGTGTGTGTGTGTGTGTATCTAAAAGTAATAGTGGGTTTTGTATGAAATGAAAATTTGGACAGAAAATTCATGGATCTAAAAGTAATTGTAGGCGTTCTGTGAAAAGTTTTAAAAAAGCCATGAATTGAAGGTTTTCTATGAAAAACTGAAAGAAAAAAAGAACATGGAAATTGCATGGATCTAAGATTCTGTATGAAAAGTTTTAAAAATGCATGTAAAATACATGGATCTAAAAGTAATAGTAGGTTTTCTACGAAAAGCAAGAAACTTTCAAGATAAAAATACAAATATCCAAAAGTAAAAGCAGATTTTCTAAAATAAAACAATTTTAGGCAGAAAATGCATGGAGTTAAAAATAACTATAAGAAATTTAAAAAAATCTTATATCTTATATCTTATATCCTTCCCGTGCCGTTAGACGTCACATAGGGCTCGCAAAGTAGTTCGCCAATTTTTCCTGTCTTCGGCGAGTCTTTCAACCTCATCAAAGGATTTTATGCCTGTTAACTTGGCCTCTCTTAATAATGTTCTCTTCAGAGTTTCAAAAAAATACACAGATCTAAAAGTAATACTAGGATTTTTAAAGTAAGAAACGTTTAAGAAAAAAAAAAGATTAAAAATAATAGGTTTCTTTTACGAAAAGTAAGAAAATTTTAGATAGAAATACATAGATTTAAAAGTAATATTAGGATTTCTAAAGGAATAAAATTTTAGACAAAAGGAAACCAACCAAAAAAAAAAAACAAACATACATGGATCTAAAAGTAGAAGGAGATTTAACAAAAAAATGAAAAGTAAGACAGCACTAGATAGAACATGCATATCTCCAGTTTCTAGAATCTGCTTTTCATTATTGCGAACCCTCAAGCCCACCACCCCCACCCCACACACACACGCAAACTTTACTTCTAACTCCCTCTCCATGTCTTTCTCCCAACCTCTAACTGTACTTAAGAAGATTAACACAGGGAGGAGAAAGCGCTGAGGGGTGTGGTGAAGAGTGTCAGACCAGCAAACAAATGAGGACAAGTACCGAAGCTGACGTCTGCACTCTTTCGCCCGCCAGACCATAATTCCCGCAGTCCTGTTCCTGCAAGTTTGTCTAACTGGAGACCGTCCATGTAAGCTGTTGTGGTTGTGTGGCTATCAGTACAGCTGCCTGTATGCGGTCGTATCTTTTCCTTCAGACATGTTACTTTTCTGGCCGAGCCGTATAAATACCTCCCAATTTTTAAAGACAGAGGGGGGGGGGGGAATGGACAAGAATTTGAGACAATAAATTCTTCGCTCTTCGTTTGAAAACGATAAATCTGGAAATAGTAGAACTGACTTTGCCCCCCCAAAAAAACTTAAAATGAAGGTTATGTGGCTGAAAGTATATTGTTTTTAATAGTTTCTGACACGTCAGCAAGTAGATGAAACTCAGCTGGAATAAAGAGCATCTGAATTTCAGTTTTGTGAGAAAAAGGGCCAGCTGTGCTTTCCGTTGAAAATCTAATTTTCTTTAGCTTCGAAACAGAGAAAATTGTTTCGCGGTATTTTCGCTACCTACGAAATTTCTTCTTTTTTAAAAGTACAAGAGGGAAGACACCAAGACAGAACTGGATTATTGTTCATATAGAGTTCTGAGATTAAGCAAAGAAATAATCGTGTTTTAATTTTGTTCATGTAGTTCTTCATGGATTAAGTTTCTGGAAATGGGATAAAAACTTGAGAATATATATCACAGGTATTGATGTGTATCGTCATATATAGTTGAGAAGTTTGGACAAACGTTATGGGGGGTGCCATGAAATCTTAGGGGAGAACTGATGACACGCATAATATGAAAAAGATTCGACGCTGAAGACAAAATATTGTTTTTTCTGTGGAAGTCTACCTTGAAAATGTTTATTTTTTGTGTTCAAATATTGCTGTTTTATTTCATTTTTACGGAAGGCCGATTTGAAAATCTAGTTGTTAGGACTATCATAAAGACAGTGTATATGGGTATACTCTCATAATTTTTCCTTTTTGAAATGATTTTTGTTTGCAGTAGACAGACAGTAGTTGTGGTGTGGAGATTTCCAGAAAAAATTTTATTCAGCATCTTTCTTTATGCCTGTTTCTACCAATTTTTAATTGCCCTCTTTGTCCATGGCAGGAACTTTGATGTCGCGAAGTCCAGTCTCTTTGTGCAAATTGGGTCTTCTGCGGCCATCATTTGCACATCAGATGCCACTATCTGACTATGTGGACTCGCTGTCCATGTGGCACTGGTTTTCACCAGTTTACCACATAGCATAATCTCCCTTTGATGCTTAAATTATAAATTTTTTTTGGGAGCTTAATTACATTATATAAGGAGGCAGGACTTGATTCATTCACTTGTCTTTCCTGCCTTTCTGAAAAAATCCAGCTACCTGTTATCGTGGCTTTAATGCAAAGACCTTGTGTATACTTGTATATTATTTTTATATACTTACATATAAAAACTGTTTTTATCTGATTTTCATGCAAAAACTGTCTGCATCTGACTTACATACAAAAACTTTTTGTATCCGAGGTTGGTCTACCTGGTAACCTTCAGAAATGTACCACATAATGTATGCTTAGAGACACGATTGTCATCGATTATTTGTAACACGCCTTAGGTCATTTAAATCTTCTAGAGCTCCGTAATATTAGACATAATGAAAACTTTATATATTTATGAAAAATTTATGTTTTTTGTCTTATGTATACTTATACCCGAAAACCATTCGTGTGTAATGAAAACTTTTATACCTAAAAACTATTCGCGTGTAATGAAAACTTTTATACCCGAAAACTCTTCGCGTGTAATTAAAACTTTTATACCCGAAAACTATTCACGTGTAATGAAAACGTTTATACCCGAAAACTATTCGCGTGTAATGAAAACGTAGTACTCACAGACACCACAGAGTTCGTTATTTTGTTGGGATGTGTAATGTTAATAATTTTTCAAAGGATAAGAAGATGAAAAAATAAGAAGTCAACCTTTCTTTTTTCTGCAGGTTATCTATATTCACATAGTCGTATGAGATAAACTGGAAGAACTTGACTTTTTAAAAAATCTTCAGTGCTGATCTTTTGTTGTTCTACCCCCGAGATAAATGGATAAAGTAGAATTTTTTTGTCTGCAGTGTTGATGTTTTGCTGTTCTACCCCGAGATAAATTGGATAAAGTTGAATTTTTGTTTCCAGTGCTAATCTTTTGTTGTTCTACTCCGAGATAAATTGAATAAAGTATAATTTTTGTTTCCAGTGCTAACCTTTTGTTGTTCTGCCCCCGAGATAAATTGAATGAAGTAGAATTTTGGTCTGCAGTGCTAATCTTTTGCTGTTCTGCCCCGAGATAAATTGAATGAAGTAGAATTTTTTGTCGCCAGTCCTAATCTTTTGCTGTTCTAATCCGAGATAAGTTGGATGAAGCAGAATTTGTTTGTCGCCAGTGCTAATCTTTTGTTTTTCTACCCCGAGATAAATTGGATAAGGTAGAAATTTTTTTCTAGTGCTGATCTTTTGTTGTTCTAGTTCGCCGTTCCTTTGCCTCCCAAATGTATTTTAGCTGCGTGTGTTATTCGTGTGTTTATTTATTCGTGATGTGACACGTGACTGTTAATGTACACACAGGAGAGCTGAATCTGTCCATTGACTCCAGTGAGTTTCTTTTCGAAGTTAAAAGACTGCCTCGTGGTCCCACTTTGTAAGAAAATCAGTCTCGTTGGCATTTATGGCCCACGAGACTACGTCATGTTTCCAGATCACCCTGGTAACCACTGTCTGTCGAGTTATACGCCTGCTAGCTATAATGGCCTCATCGTCAGCGAAAAAAGAAGCTTCATGATCAATGTTTCCGGTCAATGTGGCCCTCTAAGGTTTATCATTTGGTGCGCACAATTTTTAACCAGAGTGGAGATATATTGTCAAAAACCTTGCCTGTGCAAGGATGCGTGGTAACGTCAGATTACAAAGTGTGGTTATAGGTGCTTTTAGAAAAGATTAAAAAATCCAAAGCAATCAGGAAAACAACCCCATTTAATGCTATTATATTTTCCATCTCTATTATAACTCAGACCTATATCAGGGAGTTTGAAAATAGAAGTAGCAATTTTTTTTCTTATGCACAGCTTATAAAATTTCTTGAGCGGCATGAGTTGCTTGAGTGCGCTGCCGCACAGCTTAGAGGGAACATTGATTCCAGCTTTCGCTGCTTAGTTTTTTTCCCCTTTTTTTCTCAATTAATTAATCAGATTTTTATTTATTTATTTATTTAACAGAGATTTTTCTCTTCACGGATTCACTGTGGGAAAAGACACCATAAGATTTCCTCCCTTATTCATTCTCCACTTATTTGCAGACTGGATAATTGATATGTCTTCTACTGTAACAAGAGCGTTTGCATGCTCTGTATGAATCTTGTGGACACAGTGGGAAGGCCGAAGGCTTTGTTCTTTGCTTCCATCATTCAAGCTAGCAGGTGGTGTCTGGCTAAGCTGGAGATATTTTTGTTCTAAAACGAGAGAATGTGTTCAGGAAAGCAGCCCCACGCAGAGCAACGTTTGGGCAGTCTCATCCGGCGCAGCTAGAGACGAAAAATTCGACCCGTGTGCCCGAAATTAAGTTTGTTTTGTTTTTTAGATCTCGTTGTTAGTTGTGTTCTGAGATTTAAATAAAAATTACGTAATAGTTAATTTTGATTTGAAGATTCTTCGATTTGCGAGTTGTTTAAGGTAAAGTTTTATTTTAGTTTGTTTTTGACTAACTATAGTGTGAGTACGGCCGAAATTTAAAATCTTGTGAGATTACAAACAACAACAACAACAACAACAACAACAAAAAAAGATATATGATTTAAGACTACTTGGGGACTAGGAAAATGAGATATATTTAATTAACAGCTCACATTCTGAGATTGCTGAGATGTCAAGGGGCAGTCCAGGCAGTGGAGTGTTTACTGTGGTATGCGATGGTAAACTTACATCCCTCAGCCAGCTTGCCACGTCAGCTCGATAACATCACACTTTCTCCCTGGCGTCACGAGCGTGATTAGGAAGATCTGCCAACGAGGTTCCTGGCCAGAGTTTACTGCGCACGGAGTCCAAGACAAGCCGGGTGTAAGCTCATCAGATACATGGAGTTAAATTATACAAATTGCTGCCTGGATTTAGCTCGTAAATTTCCGAGTGGTTTTGAAGTTTCTTTCTCGGTCATGAATAATCAACGTTTGTCCTCGGGGCGCTTCTTGCGAGCATCTTCGCCGTTGTCCTAAAACACATGTTCCTCGGCCCCTGTTTTTCTGCACAGACCATGGGGGTAAGACATCCAGCATCGGCGATATCGCCTCCATTCGTGTTCTCTACGGTTATTTTACTCTTTTCACCCGCACTCTTTGACAAGCTTCTTCGTCTCCCAACGGCCACCGCTCAGCGATACGCAGACGATAGCTACTACTACAACAACCAAGGCACATACAACGGGGGCGAATTCCTCAGCGACTGGAACAGCCAGGAGTGGGTGAAGCTGGACGGAAGGATCCAGCCGCCGAAGTGTGTGGATATCCCGGCTAATCTTACCCTGTGCCACGGTATAGGGTACGTGAGGATGATGCTCCCCAACCTACTGGACCACGACACCCTGAGCGAGGTCACCCAGCAGGCAGCCTCCTGGGTGCCGCTGACACGCATCAACTGTCACCCGGACGCTAAAGTTTTTCTGTGTTCCCTGTTCTCTCCCGTCTGCCTGGACAGGCTTATTTATCCCTGCAGGTAAGCCACCGTTTATATGTAATTATAGGTAAAATATCATTTATACATCATTGTGGGCAATATACCATTTATAAATAATTGTAGGAAATATATAATTTATATATCCTTGTGTATAATATATCATTTATATATCACTGTAGGTAACATACACCACCACCACCACCACCACACACACACACACAGATATATCCTTGCAAAACAAAGAATCACACACATGCAGTGCTCTTAAAATTGTATTTTGTACAAGTACACAAAGACAACGGCTTTTATAGTTTTGCGGTTTCTTTCTTTTTTTTTCACTGAACACTTTTCACTTTATAATCTAACATTAGTGTATGTAGCGTGATAAAATCAGTTATAAATCTTCTTATTTCTTTCTTTCTTCTTCTGTTCCCCCTACTCCTCTTCCTTCTTCTTCTTCTTGCATTAACCCTCAAAATTGCATTGCTTTCGTTGTGTCACAATATCGAGGCTATGATATCTGCTCCTTTAGGCCCGGTATATCCGACTTCGGCATGGCGGACTTTTAAGATCGGGTTAACCTTTCCATTTCGATCCGTATAGTCCTATAGCTATGGGAGAGGCTGCAATGGATGCTGAGAATTCTTGTGCATTAGAGGGGATCCGAGTGATATTTATAGATTTATGGGCTATAGTTTGTTACCAGAGGTATTTGGTGTAGGTTGAACAGGGCCTTGAATAGTTGTGTTTCTTTAATCCTGACGCGATGAGTCAGTTTTGCTTTGCTAACCATGATGAAGGCAATCAGTTAAGGTCTGATGACCGCTGTCTCAGTCAGAGTGAACCCTGCTTCTTCGGCCCCCAAAAATCTCAAACTTCATTTTAGAAAAGGTGAAACCTGTTTTCTGTTGATGAACATTAATAGACTATACACGCGTGAAATATTTATGAAGGCGAATGTTCGAAATCAGCTTTCTGGTGCAGGACTTAATAGATGCTACGTATGTCCAGAGTTTGTTGCCGGCAATGTCATTCAAGGTTATGTCTTATATGTTTTATTAATGGAATGAGGGAAAGAAAAAAAAACCAAATAAATTTGAACGGCGCTGTGAGAGCGTTCATCGAGTGATGAAAATTCTTGTGCAGTAGAGAAGATCCGAGTATTCATGGAGTTGTCCTGACTCACTCACTCTCTCTCTCTCTCTCTCTCTCTCTCAACCTTAAGTGCCCAGGACACATGGGGCTTCCGCAAGGGTTTTCCACAAATGCCTGACCTTTGCCTTTTTTTTCTGCTCTTGCCCAGGTGAGCCCTCTATTGCTCAACATCCTTTCTGTTGTTCTTCTCCATGTCTCTTTTGGTCTATCCTTACTTTTGTTTCTCTGTGGTGTTCATTTTAGTGCTATTTTTGGTAGTGAGTTGTCAGTCATTCGGAGCACATGTCCCAACCATCGCCAGCGTCTTTCCTCAATAATTGCTGTCAGTGGCTTCATCTGCATTTCTGCCAACAAGATGTTATTTCTTATGGTGTTTGATCAAAATATTCTTCGAATTCTTTGTAAACATTTAGTCTGGAAAGAATTCAGCTTGTTTTCTATGATAAAAATGATAAAAATGTCAAAGGTTTATCATCTCAGCAGTTGTCCTGACTGCTGAGATGATAAACCTTTGACATTTTTATCATTTTTATCAGCAAAGATCTTATCCAGTGTTGAAGTCGGTGATCCGTAGATGGTATGCTAGCGGCAAGGTTGACTAACCATTGCTGACAAAAACCCTCTCCCACCTCTCCGTTGATACCTCCAGTAACAGTCCTAGCCTGCTACCATCATAGTCCCCACGGTGGTGGAATCTCTTAACGAAGTAGTGCACACTCCCTGCTTTTTTTTTTTAGCTGCGCTCAGGGACTGAAAAAAATAGTCGCCATAACCTGCTCCCAATCCGACATGATGCTGTGTCTCAACATCTTCACTCTATCCGACATGATGCTGTGTCTCAACACCTTCACTCTATCCGACATGATGCTGTGTCTCAACATCTTCACGCTATCGGCTGTAAAGAACACCATCTCGCAGTTTCAGGGAGATAGAACAAGAAGAACCATTTCCCCCAGTCTCTCTCTCTCTCTCTCTCTGAACCTTAAGTGCCCAAGGCAAACAGGGCTTCCGCAAGGGTTTTCAACAAACGACTGTCCTTTGCCTTTTTTATCCGCTCTTACCTGAGTGGGCCCTCTATTGCGCAACACCCTCTCTGTTCTTCTCCATGTTTCCTTTGGTCTACATGTGGTGTCCATTTTAGTGCTACTTTTGGTAGTGAGTTGTCAGTCATTCGGAGCACATGTCTCAACCATCGCCAGCGACTTTGCTCAATAATTGCTGTCAGTGGTTTCATCTGCATTTCTGCCAACAAGATGATATTTCTTATGGTGTTTGGCCAAAATATTCTTCGAATTCTTTGTAAACATTTAGTCTGGAAAGAATTCAGCTTGTTTTCTATGGTTTTGGTGATTTTCCAGCATTCACTTCCCTAGAAAAGTGCAATAAGAACATTACTCTTGAATATCATGATTTTCGTCTTCATGCTTAGCTTTTTAGATTTCCATATAGTCTGCAGCACTGCAAAAGCCTGGTTTGCTCTAGTAAGTCTGCTGTTGATGTCCCCTGGACTGTCTCCATCTCCTACTACTCTACTGCCAAGATATACAAATTCGTTGACCTCCTCCACTAACTTGCTATCTACTCTGAGTAAATTTCTGTTGTTCACATTTTGCTTCAGTAACTTTGTCTTTCCTACGTTGATCTTTAGTCTTGTGTTGTTTCATTCTTAGTTAGCTTGCTTATTTTATCTTCCAAATCTGTGTGGCTGCTTGCTAGTAGACAAATGTCGTCGTCAAAGTCGAGGTCCTCCAGTACTGTGTCAAGGGTCCATTGTAATCCTCTACGTTTATTTGATGTTGCCTTCTTTATTAACCAGTCTACGGCTAAAATAAATAATGTTGGTGATAGTACACATCCCTGCTTCACTCCTTTATGTACCCTAAAACTGTCGGAAGTGTGTTCTACGCAGATCGCTTTGTACTGAAAAGCCACATATAGTGCTTTGATGACATTCACTATCTTATGAGGGAGACCATGCTATCTTATAATTTTCCACAGTACATCTCTGTTGACACTGTCAAAAGCTTTCTCAAAATCTATAAACAGTGTGTTGTTCATTCATTTGCCTGCTCTAATATTTGTCTAAGTACAAATATGTGGTCTATGTATGATCTTCCTTTTCTAAACAGTGCCTACTCTTTCCCAAGTTTTTCCTCAAGCGCTGGCACAATTCTGTTGATGATTATGTGGCAGAATATTTTGCTGGTGAGCGGCAGGAGTGTAATGCCTCTCCAGTTCTTGCAATCTCTGAGGTCGCCCTTCTTTGGTAGTTTTACTATAAGCCCAGTTTTCTACTCTTCTGAAGCTTTTTCTAGATCCCAAATTTGTTGTAGTATCCGACAGAGTTGTTTTGGTGTTTCTGTTTATTCTGCTTTCAACATCTCAGCTGTCACTTCATATTCACCTGGCACCTTGTCTAATTTTAGCTTCTTTACTGCCTCCTTTACTTCACTTATTGTTATTGGCCCTGTATTGATGTTTAGTTCTGTTTCTGAATCAGATATGTCTGTTGTTTGTATTGCTTGTGTTCTGTTTAGTAGGATGTTGAAGTGTTCTCTCCATTTTCAGTTTTTTCTTTTTCTCCACTAATCAGTTGTTCCTTACGTGTTCTTATTGCACTTTCACAATATACCTGTCATCTGTTTTGTGATTTTGTAGACGGCTTTCATGTCATTTTCTTCTGCTGCTTTCTCTCCTGCTTCTGCTAAATTGTCGTAGTATTAACATTTATCTTGGTGGCACTATTCCTTCACCTCTTTGTCTTTTTATACATAATTATTCAAGACTTGTTCTTTTAGCCTTGTTCTTCTGGTGCTCAGTAATTTTTTCTTGATTTCCTTTCTTTGCTCTATCTTTTTCCCATGTGGTCTTGCTTATCCATTCCTCTTTTCTCCTTTCCCGATATCCCAGCACTTCTTTTGCTGTTTCCTGTAGTGTTTTAATGAACTCTATGGACTATTCTGCTTTGTCTTGTAGGACACTGAAGTGATTCTTAAGCATTATCGAGAATTCACTCCTTGCTAACTAATTATGTCAGTCAGTAAGAACAAAATTGATGACAACTGACAAAGCAAACAAGGCAGCTGAAATATGTATGAATGAGGAAAAACTGGAAGAAGTGGAGAGTTTTGAATATCTTGGATCACTACTAACTAATAATGGAGATACAATGAAGGAAATTAAAACGAGGACATCTATCGCACTTCAGAAAGTAAAACAAATAAAGAATCTGTGGAGAGGAGCAGATAGAACCACAAAAATAAGATTTTTAAGGACACGCATATTTCCCATCGCAACATAATGGCAGTGAGACCTGGACACTTAACAAAACAGATGAGAAACACATAAATGCCTTTGAATGTAAATGCTACAGAAGAGTTCTCCAAATATCGTGGACACAAAAAAGAATAAATATATCTATACTACAAGAGCTTAATATTGGAGAAGGCTGGCTAGTAAAGAGGATTAAAGAGAGAAAACTTAAATATTTTGGACACATTAAACGTCATGATAATTTAGAGAAGACCGTATTGGAAGGATACATAATGGGAAAAAGAAAAAGAGGAAGACCAAAGCGAAGACGGCTGCAAGACATCGTTGACGATCTGCATATGGATGCAGCAGCAGCAGGCCATCTTGCTCACAACCTAGAGGCCTACAGGAGTACTGTTTGGGAGGTAAAGTTCCGCAAGGGACATGCAAATGAATGAACTCTTTGTTTGCTGGTCTTTCAGTTTTGTTGTATCAAAGCTTGCCTCCCTGATTCTACGAATTTGGGTTTCGTTAATTTTAGTCTTATTTTCGATACCAGAAGGTTGTGATCACTTCCTACATCTGCTCCTTTCCTTGCTCGCACATCTTGTAGTGGCCGTTTCCACTTGTTTATCAGCATGTGATCAATTTGGCTTTCTATTGTTTTGTCCCGGGACCTCCGAGCCGTGTTATGGATGTTTTTATGTTGGAAAATTGTCCCTTCGATAGTCGCCATGTTTTCTTCGCTGAACCTGCAAAGTCTCTCTCCATTTTCATTTATTTCTCCGATTTCTTTCCTTCCCACAATTCTTCTTCTATCTTCATTTCCCTCACCTACTTTTGCATTGAATTCGCCCAAGATGAGTATCATATTATGCTTGGGTATTGTTTCTACCGTGGCTTGGAGGCTGTTGTAAAACTCTTAATTCCTCTTCAGCTGCTTCTGTTGGTGCATCGCAAACTATAATGGATAGCTTCGCGAATCTTGAGTTGAAGCGTGCATACAACACGGGGACTTCCAGTGACTGGCTTTCATCCACAACCTTCATGAGCTCAGTTTCCTGATAAACATTTCTCCTTCCACCTGCATTTGTTTTTTCCCTTGCTTCTATTTCTGTAGCAGTCTGATAGTTTTTTATTAATCAGATAGGGTTGCTGGCCCTATGCCGAACCCTCCTTAGTCGCCTTTTACAATCATGCGTGATAGGGTACAGTGGTCCTATTCTTTGCTTCCCAGGCATGGGTCCAAGTCCCGGGTACCACGCGGGAGGTTTCCCAATCATTCTTCTATAATTACTTCATTTACTTCACACGTTTTAAAATGTAACTACCTTGTATGCCATAATTTGGTATTCGTTTATTTCTCCAAACCATTCATAGGAGCAGTACATTTTTTTTCGTTAAGCTAAAATAACAGTTATAATAATTAAATTGCTAATTATTGTCCTGCTTCGTAATTCAGTGGTTTTTTTTGGTTTTGTTTCTAGTACCGTATTTATCACTAGAAGCTCTCTATATATTAGGTAATTTACTCAGTTGATAATGTAAATGTTTATACACTAATACCCTTAAACTTTGTCCTATCCTTTGTCAAAGGTTTCCCCAAACAAACTGAACTTGGCGCGTAATCCAGCGCATTATTAAAAGCTGCGCAAACAAGCAGCTCACCACAAAATAAGTTCAAGAATAAAGTATAAGAAAAGACAAATTATGTTCAGGAATAAAGTATAAGAAAAGACGAATTATGTTCA